>CM039651.1:1480370-1900265 GCA_022405125.1 Anthidium xuezhongi
TTTTATATTTGTAGTTATTTAGTATAGCGAATCAAATTGTTAAGTTTGATTTTACAGCTTATCAAAATCGAGTGCTTTGAAGGATACTTGATCATGATATTTCAAGTAATGTTGTGATTTAATTCATTAATTTCGATAGATCGAGGAATATATTTTTAAAATATACCATACATACGTGTAAATAAGTAATGAAGATAAATATTTACTTATAATATTATAATCATAATAGATGCTATAAGCTTTTATTATTCGAAATAATATTGAGTATATTGTTTACTGAAATAATGTTAATTTAATATAAAGTTATTTATTTTAGAAAATTGTAATAATCAAGTTTCTCCTTTAATAGGGAGATACTTATACATATTCTTATGAAGAAAACGTTTAAGTTTGATAAATAAAAGTAAAAAATTATTAATATTTCCATGAAACGGATGAAACAGTGATTAACTATCCGGATTTTCGTTTCCATTTTTTAAATATGTCTATTACTATCGCGCGCTCGATGGTTCTATTCCTCGTTCTCCTGTTTTAATGAAACGATGGCGCCACCAACCGTTAGTGCCCGTTGAAAATCAGTGATGGCTGCGAGGCTCATGATGCATGTTACTTCGCGATTGCTTTGACTTTGTTTATCGCAATACTCTCGTACCAAGAAAACTTCTGCGACTTTAATTCGGAACAGATTGAATTTCGCCACGATTTTACGTAACGAGTACCTTCGAATGAATCGTATTTGTCATAAAGGTCTCTAAAAACGACGCGGTTGGTCTTCTTGACAGTTCGGTCCTGTGTTGAAGAGTAGCAGTAGCCACTCGAGTGCCACGAGAAGTGTCGTTGTATCGCCACTCGAGTGACTTTCTCAGTGTTCGCCGTACTAATGACGTCGTGTATGTGATCGAACGATACGAAGAAAGTTTTTGTCGACACGGTGACGGTGACCCCACACCCGTCGGCACTTTTTTTTCTCCCCTTGCTGGAGACACGCGCATCAAAGGTGTTCAAGGTATGTATACCGGCAGAGCAGGTTAGGTGCATCGCCGTGTCTCGTGACGGCGTTATGGACGAATTCGATCCCATACGTACATGTTTTCATATATATTTAATACGACAACTAATTTATATACTGTGTTTTCATAACAATGAAGAAATTTTTAATGCCTATGTATGTCCCTCGATATCCAGTAAAACTTCGATAGAAATCAATTATAGTTTGAATGAATAATGAAGGTATCTGTAGTTAGATGAGAACAAGGAATATTAAGCATTACTATATTAAGAGGAGCATAAAAATAGTTATATTTATATAGTGTTATATATCGATTGTTCTGGTGTGGTTTCATAGTCTGGAAGCTCAGATTCTGCTTTCCTTGCAAGAAAACCGCCTCCTTATTTATTTACCGTTATAATATATTATAACGGTAACGATAAGCTTCGACAAATAAGATTAACATCATATGCGTCTAATGTAATATAACGGGTACTGTCCCGGCGAATGTACGTCCTATCTGGCAGAGGAAATGTTTGTTGCCCCGTTAAACAGTGCCCCACTGACACGCGTTGCTTCCTCTGCTCGGCACCGGTCCAAAACATTATTCTCAATTGATTCACAGTGGTCATGTACCAATTGTAAAAGTTCCTTGAATTCTGCTGCACAGATTCATGTTTCAATCTACGGTCCGATCATGCCTCCTTCGAATTCACGCGATACCTTTGACTATCGACATTTATCCCTGACGTTGATACGTGGTTAAGAGGCTCATGTTTAGTTATCTTAGTTTGGAAATACGTTAGAAAGTGGTAATAAATCCTTGATCAATGATTCTCAGTATAATAGCATTACGTTTGACAGCGGATTATGAGATTGTAAGTATCGATGCGTGTGATACGATAAATGGTTGTCCTACAAGTTTATTAATCGTTCTGCCGATATTTAAATTGACCAGAGATAGATTTCAATTACGAGGTATCCAAAATTGACCGCGCCTTTTGGTCGTTCCATTTCGCGTGTTCCTCTGTATGCACCGCAACTGTCCCACGTTCCCGGCCGTTCCTCTGTGCCTCGGGCGATCTTATACATCCCCACCTGGCCCACTTATTGTATTGATTCAAACTTAGGCATCTACACACATTCCTCATTCCTTTGCAACTTCCTACTCGACGATTTTCTTCTGATGCTCCCCTTATGATCCTTCCGGCAATTTGTGCATCACAAAGGCGGTGATACCAGCAGGGAAAATGTATTCGTGAAAATGGCAGACCTGTATACATATATATATATAGTTGGGAACTTTCAGGTTAGCTGAGAAATTCCTTCGGTCGGTGCAAACGTTGTTCGAATTTCCTTTCCGGCTCAAACAACCGCTAACAAGGAGAGGTCGGGCCCTGACCCTCTGCCTTTTGAATGAGTCTGGGCTTGAAATTGTAAAAGGTAACGAGTACAAACAAATGAGCGGTAGAATATTAGTCACAATTGGTTAACTACGTTTTTATTTAAATTATTAAAGATTTTATAACATGTTCGTATATCGTAAAATGGAGACGGTTCATTAAGAATGGGGATGCAAGGGGCACCTTCTTCTTTTTTTAACCTTAACCTTTGTTTACATTAGTTTCGCCATATTATCCTATTTTGCTGTTAAAGTAAAAGGGTGTAAAATATTTTCTGTATTTTATAGTATTTTTGTTACTACACAAACCAAAGTAAACGTGTACAATATGTTCATATAGAATTAGGATTTCAAAATGCATAGTCGGACAAGAGAAATGTTCGCTTGCATTCTAATTTGTTTTATCGATTTTATTGATTGCCGATACGAATGAGATGAAAATAAAAAAAGGTAGTAGTAACGAAAATATACTTATTCGCTCGTATCAACGTTTTCCACCGACTAAAACGATCGAACCGCGTTACTCAAAACTAGAATTTAGTGGGAATTTTACGAATTATGTTTAGGTATGAAAACGTGAATTGCCATTTTTGTATACACGTATAATTCACGAAAAGAATGTCTGTTTTTAACAAGCAAAATATTACTGATTCTTTTGTTGTTTTCTTATAAATAAAAATTTTTCTAGATCGTTTATTACGAAATTTTAATGTTACAGACATCATTATTTTCACGTATCTGCTTAAATTAATGTGACAAACTTTTTAAATTGGTGTTAATTAATTGATAGTCGAATATTTTTTCTTAACTTCTTTTTATTAGCAATAATTAAAGTGATAGAAGTATTGCTATATGATAACTGTAATGTTTCGGCCCTTGATAGGAGTCCTTGTCAGGATATTTATATATCCTGTCACTTTTGATCATTGGTAATAAAAAGGGATAAAAAGGAAACACGACTCTCAATTATATGGATCGTCTATATCGTGTCTATATATATTTATTAGTCTCTTGGTAGTAAAAGATATCATAAAACGTGGAAAATATTTTATTTTACGTTAATAACATAAATATATCATACTATAGTGAGAACAATATAAATAAAGTAAACTTAAAAGGAAAAGAATACTTGCTTTTTGCTAGTCTTATGATTCTTAACGAAATGTGCTAAGTACATTTGAATTGTTGAAGTCGTTTTGATAAAACAAAATTGTTGTTCAGTTACGATTAATATTTTACAGACTGTTTATATCCATCAGTACCTTCAGTTTAACCGTTTTCATTAAATTCTTTGTACTTTTGCACCTAACATTCAAGTACTGGGAGTAATGACCTCTTAAATCTCCATTCTTTGTACACTTTATATTGATTTACATTTACAAAATAATAGTTAACACTAGGACTACCAAAGGGGTCAAAATGACTTGTTCCAAATTTCGTATGGGCTAATTTTTATTAATATAATTCATATTTCATCCCTTATTTACTTCGTCCTGTATTTTATTTTTAATTTAAAAGAAATGGTAGATTGAACGTTGGTAGTTTTACTGTTAATGAAAGAATTTTTAATGTTAAAGTTTGAATTCTAATTGATTACCCACGAAAGGAGTTAAATTCAGACTAATTAAAAATAGATAAAGCACAAGTTTCCCTGATAATGAAGTCTTCTATAAAATCATAATGTACGTACTTCTAACATGTGTGAAATATTAGATATAAACACACAACAATTAAAAAAGTATAAACAATTGAATGTACTTACTTTCAAGGGTACGATAACACAAAGACAACAGTTATTTGTGTTATCAGCGAAATGAGATAGCCACTTGATTGATAATCGTTTCATAATTAATGATTTTGTTTATTTCGAAATGTTATTAGTAGTACAAATAATTTATTAAACGAACACTTTATAAAAATTGTTAACATTTGAAAGAAATTTTTAGTATTACAATAATTACAAGTGAAGTGTTCTAACACTGAAATTACCAAACCAGTCAAAATGGCTGGTTTTAGGCTTTTTAATTCAAGTTACAAAATTTATTAGGAAGCTTTTAACAAAATGTATATTAATTTTTATTAAGACAGAAACTTACTGTTTATGGTGGTATACGTTTCAATATATCTTCATTTATTTTTCTATTTTATTTTTAACTTAAAAATAAGTGTACCAAAACACAGGTAGCTTTAGTGTTAACAGAATAATAATTATTCAGAATGATATACAGTGATTCCCCTATAACGCGGTTTCCGTGTAATTCAGGACTCCTATAACGCGGTACTTTCTTCTTATGGTTTCCATATAACTCAGTGCACGGTTTCATTTTAATGCGATATGGATTAATCTAACTTTTATTTAATAATACTGAGGATTTTATAACGCGGTTCTCATGTACCGTGAGTCGCGCTATAGGAGGGTTTACTGTATCATAATATCGTTGCGGGGAGCAGACGTACGACCGCGACCGCAAAGGGTTAATGTCAATCTTTTTTTATTCTGTTTGATACATACCAGATACTTTATATTATTGATCCTTTACAATCCTATTTAGGGAAAAATCTTCTTAACCTTCCTTTGAAAGAGAACCGATACATTTTTTACTTTAAAAGAGTAAAAAATGAAATTAATTGAAATCTGTTTTTTTTTTTTCATTTCTTATAATTTTTAATAAATTGTAATAATTATAAATAGTATTTTGGTTGATAAATTAAATTTAATTGAATTTCTGGCACAGATATTTCATAAAATCTGTATCATTTGTTGATATATGTAAATATTTTATTATATTTATTAAATATAATATTATATTATGTTACTTAAAGTCAGTGGTGACTGTAGTAGAAACTCTAATGTAACTTTTACGAGATTTAACACTTTGACTGCCACGATGGAGTTCTCAAAAACTTCATTTGGTAGTAATTTTATCCAATAGGAATATGTTTGACTAAATAAATAAAAGAATTTTGAATAACACGAGTGGCAACTTTTGACGAAAATTCAAGTGTTACCCATATATGGGTGACGTGGCAGTTGATGAGTTGTTTCATTAACGATAATTTTACACAAATTTCTATGCGTTCCATAGCTATTCGACTGGAAATTTTAAGAAATAGGATTGGTAGCAATTTCTCGAACATGTTGCAAGCTGGTTCGTTGATTACTTCGTGGAAAGATCAAGATAAGATCTTTCAGTAAAGAAAAATTCGCCAGCGGCACACGCAACTACGTACTTACCTTCTAGCTCGAATATCGTAAAATATCGATTAGTCAATTCAGAAACCTCGATAGTTTTTGTTAAATTTATCATGACCATTTAAACAGTATTTCCTATTTATTATTTTCTATTTATACTTTTATTACCAATCGTTTTTTTTTCGGAACGACGAATTTCACTTTCTTTCTTTTTTTTTTTAACGAAACTATAACACGTGTCATTATTTAAACAGATCGTGACCAATTTAATAAAGAAGTAAAGTAGTGTTACAATAAATTAAATTGTCTCAATTGCTTTTTTATACGTTATTTGTTATTATTTATTTGTATTATTAATATGGTTAAGTTTGTCATGATTTAAAACAGAATTAAAGAGACACTAGTTTTATTTAACTCTTTTAAAAATAAAAAACAAAATAAATAAGTATAATCAGGAAAGGGAAAATCTGATATTATATACCTTTTGGATATAATAGTAATTGATATGGGGTTGGAAGTGTTAAAAAAATATTTAAAAAATACACTATATTGGACTGTGTGGAAGATGGTTAATGATTTCGTATCGATTATAGTTATTAAAAACAATTATCTGTTGGTAATTCACAGTTTAACCCTTTGTGGGCTCCTGTAACTTTGAAGCAACGTATTAAATTTGTATCATAAATTCAAAATATCTTTGATCATCTTTTGTACCACATGCTATAACACATAAAGTAGAGCCTAGAGAAATAAATACTATGTTCTAGAATCTTGTTGCAATGTAGAAGTATAAATACCTCTAAGGATATTTCATTGTATTCTTTTATAAACATTGAAATATTGGACTATAGAGGGTTAAAATGTAGTTCTTGTAAATAAATATAACCTTGATATTGATATAATATTGAATCGTTTACATTCTTTTTGTATTTTCACCAACAGAGCAATCTTTTACATATCTTGCTGAAAAAAAATCTGGAGCACCTTGTATAAAGTGTCTACAAAGACATGGTTACATGCAATATATTAAAAATTTCATTTTTGACAAATTTTATATTTTGTTTCTGCAATATTTTGGTATTTCTATTGGTCATACTTTAAATCGTCTAATAGGCCATGATGGTTACTGGTGACCAGCGCTTCAAATTTTCTATAATTAAATAATTAATAAAAGAAGAGAAAATAAGCCGTGGATACTGTTAGTATTAGAACAATAGTGCAAACTAGTAATTTGAATGGTTACATTTGAAAATTAATCGATAGAAGCCTTAATAATTGGAATTGAAGTGTATCTTACCACACACGTCTGTTTTCACTGTGGCAGTCAACGTGTTAACCAAACAAACGAAAGAATTCTGAATTATATAGGTGACGGTATTTAATGGAAATTAAAGTGTCACCCATATGTGGCTGACGTGGCAGTCAGTGTTAATAAAAAAAAAGGTTGATAAAATTGATAGAACTAAATTAGACATTTTACGTGAAACAATTCATCGTAAGATTTGTAGGAAGTCTTGAAAATTCGCGGCGACACTTACGCGAGATATCTTGTGTATTTGCCAAGCATTCCACGCGTTCCTGATGTCAGTGATATTAAACAGATCAGCGAAAAAGCTTTGTGTCCGCCGTGTAAAACTAGCTGTTCCGCGCAAAGATTTACAAAACGCGCCTCGACGGGATTACATAAGTTATCCGGCGGGGATTTGCTTTTTCACTTTCTACACGATTTAGTATTGCGTTTTATTCTGCCCTGCGAATTATTCCTTGGTCCCGATAGAGCCTAGCTAGACTAGAAATGGCGTAAACTGTTATTTGTAAATCACCAGTGATTTAACTGCGTTCGTCCTTAATCACAGTGATTTCTCATAATGATTCGTGATTCTTCATGAACATTTTTCATTACTGCAAAGCTACATGACTGTTCCTTTCACGTGTTACCTACCGTATGCTCTGATTGGTCAGTGTTTTTCCTTAATAATTCAAAAACGAAGCCCCATCCGACAGTTTTGCAAAGGAAATTGTTGCTCAGAATCGTCTCGGCTACCCCTCATTTCAGGTTCATACACTATTTCTGAGACACCCTGTATAGTTACTTTCTGTCGTCAGAGATTTTTGTTCTTCTTCAAATTATTTACTAAGAACTCAAAAAATTTAGTTTAAAATTTAGCAGTGGGAATTGTGAATTTTGATTAATTAATGGAAAGAATAATTTAGATTATAATTATTTATGTATTTTTACTCTTGGTACTAGTCTATTTTGATACTAGAACTGCTAAATGGGTCAAAATGACTTGTGCTAGATTTTTTATTTTATATTGCGAAATTGATTAAAATACTTTTGTCAAAAAATATGCTGATTTTTATTAACATAAAGCGTCATTGTATATTCTAACTCTTGTTTCATCCCTTCTTAGTTTTCTATTTTATTTTTCTATTTTACGACTAACTTAACGCCTAGAGATGTAAAATGGTTGAAAATCATGCGTTTTAGTGCAGTAAATTTAATTATAAATGTGTTGATCTAGATTTAACCAGAATCATTTTTTTGCTCAAATGATATCTGGAAGAATCAGAGCAAAAATGTATTATTTAAAAAATTAATTTGTTACGCTTGCAAACTTTTTAAATTATCTTTTGCATTTCTTATTATTATTAAGTAGGTAATGTGTTAAAATATTGCACAACTTTATACATGCTAGCATTTTCATTTTTTATTACAATAAAACTTTGCTATTAAATTCTATTAATATTGTAAATATTAAATTTCATACATCATTAAATAACTACTTTCTTTCACAATAATGTTGCAATATTTTAAACCAAAATTATGAATTTTTTTATTAAAGGAAATAATATTTGAAGTTTCTTCTTCCCTATAAACTTATTTTACAAATACATGCATTACAATTTTGTAATGGAACAAAATAATTAATGTTTCATTTTTAAAATATTTACATTAAACAAGGAACAGAAATTTGATTCATTTTTTATTTTGAACATTAAATAACGCAAATTTACGGTATACGCTAAAAATGTAACGTAATTTTTAATTTACATTATATACAAGCTAATATTAAAATATCTGTTAAAAAAAAAAATAGTTTAATCCAGGTAAAAAATGTACGATCATAATGAAAACTGACTTCTAACTGGCGTAACTAGAATTTTTGTCGGCTAGGAAAAGAGGAGGCAGGTTTGCTAATTATTTCTGTAACGTGCTTATTACGTCGAGAACGTAATTAACGCCTATCGATCAAACTTAGTCTTCTCTCGATAAAAGTTCTACTTAAATTAATATTGATATGTTTGAAGTATGGCCAGTCTTTAATTAATTATGAATGTTGATCAAGTGAAATTGAAGTAGGATATGAATCGATGAAATTAATAAAATGTGAACGGGTGTAATTGAAATGCTCGGGTTTGCACAGTTTAATTGGAACTTTATTGGTAGTGGAATTATCAGGTATACAAGGCGAGACAGGTAAAGCATGTCAATTAAATATTATTGACAATATTGGTAAACGTGGTTAGGAAAAATTGAAGTATTCTAAGGGACGTATTTTCTGGTTTAATCCCCTAAACTACGTTTATTATGTATTAACTTCAAATCCTTTACCTTGATAGCCCTTTAACCCCTTAACCTATGATTTTTCTACCGGGTGCGTCAGTTAGAGCTAAATATGTATCGTTTCAGTGTTAAAATAAATAAAGAAAATTGAAACATTATATATCTTTCACACTTTACAAGCCTTATCTACATAAATTGCGATTAGAATTACCCCTTTGCCCTACAATATCGAGTCGCACTCGTGACGCACCCTACAGTTCAGATGTGTTCTTTCCCCTTCAAACCTTGATTATAACTTAATTTTAAGTTTAATCGCAATTATAATTAATGTAATTAAGACGTTTCTCCGTTTATTTTAATATCGTGGCAATAAATATTTAGCTCTACTTGACGCTCCCATTGGATAAATCACAGGTTAAGGGGTTAAATTTAAAATTGAGTTTTTATCAGAATATAAAGGATAGAGGTCACATTTGATATAGGGAGTGCGTCACGGTTGTGACACGATATTGTGAGTCAAGGGTTTAAGGAAGAAGCACAGTAAATGCGCGGAATACTATTTATTTCAAATACAATAAGTAATAATTCCCTTCTTCAAAGCATATGTTATAAACCACTATTGTTAACACTTGATTATTCTTTGTGTCAAAAACGTAAGACAAGATTTGTAAAATCTTGCGTCCGTAAACGGTTAATATGTAGTATTTTACAAAAAATAGTATATTATCCCATACTATCACATATGGAAAAAATCATGAAGGATAATTACAAACTATTTAAAATCGCCATGGAAAATCAGTAGAAATTAGTTATGGTAGATTTATTTTATGGATTCTTAAGAAATTAATTTAATAAAGAAATTTAATTTAATTTTTTTATTTTAACGAATATCATTTTAATAATTTAAGGGCTCGTTCTAGAAATCACAAATGTTAAAAACTAGACGAAAAGAGAATAGGTTTTTTAAATTCGTCACAGCGGTTTTAAGATTGATAACGCAGTTGTACCTTAATAAAAGAATAATATACGGTGTTATTTAAAGAAGAAAAAATATAATTGGGTTTCAAAAGTGCTTTAACGAGTTTTTAATAAGTTTCGTAGAACTACAGAAAAAAAGTATCGACAGTCAGAATTTAACGCCGAAGTTCCATTAATATTCCAATATCTTCGTGTTCGAATTATCACGTTAATTAAATTTCTTAAATTTCTCAAACTCTTCAGCAGTTTTAACTTCCCGCTAATTGTAAGCTCCGAAACGATTTACAGTTCCCTATTGATTAAATTGTTTGTAAATTCGCAGAAAATGAGAGTATCGAATACCTATCGTTAATCTCAGACTGAAAAGCATTTACAAAGTTCATTACACCGCGTAATTAAAACACGGTGCGGCGAACAATACGAGAACCGTCCATGCCGGTTTGCTCTTCGAATAAAATCTCTTCACCTCTGGCTCCGTTTGCATAACGAGTTTTAATGACTGCTAACGAAGATCGGTTGCAAAGTTAGCGGGATTGAAACCATCGTGCTCCGTTCGTTGCCAATAATTAAAAGCGCGGAATCAGTACTTGAAATCGATATCCATCTTTTTGAAGGATCGTTGCAGAAGCAGTATCGAAGGATACTGCTCTCCCATTTGCTACTGACATCTCTGTAGCTGAGAGCCGGACCAGCCCAACGCCATTTTTATCACTTTTCAGTAGAGCAAAAGAATGAGAACGATATCCGTTTAAAATAAACGTAGACATTATCGTTTCAATGCCATTCGTTTAATCACAATAATAATCGCAGGAAATGTTTGTTACAATTTAATTTACGGCTCGATTCTATCAATGTGAAGTCAAATTGCCATTGTCCAGTACTATCACCCCACGTTTTTAATACGTGCTTTCCCTCAAACCGAGATAAAGACCTCAGCAACGTCTTATTTCTCCAATAAGTCGCTTTTATTTCCTACATTTTACTGCTTCGAGGATTTTATAATTCATCTCAGAGCTCTTATAATTTGATGATTATGAAGGCCAGCCTAAGACATTCATTTTAATTCGAGCTCTTTGTCCTCTTGCAAAATTTAATTTCCCTTTGAAGTACCTTTTCGATAGATGGGATTAAGATCTTCTTGTGAGTTTTAATCATTTCTCCTCTTGTTAAAATAGTCAATAAAATGCATACATAAAGGATTGAAGTCCTTCCTTGCACTGAATGTTTAATGATCCTTGAACCCACTGAACCACGCAGGCTTTTTAAATGACCCACGCGTTGATTTTTATAAACTTATTATTTATGTTATAAAAAAAAGAACAGACAATCGAAAATATTAAAAAAATAAAGTGTATGTATGTAATATTGAATTTATATAAAAATATTTTTTGTAAATAGGAGGATTTTAAAAGTGAGAATCAAAAAAAGTAGTTTTTAACCATCCTCCCCTCCTCCTTTCCAAGTGACGCCACTGATTTAGTGACCCATGAGCTAGTATTAAAAGAAATAATGAACAAAATTTGACCCATTTTTCAAAAAAGTTCGCCATTACTGCTTTGGCACTGGTAGATTAAAAATGTGAGAATTTATATCTAAAACGAAATTTTATTCAGAAATATACCGGACTTCAATTTATACTGTTTATAGATACTTGGTGATAAACAACAGAAACTAAAGTGATATTACAAATATTTCATATCTAATTTTATTATCGAATCTCCTTTCAGATCGCAAGAATTCGAAATAATTATGTTTCAGTACAAAATTTCATTGTTCGTGTTTATTTCAAATTACTTCTTACCTGAAATATAATTTGAATAAATTCTTATAACTCTTATAAAATAAATAAAGAACAGTGAATGGATTATAATTTTCACTGAACACATTCTTTGTTACGTGAGCCATCTGTGATGTTATTTGAATCGACATTTGTTTAACTAGATTTTAAAATCTTTACCAATTTATTCGATGCGATGTTTAAAAAAGTAAACACTCGTGAATTTCGTTGGCAAATAAATTGTTGAATTTTAGTCCCTGAAAATATTCCTCGTTATGGTCCTAAAAATAAATGAAAGAACAATACAATCTTTCATTTCCGCTAATTTATTCAATTTGCCTTGAAAAGAATTAAAAAACAAAAGAAGATAGTAAATAGTTTGTTACGACCTGATTTAAAATGACGCGGTTTTATGTTACAAATATTTTTTCACAAATACCAATTTCATACTCCTCGATGTTTACTTTATTTTCTTAAAACTAGAACCTCCTATAACACGGTAGATAGATTCCTAGAAAATACCGTGTTGTGTGAAACCGTGTGATATGAGACCCAGAGCTGGGACAAAAAGGGGAGTTACGTTCCAAAAATTTATTAAAAACAAACATATTTCTTTAATTTCATGTAAGCAATTTAATTTTTATTAAAAATATAAATGTATGTATAACGAAAAACCCAAAAAGAAAATAAAATTATTAACGGAATAGAGTAATAAATTAATAAATTATAGCTTGTTTATACATTTTCATGTAAAGCTACTATAGTTCATTGTTCCTTCGCGTCATTATTTTAAGGTAATTTAGTTTTTAAATATGTTACACAAAAAAGATGTACAAAGATTTTTGCAACTTTCTTATCGCGTTAGAGCGAAACCGTGTTATAGAATGCCGTGTTATAGGAGGGTTCCCGTAATTCATTAATCGTGTTATAGGATGCCGTGTTGTAGGAGGGCTACCTGTACCGAACGTCGGTAATTTTAGCATTAAATTACCGTAGTCTCCGAATTCCGTACGGTCCAGTGTAATACGATGATGTTTCATAATTCCATAATTTCAAGCGCTTAATTAGTTTCAACCAAATTGTACAGCATATTCGAGTATGCATTTACGGCGAATTACAGCAAATAAACCGGCCCGCTACAACTGTACACTTCCAGTAATTAGTAGTAAAAGGGTCAATAATATGGAGTGGCAATTCAAGATACTCACCGTTTCGAGGAATTGTCAAAGAGCTATTTTCGTTGCTCACTGAGAAACGTCGACGGTTTTGTTGTTCTTAATTGTGCATTCCATCGAGTGTGCTCAAGTATTCGCGACGAATCATTTGAGAAAACATCGAGAATTCACCTTGTTCAAGTTTAGTACACGCTCTAGTTGCTCCAGATTTGGAACACTTGGGTAAATTTATATCGTTCCGTGCGGTTTTCTCAATGAAATGTACCGATGGAGAAGACTCAATTTATGATACCGTTTTATCATTTATCAACGATGAAATACTTTTGTACTCACCTTTTTTCTATTCTTGTTCTGTCAGTATACTGTTTATTTTATGTCTATGTTACGGTAAATGTGATTGATCCGGTGATTATGTATAATCACCACCAGGTGTGGTAAATGTGATGAATTTACAATGAGAAATTCAATAAATGGCTAGTTTAAGTCACATGGATGTAGCATGAACAAAATTTGAACACGGGGCTGACATGTGTTGTCAAATGAAAAACCTAAGCAGAGGCAATAATTGTATTATTAGAACTCATACAAAACAATTACATATTAAAAACAAACTAAACCCATATTCTAGAGGAAAAAACATTTTTCCACATAACGTCTATTGCTAATACTATAAATTATTCAATATTTTAAGTTTACTTATTTAGACATGTTAGACCAAACTCGCCGGTTAATTTGATAAATATTCAAGAATTCATCGCATTTACCAAACCTAGTGGTGATTATATATAATATTTACCATAACATACTAAATTTAAAATTTAAAACGGGTAAACCCTTTCCGATACAGACGAGTTTCTGGAAACGTTTCCTATTTGGACTACGTTGAGATAACTAAACAATATTGCAAAATGTTAAAGCGGGGTAAGAAACTATGAAAGGTTAGTCTTTTTCTATTCCTTCCCTCATATTGTTTCACCCTTCAAGGTATTAATAAAACAAAAATAGATATAGTCGGGTGCTAATGAAGCGAGATGCAGTTTTTTTTAAGTCAGGTGCCAGGGTCATGGAAATTAATTTTTGGGGCATTGTTGTGGAAGGTGTTTTGAGAAAATAGATAGGTCTTTTCGACAGATGACACTATTTGATACATCCTGATAAGTACACCCTGTATAAGTATAATATTTTTAATGAAACTACAATAGATTCTCATATAAAGAGGTTACTACGTTACGTGATGTACGAATTTGCGTTACAAGAAATTCAGGTGTTGCATTTTTCCCAAGATAAATATTTTAAATATCTTGGATTCTGTACGACTTAAATAAAATAATATTTTTTAAATAGAATTAATAATTTTAGAAATGAAATATTTTCATTTTAACAGTCTAACCAGCGAAATAAAATATTATTATTGTAACAACTCGAATTACGAAATAAAATATTTCCATTTTAACAATATGAAATAAAATATTTTATAACTTTTATTATGTACCGTGTTATACGAGAAACAGTAGTTGCAATATCTTTACCGCGTTATACAAATTTCTACTATACACATAGCATAGGTAATCAAAAATTTGTTTCGTCCAAATGAACAAAAAAGTAAATTAATCTTCTGAACCGTAATGTATACCAAGTTTTGTTTATTATATAAATATCTAATTATATAAAGTACAAAACAAGAATTATTTTTCTAATATTCTAATAGTTCTGATAATTGCTCGAGGACTTTATGAAATTTTGGTAAGTGTATGTAAAATAATATTTGAACAGCAGTGTATTTTTAGCTCTGCTCAGGCAATTATGAGAGCAAACACATTCTAGACTGAAGAGTTTAAAAAAGTGAAGATAAGAAGAGCTTAAACGAGAATCATACCTACTTGCATTAAAAACTGTAATTGGTTTTTATGCTTACGTTATTCGCAGTTCAAAATAGGAGCATTAGAATAAGGCAATATTGACTGGTTAATTAAAAAACAATAGTTTGATTATGTTGTGCAATTAGCAAAACTCGGTTTCGTTTTTACTTATCAACCTATTGTTAAACACTTTCGATTTTCACGTCGAGGCATTTAACGTCATACAAATTGAAGTGCCACGAAATAATATTGCTCTCGATTTATTTGATACGTGTGCACATGGATCATTAATTACTTATGAAATTGATCAGAAACATAACTCTAATTACGCAAAGAATTATAGTTTTCGATTCATTGATTTAATATTCAAATAAAATGAGGGGAAAACGGAATTAAAGTATAATTTCAGTTATTTTACAATCAAGTATAACAATTTTTGTTGCAGATTTGAAACATTTACTAGAAATTTTAAGATTCGCATGCCTCAAAATGTGATTTTTTATACCTAATTTCTTTATGAGTAGTAAAAAAATTACATGGTGTGAAATGAATAAACATTAACGTTTGAATATGAATTAACAATTAATTTAGTTTTAAGCATTTTATTATTTTAAAAAGCAATATACGTGCAGTATTTTTTGTATCTGAATTAAGACAATTTTACATAATATTATTGCAAGTAGTGAAATATTGTTTTTTTTTTTTTTTCAAATACAAATTTATTTCAACAATCTTTGAATTAAAATTGTGAAGAAAACAAAGTTATTCATTACTATGGAATAATAATTTCCAAAAATTTTGTTATAATTTATTGCCATTAACACTCTGACTGCTACGTCACCCACAAATGGGTGACACTTGAATTTCCATTAAAAACCATTGCCTATATTACTAGAAATTTTTTCGTTTATTTCGTTGGAAATACATCATGAATAATGGAAATACCAAAATATTGAGGAAACAGAATATAAAATTATCATCAAATGAAATTGTTAGTAGCTGCAACGTGGCAGTTAAAATGTTAAAGCAAATACTGTATCGCAACTTGAAATTTGTGTAACTTAAAAGTTTACAATTGTAGCATAAAAGTGGACGTAATAAGCTACAAACTTGACGCGAGCAGAATTGAATAGCAATAAAATATTGCGCATAAAAAGAAAATATTCTGATCTTATTTACGTTACGACCCAATAGATGAACCGACCTATGCGATAGTTCTTATTTGTTACCGTTTGTTACATAAGGGACACGTAACTGTGCTACGTAACTTTTAAAATTGCACTTCTATTAGCCGTTTCAAAGCACGTTGATGCAATCGTTCGTGATGCTCGAGTTTTATAAGCGTATTTATGCCGGCACGACTGATGAACTTTACCGCAATGCCTTCGAGTAACTTCGTACAATGCACGGGATCCATGTTTTGTAACAACAGAAAACAGGCCATCGCGATGACACGATTTTACGAGTTGCAAGAGCTATGAAAAACAACCCACGATTGGTTTGGGTCAGTGCCGCCCCTACAATTCGCAGAGCCCGGGGCTTCTGAAGCCGATATTATCCGAAGCGCATAATCCCGACTTCTTTGTTTCCAATAAAATTGCATATAGAATGAGATGCATATAATTTGTATGCGCCGTTTATTATAAAATTTCAGGATCAGTTTAACTTTACGTGAAACGACTTTAAAATAAAAGTACTTGTAAGCCGTAGGTGTTTCTTTGTCGCAATTAAGTTTTGAGAAATATTCAAATTCCTTATGGAAATTCCTCGAATAGGTCAAAATTTAACTTTTTTTCATCAGAAAAAATGACCTAATAAGGACGGAGTAGTTTTAAATCTTGGCACAGTAAACGCGTGGAATATTATTTATTTTAAATGAAATAAGTAATAATTCTCTTCTTCGACGCATATATTATAAATCACTGTTGTTTACGGATCATTTATTCCTGTCAAAAATATAGGACGATGTTTATAGAATATAAAATGCGAATTTGTAAGTTACTGTAGTGGTTTGGTTTGGACGCGTATACGCGTCAATCGTCTACAAAAGGTTAATACACCCCACGGTTTGGGACGTGTTTTGTCCATTGACTGCAAACCGCAATCAGTTTTTTCATTATTTAGAATGAACAGTACAAAAAAATGTATGTACGTTGAAACCTTTAGAAATAATTTATTTTCAATTTTAAACGAAATAAAACGAGATTTATTGAACACATCAACACTAGTAAAACGTGGTTACAAACATGAAATACGCGGCTTTACCGCATCAAAACCCAACAAAAAATGTATGCTCATAATTGTCAACATGTTTTGAACGTTTTCTGAATTGTACAACGCAATTTTTCAATTCTGGAAAAATATGGTTGCAGGCATATCTGACAGTGTTTTTTGACTGCCACGCTGCAGCTACTAAAGATTTCATTTGGTAATAATTTTATTTTTGATAAACTTTATATTCTGTTTCCACAATATTTTGCTACTTATATTATTCATAATTTCAAACATCTAACAGGAATAATTATAATTGTATTTAGTTTAAAATAAATCCTGCAGTTTCATTTATAATATTATTATCGCTTAGAAATGATTACTAAGCAGTATATTTACCAAGGAAAATAAATATTAGGGATATTTTTAATACAGGTAGCCCTCCTATAACACGGCTTCACTCTAACACGATAAGAAAATTGCGGAAACCTTTGTACATCACTGCACTTCTACAGCACTGGATAACATGATTTTTGTTTAACATATTTAAAGACATTACCTTGAACTAATGAACGATAGTGGCTTTACATGAAAAAGTAGAAATAAATTATACCGTACTGAGTAGTGATGAGGAAGATATTTATAAAATTAAGATTACGTTAAATGAAAATAATATTGTTCATTCTTTTTTTTCGTTTTGAGTTATGCAAAAAAATCAAGTTGCCTATATAGAATTAATAAAAAATGTTTGTAGCCCCCTTTTGTACTGGATCTGGGTCTCATATAACACGGTTTCACACAATACGGCGTTTTCTAGGAATCTATTTTCCGGGTTATAGGAGGGTTACCTATATTTGAATAGAAAGTTTTATGTACATATAAAAAAGTGTAATACTTGTCAGTAAAAGTTTTAATCGCATATGGTTAACACTTCGAGTGTCACGTCCTTCCATTTCTAAAAAAATTCTGAACACTTGAATAGAAATTTGTCATGTCTTTATTAAGAATTTAATTACATAGGTACATCCTGCAATAAATAGAAATAACGAGATATTGTGAAAATGCTAAAATTTGTTAAAAATAAACCTACCATTTAATGAAATTTTCAACAGTTTCACGTGGCAATCAACGTGTCAACTCATTTGCATCGCGACTTAAATTACAGACCCTGCCGCTTATCAGTTACAGTAAAAATGACGACAGACTGATATCGCTAAAGCCTATGCCACCGACTAAAGTCTTAAAAAAGCTAAAAGTTTCTAACGAAATTAATGGAATTAAGAGCACAGTTCTTAAATAAGATTATAAAAATATTAAAATTCTATTGTATTTCATGAAATCATTTATAATTGCTTCGGACTTAAATATTCATTATCACCTATTGAGACAAATTGATTAGAATGGAGTAGATTTTCTACAAATATTTCGTTAGGAAAGTATAACTCAATAGAGATTATTCACAGAGATTGATTGATTAGTTTCATTCAATGCGTCTTCGAAATTATTAAAAATTCCAGGGCGTAAAGCTTAATACCAACGTGCATTCCAAAGTCTGTCGAGCCAGCAATTTAATCGAACGAGTAATTTCTCAACAGTTCACCGTATGAACCAGTGTGAAGTAAATCAGGGAGACAAGCAGCCCGTGATTATTTCTCACTGGTCGGAAATCATTAAAAAGTATCGTTATTTTCTAATAGGACAGAGAATTTCACGTTACGAAGAAAAGACAGTACTCGCGAGCAGAATTAAATCAAACGACTTCATTTTCCACAAATTCGATACACAGAAATTATCCTTGTATTTGTTCATTACGTAAAATTGATACTTATTTTATTTTAAGCTCGGAATAACCATTAAATAAAGGAAATGAAGATTATCCAATAGGCTGAGTGCAAAGTTAATATATACATTATATTATCATATTTATCTCATTTTAATTGAAATTTCAATAAATTATCTAGAATGTAGACCTTGTTATTTTAATTTATACAACTGTAAAGATTATTATTAATATTCCTAAAAACAAACATTTCAATTTAAATTTCAACAATTTATTTAGAATGTAGACTTTGTTGTTTTAATTTATAAACTGCAAAGATTATTATTAATATTATTAAAAATAAAATATCGCACTCGAAATAAGTATAATGTATATCAACAGTTGTTAGAGGCCAATTAAGACCATTGTTTATCCCAAACTTTGTGCCATTTATAAATCCGGTACCAACATATTCATTTTGCTTCGTTGGTTTATGATAGCAAATGTTGTTTAAATTAATACAAATGAAACTTTCAAACTCAGAAACATTAATGTTTTTAAAATAGTGCAGTTTCGATGGCCGTTGCCGTATTTGCTTTAGCCTGGAACTTTTCTGACAGGGTAGTGTACTGCAAAATCGCGAAGATATTTCGGGCCATATATTTCGCTATATTCGTGCATTCATTGTGCAGGGAAAGTAATCTGTGAAAATGCGCGGGCAGAGGCATTAGTCTTGAAGCACAGAAACGCGCTTAAGCCTCTTCTTTTGCCCGATTTTCCTTTCTCTCAGCTCTTTTCATCCTAAATGCACCTGACTCCGTGCCATTTTGTCGGAATACAGCCTACGAAGCATTCCTTTTATCGATTTCTCGTTTCGTTGCACGGAGAAATCAATTCCCCCGGTTCGCACGTTAAAATTCGTCTAGATAATAATTAAACAATTAAAATGGTAAACAACGTAGATACAGCAAAAAATGTATATTCGATGGGGAATATTAAGGGAAACACTTGTAATTGCTTGAATAATTTCTTTTAACTTATTAGAAATACAAAGTGCGTTTTGGGTTTATAACTGTACCTTACAATTTTGAAGTTTGAAAGTTTCGAAAAATATATGGACCTGTTACTACTTTTATACACATATTAACCATTTGCACTCGAGTTGCAATCAGCTAGAATATTTTTAAATACGAAATTTAACTGTTATTTATGTTAGAACATAAAAAATAGGAAAATAGATTATAAGTATTTGTAATTCCTTGCTTCCAAAATAGGGCTTTCGAATTTTGAAAGCTTCATTGAAAAAGAAATCTAGACTTCTTTTTTTTAAATAAAATTTCGTACATTTTTCATAATTTATTGGACAATTATTATGAAAAAAAGCAATTTCTAAGTGTTTCAGCAGATAACCTTACCAACAAAATATTTCCAGTCTTCAGATTTTCGTGTTTACTGTCCCGACTTCGTATTGTTTCTACAATATACATATCTCGTGGAAGATCTTTATTTGAACGCGAAAAAGGAATGGTAGATGCTTTTCAATGCGAAGAGAAATATATATGAGCGAACTTGTGTGCTAAAAGATTGCTAAAAGATTGGCTTTTTGCTGAATTATACAAAATATATGAAGATTTTCAAAAATAGATTAAGTGGGATATTTTTATTGCACCAAAATATGAATATGTTTTACAAATATCAAATTTTTTTTAGTCGTAAGTATCAAATTGGCTGTAATAAAAGACCAAGGAAACATCAGGAATTTTTTTAGTAGAGGAAAAAACAAATGTTTTTTGGCCATTTTTTTTTTGTCCAACATTGGCCAAATGTTGGCGGAACATGGCCAACATTTCAATGGCCATGTTTTTTGTTTTCGGACAAAAAAACATGCGAATTTCTGCAGAAGTTTATGAAATTAGTAATATTTGCATGGTGGAACTTGTAAAGGATACTGAATACAGGTAAACCTCCTGTAACACGGTAAATAGATTCCTTGAAACCGTGTTGTGTGAGGCCTAGAACCAGTACAAAAAGGGGGGTTATATTCTAAAAATTTATGAAAAACAAACATTTTGTTTTAAATTCCATATAAACAGCTTAATTTTTATTAAAAATATGAATGTATGTGTAACACAAAACAAAACAAAAAATATTATTTTCATTTAATGTAACAAAATCAAGTAATCCAGTGCTGTAGAAGCAGTGTCGTACAAAGGTTTTCACAATTATTTTATGGTGTTATAGTATATTAGAAAACAGATAAAACATATTTAATTAATCTGACACGTTCTTTTACAATTATTAATTTGTACCTCTGGCACGTACAGTAGATAAAAAACCAGAAAGATTATTTTGAAAATACAGATGTTATATTTCATCGCATTTGTTATTATATGTTTATTATACGTATTGTATTGCTTATTAATCCTTTGCAACTGAAAAGCGATGATGACTATTTTGCAAACAGATAAGTCCATTACCTATATGTATTTCATAAAATTATTATTTTAAGCTTTGAGTTGCTGTTCAGGATATAGCACCTATAATATTTCGAATTATTCATTATGTTAAGAAATGGGTACATCCATCTAGATAAGATTTATGATAATCGTGAAATAAAATAAATTCTGCTTGTATCATTTTGAACCTTTATATTATACTAATATTTCAATTTTCGATGATATTTATCATAAAGAAGCCTGAAATGGCAATATTTATTTGGCCCAGTGTTCATTAAACGTCATTTTAAACTTAATTATAAAAAACAGAAATGAAAGATTGAAGACTCTTTCTTCATAACTCTGAACAAACCCACTCGACGACAAACTTTTTATTGGCTAGAATGCTTAATGAATCAATTTTATGCCATGATAGTTGCTTTTCCCTCGGGACGAATTCCTTTACTCTCGTCTTAATTCTAATTTATCTGCAACTTATTAATTGTTTTAATTCGACGACCACTTCCGTCTGTTTCACAAACGGTTCATGAATTATGGAACATTTGCTTCCACGTCAAGTGATTTCCACATTCCGTTACCTTGGGCAGTTGTTTCATTATCGAACCTCGATAAAAGTAATTATTGTTCCCGTGGAGACTCCTGGTTCTGCGATTTCTTTGTTACCTAGGCGGAAATTGATAGGTTTCTGCCGATTGTTGACCATTTGCACGAACGCTTCCGTTCTGATATCGGATTATTGGATCGGGTAAGCCGTTCGATTGCTGGAAATTAAATCATGTGTTTGTACTTCCAACCTCGTCTGTTCAAACGCGGAAGTTATCGTCCTAGGGTCAAAGGTGTTCGTTCCCTCTGGTTACGATTCTTGGTCTTAATAGCGTCGAATTAATGGTGCAATCACAATCGACTGAAACTAATCAAGGATAAGCATCGTGACAAATAATGATTGTTACATTCCGCGAATGCTACGAATAGTTGTGCAGCTCCTGAAGCTGCTTGAATTGAAAAATCAAACAGTAATATTACTATTCTGTATGCAACCATCGCATCTATACCGTCTTCAAAACAATGTACAATAAATTAATTTTAAATTTATTATATTGAAAATAATCAATTGCTTGTTAAAATCCTTTATTAGCGCCTTTCCATTCGATTATTTCCTCTGAGAGTATTTGAAAAGAATCCAGGTAATTTTTTAGGAAAATTTACTTCATTTACCTTTGTTTTAAGTTTCATTAAATTTATATCATTTTATTGACATTGATATGTTACTCACTACTTTGTCACTAAGTATGTTTGAGTTGCAAGAAATTTTCGAGTGCAAAGGATCAGATTTAACATTTGTTACATTTGGTTTTCTGTTTTCACTTCATACTGATTTATCACCGCTCATACGCGATTTTAGAGATCATCTTTATTATTTAATTCTTAAACGGCGATCCACGAGGAGAACCAATAATTTAAATTGAATTTCCAACTATCATTATCCTCTGCTGTTGGTATTTCAATGCATCCCTTTAAATATTTTCTCGTTCAATATACGAAGACATTGTGTTTAAAAATTTGATGACTTAATAATCGAAATTCCGCGGAATGCGTTTTCTAGAACTGGGTCACGATTGACCTGGCTTGGCTTTTCAAGAGTTGAGTGCATTCTTGTAACAAATATGGCATGGTTTACGACATTCTATTGTTAGTTTTTTAACAACTAACTAAAAAATATTGTAGACAGTTTAGAAAAAACGTGAGAACAGCGATAAATAATGAGTAGGGCGCAAAATAATCAGAAAGAGTATGTACGACCTCGGTAATAAAAGGACCCTCTGGTAAATGAGAATTTTTGTATTTCCTGATTTTTTAATTTCCGTAATTACTTTCCAGATGTGTTGCGGGTGTAGACAATAATTTCTTTGAAAAATTGTGTATAATATACTTTTGTAAGATGGTGCGGGTGCAATGGTTGACAAATTTCTGTATTTATGAATGCGATCTTTTCTTCGTAACATTTTCAATGCATTTGACCCATCCTATCCTAAGTAGGTCAAGCATGGTCAAAAAACAAAAACCATCCCTCTTAAACTACCACATAGAAATATACAAATAATAGACAATACATTTCATATACATACATTTCATTCATGTATATGAAACCACCACATAAGCACATTGGTATCTCGAGTACAGCACAAATAATGATTAAAATAAAGTATTCTAGCTACTATGGCAACTAGATACATGTATACTATATTAGTTAGAACAAAAGTTTTAATTCCTTTGAATGATCTTACATGATAATAGTTGATTATTGAGTGAGAATGTTTGAATGCAGGTAGGTGTGTTAACGACGGAAACAACAAATCCAACTCTTATTGATTGCTTTGACATTTAGGTAACTGTTGGAAAGACCGCAGTGGCTTTTACGTAGGTAATTAATTATATGTCGGTTTGGTTTTATATTTCAAGGAATGTTATAAGATTCTTTAATATTTGAAAACTATTCAACGCGTATTTTTTTAATTAAAGATAGTCCTTGAAATTGGGGCTGCATATTTTGTTTTATTTTAATAATATGGCTTGAACGTACGAGTTTCGTATTTTTCAATGATAAATTTACCTGCGTTAACAGATTTTCAAAAAATTGTTAAAACGCAAGGTATTTTTGTAAATTTCTTCGGTCAGATGTGAAAGTGACATTTTCAACATAGCGAAGGCTGTTGACGGGCACCACGAATATGAATGAAGATTTGAAATAAAAGGAAATTAATGAAAATAATAAATAACATTATCATATCACGAATTTCGTCAAGTAACAAATGGAAGGTGTACCCAGTCAAAATGACTGGTTTCAATTGATAGAAATTGTTATAAAAAAAGTAAAAACACAGTTGCTATCACACCCATTTATCGTACTATACATTTTTAAAAGTTTAAGTGAAAAATATGTTTTTTATCATTGGAAGTTCTTTTTCTTCTTATCGCTTGCAATAATTGCAATTTTAATGGATAATTCTTGGCATATCTAATGTTAAACTGAAAAAAGAAACGATCGCATGCTTAACACATTGTTGACTGGCAATTTTACGCAGAAGTCGTCTCATATCACCGGCTATTATTTTTTAAACGAATGGAGAGGTGGATTTTTGTAATAATTAAATATCAAGAATACTATTTTTTTATAATACAGCGACTGAACTCGATGAACAAAGCTTTTGCAATATTCTATATTAACCTGTGTTTTAAAAATTGAAATAGCTAATGCACTTGCAAACACGAGTTAACTACGGTGTTTATTCTGTTTTGTGTTAAATTCTGTATAATTACAATTGTAGTATACTGTGCTACATACAGTACCGAAAATACAAAAATAAATGAAAATTTGGAAAACGGCGACAAAATATATTGTCAAAATTGTTAATATAACAAACATGTAAAGGCGTCAAATTTTAGTTTCTTAAATTTAGGTAGTTAAAAGTTAAATATGTATGTATCCAGTGTTGAAGAGGAACGTCCTACCTACGAAAATTATTTTGTTTAATAAGTTTTTAACGATCGACTGCTAAAATCTTCTTAACAAACGCATACAATAATGATTTTTAATCAAAATATATAAACCTTCAATGTAAACCTTATGATTCGTTTAAACAAGCAATCTTGAACAATTAGAATATACAGGATAACCCAAAAGATGTACATACACTTTAAATAATTATTAACATAATACTACATCAAATTTGTTAGATCCAAATTTAAATAGACAGATGTAAAATATTTTTAAATTATTACAAGTGTTCAACGTTACATACCATTTTGTTTAGACACATTCTGTTTCAATAACTGTTTATAATTCACTGATTATTCCCAATTTTGTATTATAATCTGTTCTCAACAGAAGAATTAAGAGGGTGCGATGTCTTTGATACGAAAGTCTTTTTCTAAATATTTTTACATTTGTTTATATGTTTTGTTTAAAAGGAGTCACACCTTAATGTAACAAAAATTTAACGAGTTACGGACTGTAAAGATACGTGTCCATTTTTTGGGACACTCAGTATAATACAGACAATTTATTGCTAATTCAAAAAATTTCATTTTTGGAATATGTCTTGTACAGTGAATATTATTTTTAACGAAAATATCATTGCTAAAAGCTTGATGAGTAGAAAGGTTATTTCATTTGCAGTGATCTAATGTTTCAGAAATTCCTTAAGAGTGACTATACATTCAGACCATGTAAAGTTTATTAAGTCAGCTTTTTTATAATTGTTAGTCAAGTTATCGTGCATCGATGACTAATCGACAAACGGTCTTCGTTTCTTTGCGTACGAGTTATGCTTACGAACCAGTCTCACACTTATCCAGAAGAATTTATAAAACAAAATTTCGAGGTTCGTCTCGTGATTCTTGAAGAAACGTCAGCATACACTTCAAAAAGAGGCCGAAAGTACATATATCTAATCAAGTATTTGATAAGGGATTGAATTGTGCTCGAGAATAGTTAATAAATTTTGTGCCTTAACCCCTTGCCTTGTATCGTGTCACGCTTGTGACGCAATCTGCAGTTCAAATGTGACAAACCTGGCTCATATTTTTGATAGAATTGAATTTTAAGTTTAATTTCAGTTTTAATTCTCGCAATAAAATTTCACAGATAAATACGGTTGTGCTAATTCAGATGAGTATATCTATAAAAATCTCGTTTTTAGATAATTGTCTTTTTTATCATTTTTGTTATAATTTAATATAGTTTTGCAGTTAAATTGTTATTAAACTTGTCGAATGTCAGAAATTTTATTGAAAATATATCGACTTTTTTTATTTAACGCTAGGTTTATTTATTTACTTTTTTTATATAAATATATGATATTACACAGTTTCACTTATAGGTTAATATAATTATGTTGTTTTTAAAGAAAATATGCGATTTGTATCTGTAATATTAATAATCAATATTATTTTACAACTACTTTTGCATAAATATTATTTAAAAAATGCAGATAAAATTAAATTATTCAGTTTTCAACATTCATTCCTTCTCCCATTACATAATTAGTAGAATGTTTATAAAGTTACCGAAGGACCTTACAAAATTTCTCCTAAGAAACCGCATTTAAATGCCCTATTATAGTGCATTGAATAGTATCCATATTTCCAAAAAAAAAAAAAAAAAAAATCGATAGTATCCAAATTTGGCAAATACGGTATACGAGTGATAACGATCACATAGCTGTTGGTCAGGAGTTGAAAGATGAAGATTGATTAATAGGCAGGTGCGTTATCGTGAAACAAGAACCATTTATCGATTAGCAAATTCGAGCCTAATGTATCGAATTTATATCAAAAGTTAATTCATGATATTGTTGCGACGCTGAGTGCCCATTGGTGTAGTCATTGTTATTTTTTTTTATTTATTACTTGGAAATTTATAACTTTATTTCACGTATCTATCTATTTCTTTAATTCGCGATCAATTATGCGCCCATTTTCGCTGAAGGTTTCAGCAAAACTCTTTATTTTTAAATTTGCCGATCGCATTAATAGCAACCGGAAAATCGAATACTCGTTTCCGCTCGATTCTGAAGGCATATTTAGATCGCCACAACAATATCTTAATCGAATGTCAACATTGAAATGCATACCCTTTTTGTATTATTTAATATTTCTATAGTACTTCTTCCGTGCTTTAAACGAAATTTGATCACAGGCTGCTATTATATTCTTGAAATTCACTGCATATAAAATAAAACAGAACTTGTTGGTACTATTCAATTTCAATGTCAACTGAGATGTGTCGTCGATAATACATCTGTAAAAAAATCGAAGAACTTGTTAGATTCGGAAGGGGTGAGGTGAAGGCAATCGCTTTTTATAGCAATTAGCTTTTACAGTTTATTTAATATAGTATAAATATAAAAATTATTATTAGATTTTAATTTTTTATTTTTTATCCTAAAATAAATTGTTTAATCAAACAAATTAACAGTACACAAATAATTTATACGAATTTCATTATTGGGGTTATCAGATAAAAATATAATAATATATTTTTACAATTTTCGCCCGCTCCAAGCAAGATTTCTACATTTTCTCCGTATTATTTAGTTCCTACTTATTATCGATAGGTTGGAAAGAAAGTTCTGCCGTTTTTCAAATTTTCAGTAACAAGCTTTCCGATTTTAAAGGATAGAACTTTCTTTAAATCCGATATAAATGACTTTGCTGAAAAACGGAAGAAGGCCATAGAAAACCGTGGCCGGTACTTCATTAATTAATCCTCATTCAAGATTCCAATGTAAATAATTGAATTTTCCCCCCAAAAGCAGTACAAAACTTTCTTGCCAACTTAACATTGCAGTTTCTACTCGCTGTTAGAATATTATGTTGAACATTATCGTCTGTTTTTATAGATACAATGGCGGAGGATGGCGCAGGAGGATCCGGAAATGGTAGTACAGGGGAGGCGAGCCGATTGCAGCTCTTACAAGAAATGCGACAGCAAAACTTCGATAGCATTCGATTTGCATCTTATCGAACCGCCTGCAAGCTGAGATTCATTCAAAAGAAAGTCCACCGTAAGTGTAGAATAAATCAAGATGTTAGAATTAATTATTGGTAGAATACATTATACTTCCGTAATCTATTAAATAAATTTAAATGTCGCTCATTTGCTGCAACAATAACGTAATTTAAAATTTGCAGTTCTTGAGTTATTAGAAGGGTAAGGACATTTGTTGTTAAATATTGCAATTTGTAATTGCTAGTTCGAATTTATAATAGGAGTGCTGCAAGTAAGCTGACAATATAAAAAACAAAAATTCATGGTTTACGGAATCTTCTGTAAGGCAAATTGCAAATTAAATTATTTCTTTATATCTGAAGTCAGGATTCAGCATCTATGATAAAACATGTAATTGTACTATTGATTTCTAACGATTTGTATAGTGCTATTATTGTCATAAAAATTGCAATTATATTAAAAAATAACTTTGTGATTACTTTCATTCTTCTACCTACATATGAGACAAAAATAACGATTATACATTTTATTTCGATTATGTGTGGCAATTAATTTTCAAACGATGTGAAGATAGAAAATTAGAAGATAGATTTCATGGTAATTATACAAAATGGAAAAAATCTTGCCTTTTAACGATTCTTTATTTTTTCTGACATGTCAGCGAAGCATTGTGAGGTGATTGTTGTGTAAAAAAAGTATATTCTTCCTGTTAATTAATGTTTCTTATATTTTTATGAATTTGGAATTAACTTTATCCATTTTTTTACGATAGATAATATAAATTACAATAAATTCGACTGCACAAAAGAAAATTTATCAGAAATAAATTTGAATTTATCACAGAAAAATCACACGAATTATTATTATTATACAATTAGCAAAATCGTGATTTTTAAGTTATGACGTTGCTGTTGCAAATGAGTGATACATCTCTAACCGGTGAAGTATAAATTCAATTTTATAAATTAAAATTAGTCTAAAATAGGTCCTATGAATCCAAAATATTTTAAATCAAACCCTACGAGTCTAAAATAGTCTGAATTAGATTTCATAAATTTGAGATAATCCGATTTTTCATAAATCTAGAATTCCTGAATTTAATTATTTTTCATTTATGTAAAATTTAACATGAACGCATTAAGTTACAAATATTTTAAATCAGAATGGATTTAAAATTTGCCCTACGAATCTAGACTTTAGAATAAATAATTTAAATCGCTTCGTGTACTTAAAATGATTCAAATGTTTAACATCTTAGTCCAACATCTCTTTAACAATTTTTATGTACTGTGGTTATCTATAATGATTCATATATTTCTTTACCTTATTTTAACCTTTAAATGGCAGGTGCCGAGTTAATCGTAGCTCAGACTTGGAACAAATACAATATTTCCATTAAAATTTGATATAAAATTTAACTAAAACCATCGCAAATACTGGTAAATAGTATTCAAAGTAATAGGAGGAAATTTAGGAAATGAAAATGAAAATTAAAATTAATTTGTCGCTGTTCAAAAGTTAAAAACTTAAAGTTAACTTATTTTATCAGTTATTTATAATATTTATATTATATTAATATTATAACATAATATTATAATATTTTAGCAGATAGTTATTTATCTGTTACTGAAGTATTAAAGCATTAAATACATGATGTGATTCGCTGTCTCGTTATCATATTAATTAAACTATTCAAATATTAATTCGTTCCATATATTTATGGTTTAATTTGTTATGTGCAGTACATAACGTGGACATATGGAACGTAATCGAGGCGTTTCGAGAGAACGGTTTGAATACGTTGGAACCATCGAGCACGTTGGGAGTTTCGAGGCTCGAAACTTTATTGTCTTCCTTATTTCACGCCCTTAACAAACGAGTGCCCGTTTCACAACAAGCCAAAGTCGATGCCACAACTGCCCTCTTGATGAATTGGTTACTTGCTGCTTACACTACAGGGTATGCACAGTCGCTAAATATTATCAATTATATTCGAATGTTTAATCAAATTTCAACTAAGTCTACACAATTTAGAAGAGAATGTTATTTCGACTTGATTACATACTTAACCCTTTGCGGTCCATTGTCCAGTGGTATGGGACATCGCATTTTGGTTGAATAGGTCCATTGTCCAGTTCCACCGGACAGATTTCATTGACATACTTATAAGGGTTTATCTTCCAGATTCTTTTTTTAGAGGGTAGCACATTTAATTACAATTATTTTCTTTATTTGAGGTTTTATAGTCATATATCAAGTAAAAATTAAAAAATAAATAAATAAATTTAAAAATTGCATCGTCTGCTCAAATCGAAATATAGTTGGTGGACGAAAAAGAACGCAATATTTTTGCAAAACCTGTACAACGAGATAATATAATTTTTCATAAGCAAATACATTTATTCATTACAATTGTGTTTCTTTTCCATTCATTCAAATTGACCTATTTCGTTCTTAAAATTAACTTGCACCTGGCTACCAACACTAATAAAATCAGTGGACTGGAAAGGGTTAATATGAAATTGTATTTACAGAAGAACCGGAACTTTTTATTAATAATTTTAATAGAAATTGATTGCTTTTCGAAGATTAATGGATAGTTACATGGTATATTTATGTGCTTATTTTCAGCAATCTACAAGCTTGCAATAATACTAACAATACGTATTATTTTATAGTACTTTTATGCCATATTATCAAACCATGTCAGACTTTTAATATTCCAGAATTTGTCATTTAACACGTTGATTGCCATGGTAGTCACTGGTGAAATAATTAATAAAAGAAAAGATAAATTAAACGGTGTATATTGCTAGTATTAGACTAATAGTGCCAGCTAGTAATTTGAATGGTTGCATTTGAAAATTAATTGATAGAAGCCTTAATAATTGGAATTAAAGTGTGTTTTACATAACATAACATAACATTACAGGAACATAAAAGCTACAAATTAAGTAAACTAGAATTGGTATTACAAATTATAGCTTTAAGTGTAATTAGTAAAATTTCTACTAAAAATTCCTTTATAATATTGAAATTAATTTGAGTTGAAGCGATAAAGGAAATAAGCTAACATACTTTTAGGTACTTATTGAAACACATCATCGAAACAAAAGAAGATAACGAATATGTATAATAACTAACCCTATAATCTTTCTTACTGATCATATGAAAAATAAAAGCAAATTTTTTCATAGGGAAAACAATAAAATATCCGTGTTCTCGGTGAAAGTAGCATTGGCTACGTTATGCGCTGGGAAGTTGATGGACAAGTTTCGCTGTAAGTTTCCGGTCGCTATTTTGCGCAGCGCGGTACTATTCGTTTGAAATTATTCATCGAGATCATTTGTCAAACAGATATATACTCGCAAATATCAGATAGCAACGGTCACATGATACACTGGAGATTCGCAGAGTATTTGAAAGAAGTTCTAGCGTTGACGGCTGCGGTTTACGAGTCGCCGTCTTTCGGATACTCCGAGGGCCTCGCCAATTCAATATTTCCCCAAGTAAGTTCGTTAAAATGAACCCCCATAGACGTCCGCTTGAGAACTAGCGAGCTTCGTCGGGCGCAATGTGACTCGGAAATGAGTATCGTTGGTGTCACGCCGTGTTTCAGAACTCGAAAGTCACGGTTAACGATTTTTTGGATACGCTTATGTCTGATCCAGGACCGCATTGTTTGATCTGGCTACCACTTTACCATAGGATGGCTGCTGTTGAAACAGGTGACTCTCCTTGTTCCGTTATGTAACGAATGGGACACTTTCTTAATATACTGCTCAAGATTAAAGGTCCAAAAAGGTGCTTTAAGTACTTTTAAATTTTAACGCTTTCATGGAATTCACACGTTTCGTGAAATTTAGGACTTCCACAATTTTGCGTTCCGTTTTACACTTAACAGGGACCTCTTATTTATTTTTCAATTGCAATTTTTACATAACAGATTATATAAAAATCATGTTGGGCCGTGCTCTTCTAGTTTGTTCTTGAAGGGTGCACGTTTTTTGGCACGTCATTGTGTCAAATGGAATAGGTTTGAACCGTTTAGGTGCTGATTTATTTTATTCTATCCCGGTTTACATTTTTGTGCTGCATTTATACTATTTTCTAAAGTTAAGAAAGAATAAGTTTAGCTAATCAGAAGAATGTAGATTTTTCGTGGTGACGAAGTAGTCGAACAGTCCACCCTTGTATTTACAAGGTGTACCTGCGGCACCGGTGTCATAAACCTGATGCCATTAGCCCCTTGTCATATCATTTTTTACACAAGTGTGTCAGACAAAGTTAAATATTTACTGTTGCAAAGAAACAAAGAAAATTGTACTATAATATACAGTTTACATTTAACGATAGTATACCGTACTAATTATAGTTGGAATTGCACTTAACATCCAATTGCAGTAAGAATAAAAGCCAGGTTCGTAACAGGGTTAACAGATTCAAAGTTCGAGTTACGAATGCATGACAGCAGCTTAAAATTTCGATTAGGTTTTTGTAAAAGTTTGTCAAATATGATCCTTAGAGGTGGAAAAATATTTTTTAGCGATAATGTATTTCTAATTAAAACTATATTAACATTTTCATTGTCATTATAATATAATCTTTTTCGATCAGTATAACATGAATGTTTCTCAAAACATTGTTCATATAATTTGAGGTCCTTTAATAATTTTGAGCAGTGTATTATCGATAGACCGAGGAACTTTATGTATTTATAACATAACCGAGACTACAAAAAATATATGTATAAATTGGCACGTGTGCGGAAGAGAATGAAGTTGTTGAATATACATAAAATATTGAAATGTTTGATTTAAGGTAATACATTGAATAACCAGGAGATTATATTTGCATAAAGATCCGCAGTTTAATTATTATTAATCATACGGTGGATAATTGGGTTGTTCATTCACGTGTGATCTTCCAGTGGCCCATCCTGTTATGTGTGACGCGTGTCACAAAGAGAACTTTACTGGCTTCCGATATAGATGCCAGAAATGTCACTCATATCAGCTTTGTCAGGACTGTTTTTGGCGTGGTAAAGTTTCTGGGACACACAATAACGATCACGAAACGAGGGAGTACAGCAGTTTCGTACGTATTCTGGAACCGAACCTTTAAAATCCTCCAGGAAGTGGTATTATTAAACCCGTTAAGGATCAAGTGGTGAAATAACGCGATTTATATACATAACATCTTTCATCTCTCACAAAATTAGATAGAAAAAGGACAAAAAATGTATTATAATAACAGGTACTTCGCAGAAATCCTCTACGTATCAAAGGTGCAAACAAAACTTCTTCATATCTTATAAAATTGTGGGATCTAAGTGGAATTGTGACAAATGAACTGTTAAACAAATTTCTAGAATTATCTGGAGTTAATTACGATCTTAAATAATAGAATTCAGTGATGTATATTGTATAAAAAAAATGGATTAATCATTTTGGTCCTTAATGGATTAATATGTGTACCTTTCGCGTGGCACTCATTTTTATTTCCTGCGTAGAAATCACCTAGCAAACAAATTGGACATTCCCTGAGGAAAAGCTTTAGATGCGTACCTGAGAAGGGCAAGAACAGCTTACCACGATTTCCGGAGCAACCAGAGAAGACGTTAGATTTATCGCACATAGTGTGGGTGCCATGTTCACGATATTCGATATCGGTACTCCGATGACAGCGCGATTTTTCAATCTAAATGAATTCTCTGCATTGCAGCCCACCGTCACCTTTACCGTCTCACAACGGTTTCCCGGATCCCGGTTTCATGGCTCCCTTCGATTCTGGATCAATGGATAGTCGTTCTACTTTAAGGAGGTGAGCGCGAAACGGTCGAGCGATGCACACCTATTTTGCGTTAAATGCTCATAAAAAGTCACACTTTATTTATTTTTTTTTATTATTTATTTATCATTTGCACGTTATACAGTATGGATAGTTCAAGACTGGATGATGAACATAAATTAATAGCACGATACGCACAAAGGTTGGCTCAGGAAGCTAGGACCATGGTAAGATATTAATTTTTATACATAAATTATACGATACTATGTTAAATACCTACGCTATTGTGAATACAGTTTCTGAAGTTATTAAATTTAATTTATATATAGTTGTTCTGTTAAAAGCAGTAATTTCGTTAAACTTGTTCGTCCGATAATACCTTAAACGAAATGCCTCGGTGGCCGTAAATTAGAGCAACAAATTCAATTAAGCGTAGCACCGAATTCTGACTTTGTGGTACTAATTTCAATTTCATAACTACACAGCCCCGTGCCGCATCCAGAATGTCGCAAGCTGATCAGGCAGTAAGTGTACGAGCAAAGTTTTAAATAGGTACGAGAAATTATTCGTTTCGTGGTTTATAATATCATTTTTACGTTACAGGGTAGGGCTCCGTCTGACGCAAATTTAGCATCGTTAGATGCCTCGAGAGCACAACGTGAACTTATATCGCAGTTAGAAGCGAAGAACAAGGAAATAATGCGCGAGATTGCAAGGTTAAGGTATACCTGTGTCGTTTATTTCCTTTATATCAAGCCTAAACCTCGAAATCATCCTGTCGAACCATCCTAGGATCATGCATGTTAAGAGAACATTCTGTTTCGCTTTGTCACCTTGGTTGCATATAGTGCATAATACGTATGTTAGAGCTGAAGACATCACAACAATACTAACATTAATACAATTCTCTTTCCTTTTATGTAATTACAATCATATTTTATAAATACATTTCATTTTACGTGTAACTTAGAATTTAGGAAAATTCAATCTAAAATTGTTACTAACATTGATAGTCTCCTGCCTGTATAACCAATAATATTCTTTCCATTATTTAAGAATTTCATATTGTTACAAATACTTTTATGTGTTCAAGTTTCAATTTTTTTCCCCCTAATAGGTGACAAATTTTATAAATCCATTGGCAAAAAATAATTAGAATAATTAGTATTGATAAAAAATATTACTATATATATGTAAATAAATCCAATAGTTGTAATTATTTAAAAAGTTAGAAAATACGATCAATTGATAAATAAATAAATAAATACATACAGACTAATTTAGAACTCAAAATAATTGACACATATTCTTTTTATTGGACATCAATTATATTGAAAGTCTGAAAATATTCATTGAAGTTTTAATTATACAATATATTTAATCAAGGATCTCAAAAACTATTATAAAGAAAGTATCAAATACGTTCAAGAGCCATGTATAATGATCTAAATTCAGATGTAAATAACTGCATATAGCATAATTCAATAAGTCGAAGTAAATAAAAATCCTGTAAACCGTAAGAAAAAAAATTGCTGAATTATTTACCATCTTTAAGATGCAATCACAAAGTTTAATTATTTATTACAATTATACTAAATTATTATTGAGTTATTTTAGAAGTTTTTCTTTTTGTTTCTAAAACTAATAGACTCACTAGATTCACATAAAAACACCACATTAATAATAATTATCGCTTCAGCTTGTAGTCAATGGAATACCTAGTTAAAAGGGTATTCCACAGTTATTGCTTCCTAATAGGTGAATGTTTATTATATTAATGTTACATCCAAATATAGGAGACAGCAAGAGATAGAAGCAACTGGTTTAGAAAATCCGGCGTTAATGTCAGAGCTGAGAGCATTGAGGCAGAGAAAAGATGAATTAGAAAGTCACTTAGCAACGTTACAAGACTCTAGAAGACAATTAATGGTGCAGTTGGAAGGTTTAATGAAAATGTTAAAGGTAAGATTTACAATATACTTCATATATTTCTTTATAGCAATGCTTTAGTTTCTTTTTAATTGTAATACAACAGTAAAAAATTTAAAATTATATAGAACCATCAAGCATCCCCAAGATCAACACCAAATAGTTCACCACGTAGTACAAAGTCACCGCCTTTACCACCTGGTGCTGTTCCAAGTAGTAGATCAGCACCTCCAACTCCTGGAGGTCCACTTTCTACAACGCCTCAACAACAACAACAGTCGCAAAGCCAGCAGCAGATGTCTCAAAGCTATCAGAGTTCTGTTCCAACGACTTCAGTGGCGAGCGTAACCAATAATTCCATGCTGGGAACAATACAAAATCCTATTCCAGATAATTTATCATGTGTTGGAGGTGATGTAAGGTAGGCAGGCAAATGAACAATTTATTGAAAATATATGAAAAGATAGTCAATGACAAATGCTATAAAGCAGAATAAATGCACTAATTACAATCTTTGTATAAAATATTATCTTATAGCGTTATTAAATAAATAATCTCAATTCTTAATAAATGTAATTAGCAATAATTTGATTAAAAAAATTATATTTAAAAACACATTCAGAAATATACTGTCAGATATTGAATACATAATATTTGTAAAGACAAGGAAATTTTTCTTCAATGTTTTTATTAATATATTTTATTTTCAATTTCTGCCAATATATTTGTGAATGCTTTATATAAAATGATTTGTACAAAGATTTGTAATGTATTTAATGAAGTGAACGATAATCTCGTGAAAATTACTATTATTGATTTATATATAACATAAACTTTTTACGCGGTACCTATATACATTTAGTATGCACTGTGCGCCATATTTAAAATAGTCATTAAAATACGTAAATTTAATATAATTATCAAAGCATTTAAGTTATTATTACACGTTTAAGTTATAAGAAGAAATCAAGTACAGTTCTGTTTCACAGTCACGTTTATAAAGTAACAAAAAAATTGCTACCGTTAATAATATTTATTTACATTCCACATATATATATTATATGAATATACATATATATGATATATGAATTCAAAAGTTGATTTCTTCTAAACACAGTGCTAGATATAATAACTTTTGTAGCCTCGCACCGTAAAAGAATTAGCGCTGTAATTATATTTCTGATTGTTGCATGTGACTGTTAATGAAAATATATTTTTACTCGACTAGTAACAAGAATAAATTTCGTACTAGTTGAATAACAAAGAATTTCCATATTCTGAAACATTCCTATTTTTAGTGTTATAAATTTTGATTTGTATTTTCATTAAACAAAACATTAATATATTTAAACCTATGTTGCTTTCGCTATTTTATGACGCTTTTAGGCTGTAATGAAGTTTTATATTTTTTGATGTTATTGATTATATATTAATTCCTCACGATTGCATTCAATTAGTTTTATGAAATATTGTAGGCACGTTTATTGTATGTATAGAATGAGGCAACTAGTAGCATCACTGCACTTGAGACAGTATGTCGATATATTTTATCGTATGTTACAAAAAACATTGTTATACTTTCTATTATACGGAATTGTAAAATGACTGCACATATTGTTTTTCTTTTTAAATAAATTAAAGTAGTATCCCTTATCTTTTATTTTTAAATTCGTTTACTTTTACCTTTAGAACACTTTTATAAAGTTTATAAAGATGTATTATTAAAATAATACATTTGTATGTATGTTACACACTCATATGTTGTTGTTACAACATGTTATGTTTGTGGTAAATATACAAAATAAATTGCAACTTTTTAATATATATTTTATTAAAGTTAAACTTTTATGTTTCAATAATATAAATAATTCATGGTACTCAATTTCAAAATTTGATACATAAGAAAAGAAATATTACACAATATTTTTTTAATAAAATAATGGCAGTACACATGAACATAGATAATACTATAAGAAAAAGAGAAGAATATGTAATTCTCACAACTGCTTCTTTTTAATCTTGCATGTTTGCAGTAGTAGTTTATTATTTTAATTTTTGCCAATGTTTACATGTTTTATGAAGTAGATACTATGTAATTGCACAACAAATTTTTAAACATTAGATGCTTGCACAACAACATCAATCGCTGCGTGTGGCATGTTACAATTTTAATTTAGTTTTTATTTGGAAATTGCTTTATGCAAAGAAAATAGAGATTTTCGATATCAGGTCTGCGTTCAGGACAAACAGCTTGCCAGGAAGTGGTTCCAGCAGTGCGAATAATAGCTTGGGTCGATCCTTAAGAAATGACTTATTGGTAGCTGCTGACAGTGTTACTAATGCCATGTCAACACTCGTGAGGGAATTAAATTCGGGTATGTTGAATTACATATCTTAATCTAATTTGCATCAGAAATGAATGCAAAATACTTCTGTAGTTTAAAATGGCACAAGAATTTGTACTTAGTTATTTTCTTTGATACAGACCTTCAATAACTGTATATTTGGATTAGGTGCAAAACATAGAAGTTTTTACTTTAAATTGAAGAAATTAGTATTTTATAAATGTACACATCTAATTATTATTTTATAAATACATTAATTCGTAACAATATGTTTACTAACAAAAACTGAAAGATTACGATAAATGTGTATATAAGCCTATTTTTATTTTATTTCTAATACCTTAAGTGTTCAATTTATTCAAGAAAACAACTAAAACATATAATGTATATAAAAATACAAACAAATGTTTTTCATATTTACCATTTTTTTATAACATTGTTCATATTAGCATAAGCAGGCATGTTTTGCAGTATTTTTATTCTAATCACACCATTAGATCTTTATGGCATGTAACAATGCATTCCCTCTCCTATATTTAGTAATAAAAATTTTTTAAATTTATTCTGGAACTAAATTATGGGTACAAGATGAATTTTGATGTGCATACATAATTATATACATATGTATATAAAATTACATATTTCTTTTAATATTATTAAAAAATATTATTTATAGAATTAAATATTTACATATTTACATTTAATTGTTACATTGATTTTATAAAAAAGTAAGTAATCTATTCTACATTTTCTGAAATATAAAAAGAATCTGAACATATAAGAAGAAAATTAATTTATTTATGTTCAAATATATTGGCAATAATTTCTGAAGATGTATGTAATTATCAAAATAGTTTTATAACCCATTCAATTTTTGTTAACATATCTACATATAATCTGCATTATTGGAAAACATTTTTCAGATGTAAATATATAATATTCTCTTCTTTTCATACAATTTGCTTGTGTAATTTCTATTTATTTTATTTCTTCATTTAGAATAGTTTTAGCAAGATTTAGTCTAGAAATAGCACAGACTACACTACACGTGAAACAGCAAGTGCTTTGTTTAAAAAAGTTTACAGTTCACTTGAAAAACTATACATGCTTCAAAACTAATTTTAAATGGAATTTAATTTTGAAAATTTTTATGTCAAATCTTTTGTAAAATTAATATGATTTTTCATGTCTCATTTGTGATACATGAATGACAATTTTTTCTTCAAGAAACAAAATTTACAATTAAAACAAGATCTACTGAGTTTTCATTGATATTAAAAAAATGATTATTTATTATTTTATTTGAAATATTATAAGCGGCATTGAGTGATAAGGGTACTATAAAAGAACAACAATGTATAGAGGAACATCTAATTTAAACTTTAAAATGTAAATTTATGTAAAATACTTTGTTTATATTGAAATTCTAAAGAACAAATGGATATTCCCATATACAAATAACACTTTAGACGTGTTGTGGAATGTGTGTGATGCACCCCTTGTGAATGTTTCCTGGTGCCTTGCAGACTCAGACCAGGAGGATCATTCTCACAACTCTGGCAGAATTAACATCAGAAAACCGTTAGGTAAGAGTTTGTTACAATTTTAACACATTATTATAATTCTCTCGTACCTTCACAAGCATTTGCAAAATATTACCATCACTTGCTTCTTTTATATAAGTATAATCACTATAATACATAGATAGTTATTACAACAGACATTTTGTTATTTCAGAAAGTAAATAGCAAAACAAAATAATGAACATAATTCTCAGGTATAATTTTCTAGTAATTAAAATTATATTCTCTAATTTTCTTTAGTAGTAGTTAATAAACCACACAACTTCTATTCAAATGTATTTGTAATGTATGTTTGCATTTACAAATCTGTAAGCATATTTATGTTAGCTTAACACGTTGTAAATAACAAATGTAGATAATTTACTTAAATACTTTAATTAAATAGATTTGTATAAAATGGATTTTGTAAAAACAGGTATAATTTTTTTTTTTGCAAAATAGTACAGATAATTTACCAAAATGTAATTAAATGTAATTGTAATAAATAAATTTGTCATTTTTAAGATACAGTATTGGATGACTTATAAATGATTTTATTATCCTTAGATTTCGAGGCTGGCGAGGATGGAGATGATAGTAGCGGCGGTGGAAATTCTTGGCGAGAAGAGCTTCAACGTCGTTATCAACAAGAAAATGATTTTTTGGCTGAATTGCGTGCACGCAATGTTACCATGTCTCAAACACCATCCGCTACCCCATCCAGTGAGCAAGAACAAGAAAGAGGAGAAAGGGAAGAAGCGGATGGAGAAAAAGAAGACGACAATGAATCTAACTGGACAGAACCAGTGAAAAGATGGGTTAATCGATAAGTTTGTTACATGACATCTATATGCATTCTAATGGCTTAGGAACTGCTGCTAAATGAAATGCAAATAAGTTATCATAGCTCCAATGGTTATTTACGATGGGAATATATCTGGGTGTTAGTGTGAAATATAACCAGTATGACATTAGAGTTTGGACAGTATTTAAAAAGTCTTACGTTTTTAAAGCAGTACTTATCATTTTTTCAAATTGTTGGTTCAACAAACGAAGGTCATGAGATATCTCAACAATAATATTACATTAATATTACTATCTTTAAGAAGAATGTGTTAACTATTTTGTTATTCATTAATTATTTTCAATATTATTTGCAGAATGTTATTGTTTAAACGTAAGATTGTAAGATTGTTTTACTCAGTTCAGACGTTTGTACATTTAAAATACTATGTCACGTTATTTTAAACATTGATATGCAATGTTGAAGCACATTGTGTAAATTTAAAGAAAAAGATGTTTTATTTCTTTCCGTGTTTGTAATGAAATAATTTAAATATAATGCTATAAATAATTAAAATCAAAGGATATAACTTGTAGTGTTTATAGGCCTAAAAATACAAGAATTGATCTTTCAATCAGGCTGAATATCAAAATTAAACATCTTTTTTGTTTAAATACCTATTAATCCAGCAGAGGGATTATCACATGTATACAATTTTAACATAAAAGTTTAAAGAAAGATATTAAACTAAACGCTCAATAGTAAATAACATTCAGTCTACATTATGTAGATGATTAAAATGGAGTAAACTTTTGCACAAGTCTCTTTGACCAACTTTATACAAGAAGGTAAGTAAATATAATTAAAAAAACTTTTTTAAATTCATAATAAAAGAATTGTTAATGGATGCTTAGTTACAGAACCTCGAATTTTTTTGTACATTCATACAAATTACATACAACATTCAATATAAACTTTGAAAATATTACAAACTTAAATGAATACAGTATTTTAAATATATCTCATCACGTTAGATGCTTAACTATAATAATATGAGACTTATTAGAACATCATAGAAATTTCTGTAATGTACCATTCACTTCTTTAATAATATACACCTCGGAGCTGATGATTCATAAATAAAATTCTGTTACCTGTATTTTACATTTGTATTTATTAACAATTTTATTAGTATAAACAATGTTATACAATATCTAGAACTATTATTACAATCGAATAACAAGTTCCTATTGTTAACATATTTCAAGTAGTTTACAACACAATCATATTATTTATATACTTTAGAAAAAAATTACGTATTTATGACCCAATGGCTTTGAGGTATTATATTAAATTATTACAATGATAATGTATATAAATCTCATTGTTGATTATCTATCGAACATAAATTACTGGCATCTTTAGATAATGCTTGGAAAATGTATTGCTTAGGCATTTTAAACGGGTATATTCATTTTTTTCCTCATCGATTTTAATAATGTTTAAATGTATCACATTTAAATGCCTAAGTTTTACACAATGATTATTATTACATCATATTTATGACTGTATTATTTATAATGTAAGAATTATGATTGACTTTGTTTCATGTAACATTCTTCACCTTTAGTTCCTAGATTAAATACTGTTCCGATAAATGGTTTAATTGTAATTAATATCAAATGATACATTTTGTAATATCTACATATTGTATGGTATTCAAAATGTTCTATGTATATATTTGTATGATTTTATAATTTTTTTTGTCCACATTGACACGAGAATTGTGTAGTAATTATTTACATAATAGAAGTATTGAATGAAATAGGAGTATTGAATAAAAGAATAAAATAATAATGTGTAACGTAAAATAATAAAATTTTCCAAATTAACATCTATTTTTTTTTTCAAGTATCTACACAAATTTTATAATTTTTTTGATGATTAAATTTACTTATAATTAATTTTGATTATATGTACCTTTTTATTGGGTTGGCAAGAAAGTAATTTCCCTTGCACAAATAGCGTTGTGTTTGTTTCGTTATTCTTTTATCAATGTTATAATGTTTTTCTTTTGAGATTTGGTTGACACTTTTAAGTTACTGCAGACGCTGCAACCGCCGGTATGGGGGCGGCGAAGAAAGGGTCTCCCTGCATGGATGGGACCTTTTTTGTCCCACGTGCTTAAGAGGTTTCTAAGAGAGGAAAACATACATTTCTGCCCTTTTTCTTTTGGGCCAGTTCAGCTGTGCTCTCACTGAGGGTCCAGGAATAGGGGGACTGGCTGGAACAACTCCAACAGTAACGCAGACATCTGCATTACCGTTGCCACGATGGTTTCTGGATTACTAATCCTCGGAATAAGGGGAGTAGGGGTTGGTCCAGTCGGCCTGGCCGTTTCAACGGGGGCCGGACGGGACGGGGGCGTCCTGGCCGGGGGTGGCCAGGAGGTCCGCTCAGGGGTGCCTTTTCGTCGCTGCGCGGCCTTCTGCTTCCGGATCCGCTTCCTTGCTGCCCCGCTGGTCCGGGAGGTTCCTGGCGCGCATACAGGGCCGGCACTCCTCCTCGCTTTGCTCGGGTGACAATGTCCTCGCTTCTCGGGCTGCCTTTGGGGGGCACGCTCGACGCGCCCAGCCTCTCTCCCTCGGAGCTCCAAGCATACCCCCGGGGGAGTGGGATAAAAGTCCTCCTTTGGGCGGTATGGGTGAACCTCCTCGCTCTCTCTTTGGCTTATTTCTCTCAGGTATCTCATGCTGTGGAGGCAATAATTGATTAATTTCGCCGGTTACCTGTCGCGCCGGTTTCGGCACCGGAAACCCCGGGGGTGGCCGGGAGGCTAATAGGATCCTTCTACCTGCCAATTATCTATCCCGTGGAAAGCCATCCGGGGAACTGTGCCCACTGGGCAACCTCGCGACCGAGGGCAGAACCAAGGCCCCGGTCGTGTTCGGGGTCACCGTGGAAAACGCGGGAACGCGACTTTCCTCCATGGCCTGCTCTGCCCCCCCCCCCCGCCGCTTTCACGCAGCAAGAAGGTATCATACGCCGCGAGCAAATCCCTGCTATCCAAATGGTTGCTTCCGGCCCAAATTCGTGGCTGAGATGAAATCGGATAAACCGATCTGCTAATTTCTCGGAGGTCGAATTGACCTGAAGACCGAGGGTCTTCATGATTGTCAACAATTCGACGACCGTGAGGCGCTTCACAAAATGCCAGTACTCCTCCCGGACAGAATACTGCTTTTCACGTCGGGCTCGCCGATCTGAACAATCTCCCTCCGAACTCGACATGGCTCGAAATTTAACTTTTCGCGTCACGGATTTCGGGTAAAGTGAACGCTGCGAAAAAAAAACTAACTCGGCAACAATACGTTGCAAGCCGACCGAAAAAAACCGCAGCAAGAACGCTGGCTCGACTCGCGATGGTTGAAGGACGGGCGCGGTAACCAAAACAAAAACCACGTTCGTGACCCATTTGAACAGCAAACAATAGCCGTTCCAACGGAAGAAAGCAGAAAAACCATTGTCAACCGATTCCGCGATGAGAGCAAACGACCTAACGACCAAACAGGCGACCTCCAAAACAGTCGCTGACGGTTCGAACCAGAAAACCGTTAATCGAACCTGGCTAGTTGCGTCCCTTTGTTCAAGCCTTTTACTGGGCCCCACGTGGGGCGCCAATTTTGTCACCGCCGGTTCGGGGGAGGCGAAGAAAGATCCTTCCTGTGTGGATGGGACTCGAAGGGACATCTTTCTTTTCTTTCGAAAAGAAAGCTTGGGGCATCCCGAGGGTTAAGCGCCAGTGTCTAAGGGCACGGTCCGTGGCGACCTCGCCCTTCCGGTAGCTCAGAGGTAGAGGGAAATCCAGGGGACGTCGGGAACTACAGAAAAAATGACTCGAATCGTTAGTTTGCGACAGCCAACTAGTTTTATTGAAATAGAACCGAATTCCTCGGTTCACCAATTCGATAAAAGGATTGGTATGCCACAAAGTGCAAGGGTCCGCGGCATGGAAGTCCTGTTACAGGTGGAATGGGCGCTACCGGGCTCACACACTCACATACATAGACGCTCGTTCTTTCACTCACTTTCTCTCGCACACACACACGTCAACAATTCGTGGGTCTTACCTTGTGCTAGCTTTCGGCGATAACTGGAGTGCAGATTGTTGTCCGGCACTGTCCTCCACCAGTTTAGCCGCTCTTACGAAATCGTACGAAACAGAGAGTTCGGGGGATCGCCGCACACACGACAGGGCAAAGAGAATAAAAAGACAAATGGCTATGCCGCGACTCCACAAAGCTTATTCGCTCGCTCAGACGTTGTATCGCAATTCGCAAAAGAAACACCTAATCGCATCGAATGCTAATCCGCAATTAATTCCGCTTCAGCGCTTCTTCGCGCTGCGGCTCGCGGTTTCCCCCACCTTGGAATTTTACGTGGCACCTGGAAGTAGGCCATCACCTCGCCTGTGGTGAAGACCGGGATTTGGGATGCGGCGGTGGATGGTTTTTCTGGGGGCAACTCCCAGCTTCAGGCCCAGTCTCGTTCTCCCTAGTCCTCCGAAGCCGCAGGAGTGGCGGGAGCAGGACGGTGGAGGCGACCGTCCGGAAGTGGTGGTTTTCCCTCCAGGAGATCCTCTTCTCGGGTGAGGGGCCTCAACCGTGGCCGACAGCTGACCGCGCCTCTGCGCGACTTTGGCGCGCTTACGAGTAGCCTAAAACCTAATCCTCAAAAAATAGACGCGGAGGAGCCGACAATTCCGAGCTCCCTCCACCCGCGCCCGATCAACCTGAATAAACAAAAAACGGTAGCGCTGCGCGGCACGGCACGGCGGTGGCGGGTCGGAGGATCAGGCAACCCTGAGCTCTCTCCTCCCACACCCTATCAAAATGATCAAAACTATCCTAAAAAGGTAGGCCCTCTCATACACGCCACCCCCCGGAAACGAGGGTTTTACCGTGGAGGTGCAAGGCCTTTGGCCGTTTCGGGACTCGTGACGGGCATCCTAAAAATGTGCCCCATCACAACACAAGTTTCGTGTAATCTTGTTTATAACTATTAATTTACTGTAAATTTTAATATAGAGTACAAAAATGAACATTTTCGACATATTTTACTTTTTTATTTTTATATTCACTCGTATCAAATCATTTTCGAATTAATGAAAACTCATCAGGTGTTTAACACGAATACTAATTTTATAATTTTGCAAAATGGAGATCCTTGGTTTCTGAGTCAAAATCCCCGGGAATTCTTGGAATTTTACGTCACCAAGATTCCAAGAAGTGGCACTGTGTTACCTCCTCGCATACCATGTTCTCCTGATACAATTTTGCAAAATCAAGATTCTTGGTTTCTGAATCTAAGTTCCTGGAATTGGACGTCACCAACATTCCAAGAAGTGGTACGAATACCTACTGGCGTATCATGTTCTCCTGATACGATTTCAAGATTTTTACCACTTTGAATTTAAATTTTATAGTTTTCGATTTGCTATTGTTAATTTTTATTATTTCCTGAAATTATTTATAGGATAACGATATCAAAAGAGGTTTATTTAAATAAATAAACAAGTTCTGTATTATTTTTAATAAGCTGCATTTATTCAATAAACTAAATGATTTATACATTGAACTTTACAATACTTATTAAATTATTTATAACTAACATTTCTCCCATGTAGAAATAAAAAAGTAAAATATGTCGAAAATGTTTATTATTTCACTCCATGTTAAAATTGGTCGTTAATTAACAGTTATAAACAAGATTACACGAAACTTATGTCTACAGTAATCTAAATATGTTAATCAAATCTCATAATAGAAACAATTTAACATTGACAGAAAAATAACGAAACGAACACAACGCTATCTATTTTTGCAAATCGAAATTTCTTGCCAACCCAATAGGTAAAAAGTCAAATAGCATGGAGTAAAAAGTTTAAAAAAAAAACTGAAACTCAAAACAAATGCAATTAAAAGTAAGAATTTATCACGAATTAATAATGGATAATTTTATAAATATCAAAAGTAATAAACTTAAAATAATTTAATTTCAATTATTTTTAATAAATAAATTTCTTTTTAGGAAAGAAATCTAATAGCAAGCGTGAATTATATTTATTCCATTCTACAATTACATCTCTTGAAAAACTGTTATATACAAAGCAAAATGTTCAAATATTAGTAATAATTGGTCAAAGAAATATTACTTTTTTAAATGCAATTTCGGAATTGCCTCAATTGCAAGAACTGTGGATTGTTGAATGTGGAATTAAGGTAACAATATAATTTTAATTTGATGTATAAATTATTGTAAAGTTAATATTATATTAATTTAGGATGTACCAGATTTCAAAAAGAATTGTTTGTTAAAAAAACTCTATTTATACTCTAACGAACTATCTCACGTACCAAATTTGGAAACTTGTTCATATTTGACTACTTTATTTCTATCAGGAAACAATATACATGAGTTTGAGGTACATTTAATTTTATCAATTTGTTCCTAAGTGTTTAATATGTATGTATTAATTCTGTTTTATTGTATAATACATATTTAATTTAAACAGAATCTTGATAAATTAATTTCTCTGCAAGAGCTTCATTTGGCTGATAATAAATTAAAGCGAATAAATAAAATTTGGAAAAAATCTGAATTAATTTATTTGAATTTAGCAGGAAATCCTTTATGTACTATAAAAGTATGTTATGGTTGGGCAAACTATATTTGTATAACGTAACGAAATAATATTGCATTTTTAATTACCAAGGATATACAAAATCTATCACAACTTCAAAAATTAAATTCATTAGTATTTGCTGATCCATTGTATGGAGATTGTCCTCTGGTAACATTTTGCAATTATCGTGGATATGTTATCCATTACATTTCACATATCAAAAAATTAGATCATTACAATATATGTGATAAAGAAAGACACCATATCAAGCATTTTTTCAAGTATTTAAAACCATATTATAAATTTAAATATATAATATGATTTTATAAACATTAATGAATAAATTTGTATTTTTTTAGGAAGCAGTTAACTTATTATAATGTACTATTTCATAAGCAATTAAATGATTACTTAAGTTTATTGAAATACAAATATAAGGAATATGAGGAGAAAATGCTTTATTTTAAAAGCAGATTTTATGAAAATAAAATAAATAAGGTACACAATACCTTTACAGAATTAATTTTCATATATAAAAAATAATTTTCATTAATCACATTTCTGTTTATTATGTAGAATAACCAAACTGATTCTAAAAATGAAACATACGATGAATTACAAAGTATAGTATTAAAAATGAAACTGAATAAAAAGCAACTTATGCAAATGAAAGAAATAACAAACATGCAATTTAAAGTATATTTTTCAGTATTGTTTATATAAATAATTATATAGCATAATATAATGTTATTTATTAATTTATTCATTAGATTTTGCAACAACAACTGATAACTAATATGAAGTATTTTGGTAATGTAAACTTTTCTGAATATAATGCAATTTCTGAAAACACGGTTACCAAATTATGTAAGCAATTTTTAGAAGAATCACTGTGTTCAGTTATAAAAGAGTATGTGATATATATTTTTAGTTATATTAATGAAATATTTAAATATTAAAATTTTTTTAACTTATAGCAGTATAGGTATAACAGGTTTAAAATTGCATAAAGTAATAAAAGTGAATAACAAAGAAATTGATCAATTAAATGCTTGGAGAAATGAAGACTTACAATTAGATGAATGCGATACGATTCTAAAAATTTTAATGTCTCCTGGAGTAACAAACATTCAAAAGTGGCCTTTCAAATTTTTAAAAACTGATTTACTTATTAATGTATTAACATATTTTTTTCAAGAAGTACAATTTTTTTAGTACAAAGTAACATATCACAAAATATCTTTTAATTAACAGGAAGAATTAAAAGTAACTAATTGTTTGGCATTAGCAGACTCTAATTGGTTGCATAAAATGTTTTTGGCCAAGAAAAGTGGAAATATATTAAATGTATATAATGTTTATGAAGAACGCCGTGTTTGTATACTTATACAGATATCAATTCCCAATTCTACTAAAAAGTAATTACAATGTTAATTTTAATCATTTTCATATGGAAAATATAGTGTTTTTATACAGAATAGAAAATGCTAATGATGCTTTGCATTCAGAGTATGCAAATTACGAGAATGATTCAAGTGAAATTTGTCAAATATTTACATTAACAAATACAAACATTAAAAATCCAGTGTTTGTAATAGAATATGAATATGTACTACATGAATTAATAAATATAGTAAGTTTTATCATCATAATTCAATTATTACATTTGTGGTGGTACTAAAATTTCATGTGTAACAAAAATTTTACAATTTGATTTATAGGAAGACACATATGACAATTCTGTCACTTCATGTACAGTAAAAGACACCTTACATGTATGCTTATCTAATTTTAATATTGCACAGTGTATTAATATTGATGATCCAATGAAATTATATAATCTAGTAAAAATATGTGTTTCTGGACAAAAAATTAATTCAATTGATACACATTTGAATTTACCCAGTCTAAAAGAACTTGATATTTCATTTAATCAACTAAATGAATTTCCAAATTCAAGGTTTATAAGAAGTGTACAAACATTAAACATTAGTTTTAACAATATTAAATTGATGAATATTGAAGAGATTTTGCCTACATTACAAGAATTGGACATATCGTGGAACTGTTTAACAAACTGTTTCCAAAATATTCAAAATTTTATGAAGTTTATGCCTAACATGTTTAAATTAAATATAAATAACAATCCTTTTAAAGATGTTATTGATCCAGAATTAGTTGAATATTTAACATGCATATATTTACCAAAACTAGAGTTTATTAATAATTATGAACGTAAAGATCTTAATGTAAACAAATATTATTTTCCATGTGCATTCAGTATGTGCAAACTGAACAATAAACGACATAATAAAATAATTTATTTAAAACGAAACGTAAAGAATCAAATGCAGTTAATAGAAAAGAAAAATATTAATAAAGCCAAATATATTCATGTATCAAAAGATTCTATTACGGTGTATGATATTTTAAAAAAAGCATTGAATACTCAAGAGCTTTGTGCTACATGTTCTTTATTGATGACATTTCCTGTGACGAAGCCATTAAAGCATTTAACTAAGCTAAATCTTGGAAGTAATTTTATTTCTGTTTTGGATGACTTCACTCAAGAAAATTTTCCAACATTAAAATACTTAGATTTGACTAATAATTTAATAACAAGTCTAGAACCAATGGGATCATTTCATACATTACAAGAGTTTTATTGTGGGAATAATGAAATAAAAAACCTGATGCAAATAGACAATGTTAAATTTTGGAAAATGTTACGTGTTATAGATCTTTGCAATAATCCAATAAATACAGACACATTTCATAAAAAATTTATTATATTTCACCTAAACAATATTGAAGCAAGTACAAAATTTAAAATTTAATTTCATTCTATGTAAATTCTATAAATAATATAATTTCTTTTTAGTAGTATATTTCTGGAGAACGTGTACAAAGTGAAGACATTTCTGAAGCAAGATATACATTTGGCAACAAGTTGGACAAATACATACTAAATGGAATATATAAAACTGACCAATTAATTAATATTACACAACTAAGTCTGATTGATTGTTCTTTATCAAAAGTATGCTATCCATACAGATTTATAAATTATATATTATACATAAGGCATTTAAAACAGTAAGGTATGTATTTTATGATATTTTAATAGGTGGATCTTTCTGCTGAATTTTTACCATATTTAGAAAGTTTAGATCTGAGTAAAAATCAAATAACTTATTTATGGGGTCTTCAGTCTTTTCAATATTTGCACACATTATGCTTAAGCTATAATAATCTCGAATCATTCAATGGAGGAGACTGTGAGAAAAATAACTATACATTTCCAAAATTATATACTTTATTATTGGATCATAATCATATCAAATCAGTGATGAATATTACTAAGCAAGTATTACCAGTAATTAAACATTTATTTTTAAACAACAATTCTCTTCAAAGTATCAATGGTAATATTTATAAATTAGATATCATTATATTAAAAATGTATTTTTTATGAGAAATATGAAATATTCACATAATATATTTAGAAATAAATCATTGTACCACATTGGAATCTTTAATATTGGATCATAATGAAATTGAAATATTAAATGTTGAAGATTTTATTGGTAATGACACTTTAAAGCTTCTATCTCTTGAGAACAATAAGATAAGATCCTTAGAATTTACAAGGTCGTTAAAAATGTTAAAGAAACTTTATGTTGCTCATAATTGTTTAACAGTAAGTACACAAAAATATATACTATCCACTAAAATTATTAATACACATATTACCCCCTAGAATGAAGTTGAAATAGAATATTTATTACTGTTGAAAAATTTAGAAGAAATAACACTTGAAGGAAATCCTTTATATGTAGCAACAAAGGACAGAACAATTATTCAAGATTTTGAATTAAAAAGAAGTGAAGAAATTTAATTAAAAATGAAAAAAATGATTTGTGTTATTTGTGTTTTTCTTAATAAATATTAAATATATATAACAACTACAATTATTGATAACTTTTATGTACTGTTACATGAATATGCTTTATATTACTTTTTTTGGTAAATATAAATATTTAAGGATAATTGGGATTAGTACATCTTCAATACTACTTATACTTACTGTATATTTAATTCCATGAATGAATTTTTATGTAATCCATTATTTTTTACTTTTCCACTCTGTTCTGTATATTGATGTTATAACTAAGTACAACATAGACCCCATTTCTTTTTAAATTCACCATTTTCAAGAATAAACCACTTCGCCACCTGGCTACGGGCATTGAAACTGAGGTTTTTTGATTTAAATGTGTGCTTACCTGACTCATATTCATACACTCATTAATATAAAAACGAAATTTTGATGAAAAAAAGCACTAATCACTACAGAATTGTATGAAGATTTCAGAGGTTCAGGAATAACATATTTAGCGATATTTTTGTTATTAAATCATATTGAATTTTTTGTCTTAAAATCGGTTAACTAATATGTAATTAACATGTAATTTGACATTTTTTTAAAAATGATGTGTGACAGATTCTTTATTTTGTTTATATGTAAGGGTTGTAACATCTTTATCTATAGTTATCTCTATATTAAACGAGCAAAGGAAAATTGATAACTAAAGTCTTTATAATTAAAAACCATTTTCCTTTTTTTTGTTTCTAGTAATTGTAAGTGCATTTTTGCATAAATAAAAAATAAATAAAATGTAGAAAACAAACTTAAATTAAATTAAACATTTTAAACCTATAATTGTAACGTAACTGCAAAAGTTTTAATAATTTTAGAAGCTAAAATGAAACATTTAAAATAAAAGTACATAATTTTAACAAAGAAAGTTGGAAAATAAGTAAAGACCTACTACAATTAAAATCAAAATCTTTGTTATATAAAATAACAAAAGGACAACTAGTAATTAAATAAATTATGACATCTTGATTACACCCTACAATCGTTTTATACGTGTTATTAATCAAAGTACAACCGTTTAATTTGTATAGTTTTTATAAACAAAATATGTATATACAAATGCATAAAATTTACACGTTTGAATCAAAAAACCTTAACATCTGTGTCCTTAGCCAGAGGGCGAAGTAGTTTATCCTCAAAAATGGCGGTTTTGAAAAATCATTATATCCTAGCTATGCTGAGACACACTTCAATAATATATATTTATATTATGGTCGAAGCATAATATAGTGTTTGTAAGTAATACAATGACTGTATATACCTAACCTTAGTTACAAGTGATTCAAAATAAAAACAAATGGAGCTAGGATCAGTACTTCGAAAATGTGCTGTAACAAGTAAATGTAAGTATTACTTGTTAATAATAATTATTGACTAACAGCTGTATGTTGTATTACATTTAATGTGTATGTATACTATGTATATATGATTATTTTCTAGCAGAAGGAATATTCGAAGAAAATGAAAAAAAAGAAGACGAATACTTTCAAAAAATATATGAACAGTGGAAGGGCGCCAAAGCTAAAGATAAAGACTTGACATATAAAGTGATCCCTAAATTTTATTTTAAGGTAATACGTAATAATTTAAAACTTGCAAGGTAGTACTTGACATTACGTTTTAATGTATTCTATGTATTCTAGCTGCCGAAAGAAGATGAGATTTTACCGCAAAAATTGCGAGAAGAAACACGAGCTTTATTTTTACAAAGACGTTCACAACAATTACTTGATAACAATGAACTTAAAGCATTATGGGTATTGTTAGACAAACATCATAGTCCACCTTTATTAGGGGAAGAACAGTTAATAAATTATGAAGATTTTAAGAAAGTGGGTAAACTAGCTGGTGCTAAATGCAATCCATATTTCACTGCTGTTGTATTTGCTAAATTACAACAAGGTGATCCTCATGGCAGAATTAGTATAATGGCATTGTTTAATTATGTTATGAGAAAAGTTTGGCTACATCAAACAAGAATTGGTCTATCTTTATATGATGTTACTGGTCAAGGATACCTCAGAGAATCAGTAAGTCTTATTAATATTAAATCGTTATAAAATATTGTCAGTAATAGAAGAAGAAGTCAGATATATTATTTTTATTTCTTACAGGATTTAGAAAACTATATTTTAGAATTAATACCAACTTTGCCTCAGCTTGAAGGACTTGAAAAATCTTTTCATTCGTTTTATGTTTGTACAGCAGTAAGAAAATTTTTATTTTTTCTTGATCCTCTCAGAACAGGTAGAGTTAGAATACAAGATATTTTGGCATGTAGCTTTTTGGATGATCTATTAGAACTGAGGGATGAAGATCTACCTAAAGACTTGCAAGAAGCAAATTGGTTTTCAGCTCCATCCGCTCTTAAAGTTTATGGACAATACCTTAATCTCGACAGGGATCACAATGGAATGCTTAACAAAGAGGAACTAGCAGGGTAATTTATACATGATAATAAAATTTATGAAACTGTTATGCAATTATATTGATTTTATTCATTTTTTTTATAGATACGGCACTGGCACATTAACTGGAGTATTTCTAGAAAGAGTATTCCAAGAATGTTTAACTTATGAGGGAGAAATGGATTATAAAACATATTTGGACTTTGTTTTAGCATTAGAAAATCGGCACGAACCACAAAGTTTACATTATTTATTTAGAATTCTTGATATTAATAATCGTGGTTATCTTGATACTTTTTGTCTTAATTACTTTTTTCGTGTATGTACAAATACAATATTTTTACAAAATTACATAGTTTAGATTATTATTATTAATCTTTTACTTATACAGGCTATACAAGAACAAATGACAATGCATGGTCAAGAACCGGTAAGGTTTGAAGATGTAAAAGATGAAATATTTGATATGGTGAAACCAGCAGATCCATGTAAAATTACATTGCAAGATTTATTGTCGTGGTAAATAATTATTTAATTTTTTTATAATCTAAAATAAGATTCTCATCTCTTCTCGCAAAAACAAATTTAACATTATATAATTTATATTTTTCAGTGGTCAAGGTGATACCATGGTCAGTATCTTGATAGAATTCCATGGTTTTTGGGCTTACGAAAATCGTGAAGCTATGGCAGCTGATACAGGCGATGAATCATCCCATGTTTAAAAAAAAAATCGTTTCCAGATTACATATGACACATTCCAGCAAGTGCACATATGATTAAACATACTTGCAATTTTTAATACGTATTAGCTACTAGTATTTGTATAATTTTTTATGAAGAATTTTAACAATATTTAGACTACAAGTGTTAGTTATATAAAATGGTATTAATGATATACCCTTTTTAATACGAATATTTTTGTTTAACTACTGCACATTATTATGTACTTTAACCTTCGATATATCTTTGTAAGAAATTTTATAATGACAGATTATTGGTAATTTTTAAATGTGTACTCAGATGTAATTTTATAAATTAAAATATAATTTTGTACCAAACGACATGATGCGTAACCACACTTTCTTATTCCATTGACCAATCAAAAGACTGTATTTGAAATCGCCCTATACAAACGTACGTTGCCCCTCTTCCTTCACAGATTTAATGACGTTTATAGCATTGTAGTTGCTCCAATCCTACGAAGAGCTTCGGTTGGTTTTTCTGCGACGCTTTACATTATATTTGAATCGTATGAAAGTTTTTTCATATATTGTATTAGTTTCATCACGTGAAAGTGTCATTATTTGCTCTAAAAGTATTCAGAATGAATTTGTAGCATTTATTGTGTAGTTAATATTAACATAAGATACACAGAAATAAGAAATGTCACTTTAGTTTTGCATCCGTTTGATTACTATGGCGGTTGAGTTTAAATTCAACGGTCCAAACAACTTTCTCATTTAAGATAAAAGCATTGTAATTTTTCAATAACTTATCAAGTGTTAATATATTTTGATAAAGTGTATGAAATTAGCCTACGTGATTGCTGAAATTTTGAAAAATACTTAGGGCGTTGATTGAGATTAGGATAACTCCGTTTACCATACAATGGACCCTTTCACTCAGGTAGAGGTTTTTTCATTCAGTTGTAGTGTACAGATGGATAAACATAACTGATATTTTGAAATTTGTTAAATATATTTTTTTATACATACATATTACAATGGAAACATTTCAGTTGTTATTATATTAAACCATTATATATTATATATTTATATGATTATATATATATTATATATAATTTCACTATCTTTTTATTATTTCATGCATTACTTTTATTAATTTGCATGATTAATGAAATCCTGATATTGGAGTAATATTAACTCGAATACATAAATAGTATGTTATTAGTGTTTTTAGTTACATTTATGATAAAATAATAATAAATTATTTTAAATAAATAGAGAATGTTGGAACGTGCTAAAGCTAGGAGAGAAAAGTTAGATAATCAATTATCAAATGCTGGTCATGATGTTAAAAAAAGGCGTAGTCCTTTAAAGGATGCAAATACAATTTTGGCTCAGGTTTCAGGTATTAATTATAATATTAATAATTTATTGTTCACAATATTATAAACAATTATATTTAATAAAAACTAATATTCATGAATAACACTTTTAGTGTATTATAAAGTATTAATATAAATTTTGTCTTTTTTTTCATTTTAAAGTTACTAATAATAAAATTTTATCAAAATCTAAAATATCAACAGATACTGTGTCTCCAAAAAAATCCCCTCGAAAATCTACAGCTAAGAGTAATGTTAATGAAACTAACGAATATACAAATAAAGAGAATGGAAACATTGGAGTCCACAATGTGAGATCAAAGTTACAAAGGCTTGGCAAACTATATTCTGGTAAGCTATATTGTATAATACACCTACACAGATCGGTTCAAACTGGTTTCTTACACTACCTACTTCAATATGTACAGATATCTTACTCCTTACAGTTCATTGTGTGAATAGACAGTTGTTTTGAAAGAGGTAGTTTTGTTTGATAATATTTCATTAATACATAATTTTATTAAAAATTAATAATGAGATGCTATGATTGTATATTATTAAAATATTTGTTATTATAAAATGAATTTTTTATAGATGACAGTAACAGAGAACTCAGTTCACCTATTCATAGAACAGAAGAAAAGTTTAATGCAGAAGAAGAGGAAGAAGAGGTCAATGAATATAGATCACAGAAAAGAGGAGCTAGGCTTGATAGATTAGCAGCTCTTGCTTCAACTATTAATAATTGGGAAGATGATCTTTCACATCCAACGTTGGTATGTTGATTACAAATACTCTACAATATTATTATATTTTAAAAAACTATACGACACTGAATATTTTTTTCAGACCAAACCAGTGGAAAGTAAAGCAGATAAAGTACAAGCTAAATTTAATGAACAAGTGAAAAATGCATCAGAACCTCAGCCAAGTACAAGTGGTTATAATAAAGGAAATAGAAATAGTAGAGGAATTAATTCTAAGAAGGAAGAAGCAAATTGTACAAAACAACTGAAATGGGATAAGTCCACACTGGAATCATTAGTATGTAATTCTAATATGTTTTGAATATGATTTATTCATTGTATATGACTAAAGCTTTCAAACATTTTTTGTCAATTAATACATAAATATTAACATAATTGTAATTTTTATATTTAATTTTTTATTGATACTAAAAAATATAGAGAAATTTATATTACAAAGAATTAAACCTGTTAGACAAAAATGCTGTTCACAGGAATCTCAAGGCTTTAGTCGTACGAAAAGCAATAGTCGCCTTGTATATGACTATAAGGCTTGTTCTCAGGGAAAAAATGCGGATGTTTCGAGTTCATCCCCACAACATCATCAGCGCAGTCAGGAATCTACTGCAATGTACCACGTAGAGAGACATGAAAGGGCAGACGTTAATATTTCTCCTAGAAATATTAATAGTAAAAATTGTACTACTCCAGAAAAATCGAGGAATGTAATTTCTAACACAAACAATGCCCGATTGACATCTAGATTTGGATTTAATTGTTCTCCTAAGAGTCCAATTCAGTCTAGTCCAGGTTCTGTGTTAAGCAAAGCTTCGCTATTTGAATCTAAAAATTCTGAAACAAAAGTAAAAGATCCAACACAAATGACCCTTTCTGAGAGAATGGCACTTTTTGAGAGGAATAAAGGAGAGGCGCCTTTGTTGCCCAAAGCACCACTTACTATGTCTATACCCATAACAAAATTACAAGAAAAAGACAAGACTAATTCATCACCAGGGTTTTCAAACAGTGGAGGTACTTCTGATTATTCTGATATATCATAATTAATTATAATTGAAGTATAGTTTAATTGAATATTGTTAGTAACTGAAGGGGAAATATGATTTTGTATTTAAAGATTCTGTTGCAGCAAAGGAGCGGTCTAAAGCTGATATTCCTAGCAATGGTGTTAATGCTCGGCGAGAAAGGTTCGAACAAGGCTTAAACACACAAGAACTGGAGAATGATATTTTACGAACAACTTACTTGGAAAGGCAACGAGAATTGGAAATGTTACGTTCGCGTTTCAATAGAAATAAAGAGATGGCGAAAGCAGCAGCCGGTTCCTGTATTAGAACAAGTGAAAGTAGCGAAGGAAAATCTAATTCGCCTAAGAATTCTCCAATTTGTCCAGTAAAACCAACTCCTGCGCCTGTAAGTACAATTTTAATTATTACTTGATTAATAAATAATGAGAATAAATTAATTTGTTTCTACAGGATCATGGTGTTCCACCTCCACCACCGCCACTTCCACAGGGGCATATATCTGGGGAGAAGCAAACTTCAAATCAAAACAGGAATTCAGGAATCAATAGACAAGGTACACATTATGAAGATTATATATTTTTTATATTAAATTAGTATTCTTACTTTTTTATATTTTGAAGCTGTAGGCGGTCCATTAAAGACACAGCAAGTGAAAGTAACGTCTGACATTAAACGTATTCGTGTTGCTCCGCCTAAGCCTGGACATATTTATCCTAATCTTTCTGAAATTGATAATACAACAACGGAAACGGAAACAGATACAGAATACACTGTAAATAGTACAGAAGCAGAAACTGCGACTTTGGATGAAAAGACTGATACTGAATCAGTGACAGAAGCCGAGTACTATATACAAGTAAAATAATTTTGTAAAATAATCAAATCATTAAACAGAAATTTTACGCTGAATGTAACTTCTATAATTGTATTCATTTTAATATAGAGTAATGGAACTGAAGTTGATAGCGATGAAGAAAGCGAAGAACTAAATACCAGTCTTGGTAGAAGTATTTTACGGGTAGTAAACGAACATACCTTTTTAAATAAAAAGGTATTTATAAGCACTAATGATGGAGTAATTATTTAATATAAATGAATATTCTTACGCTTATATTTGTAATAAATTACAAACAAAATTTTAGAGATCGATTGATCCAGATCCAGACAGTACAACCTCCGATATTTCAGTGTTGGATGAAATGGATGAGTATTTAGACGAATGTCTTGCGCTGCAAGAAGCAAATTCAAATATGCATACAGAAGAAGGACCAACTCCACCGAAGCTAAACAAAGGTGGTAAAAGTCCGTCTACTGCCTCGACAAGTTTTAAATATACCGAAGGGTAAGATTTAAAAACAATAGTAACAGTGTCATAAATACATTGCAAAGATCAAACAATATATTACTTTTTAAGGTCTCCGTATCGTTCACCTATCAAGAAAGTTTCCTTAGAATCTTCTAAAAAGAATGAACCTTATATTGTGGATGGCGACAATTGTGTGCCATTATTGCACAGCATCAGTTTTTACAGACGACAACAGTCTCAAGTATGTTAACCGCATATTGTAATTATACATACATTACAAATTGAAGTTAATGCACGAATTAATTGCAGACGCCTAAAACACCAGTGCGCATAATATCAAGGACACAACAGCCTACCGTTCCTAATACAACTCAACTTGACGCTAAACACGAAGCTATTTTAGTTCAAGATAAAGTAAAGCGATTGTTAGATGAGGTGTGCAAGCAGCAAACAATTATTGGTCAAGCAAGTCAGGCATTAAACTTATGCAGCTCTACTGTGGAGTTCAATGATTCGAGGGAACAAGTTGAGGGAGAAAGATTGTTACTCGTTGCTAGTAATTTTCATTTTTATAATCTGTATTATCTTTATAAAACGAGAGGTCTCCGTTTACTATAATAAGTATATTAATTGTAGCTCATAGGCGGCAAGCAGCGTTAAACGAAGTACAGCGGTTAAAAGTAGAAGGTACACTGAGACCTGTTACTCCTGGATCACCGGAAGTTCAAGAAAATGGTTGTTTGACGGTTTCTGCTATTACTCTACCCCTTAAGCGAGATTATTTACGTAATATGGGCAGAAGTAAGCGATAAATTACATTTTACAATAGTGTAAAATTTAAGAGAACACATTTTTTTTATAATCACATTGCAGGTACGTGTCTTCATTTTGTTTGTTTAATGCGACATTTGGAGAATGTGGTTGCTACTCCGGTAGTTGTAGTAGAACCTGGTGATTCCTGTCTTCGATTTCCATCAACATTAAAACTTAATGATTTGTACAATGATTTTAAAATTACCATTGAGGTGTACTCACTTCAAACACAGCCTGAAATTTTGCCACATGAAATTAAATATCACATTAATAATGGCAGTGGATGCAATAGTAGTAGTAGTTCCAATAAAAAAGTAAGTAATTTAATATAATTAAGATTTAGATTCATGTATGTGTATATTTAGTTTTATTAACTATTTAAATATCTTGCAGCTCGTCAATAAAACTCCAAAAAAATATTTAAAACAAGAAAGCCGCCTAATAATGCCAAATGTACAGAGCCCGGCAGGACCGTCTGCTGTTAGATCCCCCGCTTTTCAGTTGTCCGGCTATGTTATATTTAGTCTAAAAGAAATATACCGACAACAGTTTACATTAAACAAGGTAAGCATAATACCTTTCTAATAAGATTGATTAAATTTGAAATAATTACATTCTTCAAAATAATTGATAGGTGCCGTCACAGTGTCCTTTAGAAGGTCGATTACAGATGCACGTTTCGTGCGAACTCTCAGTAACAGTTGAACACAGAGGGTTTCTTACAATGTTTGAAGATATTTCTGGATTTGGCGCGTGGCACCGTAGATGGTGTTTGCTTAAAGGTTCCACTTTATCGTATTGGAAATACCCTGATGACGAACGAACAAAGACTCCCATTGGAAGTTTAGATTTACAAAGTAATTGCACCTAACTTTATTATGATATTTTGTTAAATCTAAGTATACATTTGTTTATTTTTGAAATTCTAGGCGTTTCTACAACTAATGTAGGATTAGTTTCTCGAGATATTTGTGCGCGTCCTAATACCTTGTTGCTTGAAACAACAAGAGCCGCGGAACCCGACGATACTGAAAGTTTAATTATGATTAGGAATGGACCTACAACAACAATCAGGTAAATATTGCGGGGAATATTTCACAAATATAAAAAAAATTGAATAATTACATTTCTTTATTGGACGTTATTCACAGACATCTTTTATCAGCCGATACAAAAGAAGATAGATTAGAATGGTGTTCGAAACTTAACAAAACGTTGAATTTAATACATGCCTGGGGCGGAACATCGGTACTATCGTAAATTAATTTAAATTAAGAATAAATCACAAAGGATTGCGTATAAAAGTACGCTTATATATTATTTGTACGCATATGAATATACTATACACAATATATACTTGTGTATACTAAATAATGCAATTAAAATCTAATATGAATAACGTATATTCATAATTTGAAAAAAAAATTTATTTCAAAACTCAATTATAGAATGTAAAATAAATTATTTTATATTCTAAATATAATACAATATCAATTGTATAAAGTTCAAGAAGTAATCACACTTTAAATTTCAATTAAATAATAAAAATGCTTTAATATTAGTCAATAGTCGGTATATCAATTAAGTGAAGCGCATTCTTTTACCGTTAAATCAATCGAACATTTATAGTAAAACTACTTAAATGAAGTTTAATAAATTATTTCTGATGTTTAGTTGAAAAGCAGCTTCGTAGTGAATTTAATAGTTTTTTTTACATACATTAATTGATGGTATATTAAAATCATGAAATATATTAATTAATATAAACTAGGTAATCAGTAGATACGAATTATATACAATTTTTTAATCATGTGCCTTTTAATTAGTATTATTAGATTATGTAATATACCGCATTGTAAAAAGCAAAATCTAATGTACTTAGGATACTTATTAACAAATATATAGTTAAATATATATAACGTATACACAAGTATTTTTAAATATATACAAGCTGTTTTAAAAATAGTGTACGAACCGATAGCTATAAATTCTCTATGTTAACAAAACATATCTAAAATTTCTTTACCATTTAAAGTGTATGGTTTAGTTTCTGAAATAGATATCAGTTGGGAAATGAATGTTATCTTAGGATAGTATTCAGAGAAGAGATAAGGATGTACGTATACCTAATCTTTCAACAATGAAAAGCGGTCATCGACCTCAGTCCTTTTTCAAACTTGGAAGAGGTCTAGGTATGCCGGTGCAACTGTTTATTTGAATATTGACTTTGGACAAATATAGGCTGTTTGCTTAGTAGTCAGTAATTTGAATAGCTCGCTTAAAAATAATTTTCCAAATGCTTATATTCTGAACATAAAGTCGTGAATTACAAAATGGAGAATCTATAGCTACAGCTTTTGGGGTGTACATTATTTTTGGAACATTCTACATTTACTGTAAAAGATAAGAATTTTATACTTCGAAGGATCTATTCACTTTTTATTTTTATATTATACAAACTATTTTGTATTACTAACATACAAAATAAATCATTATTATACACTATGTTAGTCAATTTTCTTTTAGTACGTTTATACCTATTATTTTATGTTTGCTTCAACAATGACATAACTTGAAAGGGTTGCTCTTTTGAAAGATTCATGTTGTCGATTGACTTGAAATGTATGTAGAGGTTCTAGCTAAAATGTTATCTTGGGGTATTTATTAGTTTCCAAGAAATCAGTAATCCACTTTCAGTACCATATATTAAATACTACGTATACATATAGATATTACTACTCTATTAAATACTACTTTTGGAGATGTTATATTTTCGACTATTTAGATTTCTTTACTAGTAATGATTTTATATGCCAGTATAATTTATGCAGTTTTCTACAATACTGAAAATTCTCTATTAATGTTTTGGAAACTAATAAATATCCGAAAATACACCAAATTTTCAGTTATTGAGTTGTTAGCATAGAAGGGACGATTTTTGTTTATATTTTTTATTAATAAAGTCTCGTACATAACGTGACTCCCTCTTGATTCTGAGCAGAAGTATTCAAACTCAATTTCCTCAAAAACTGTGATGTTTGAGTTATGTCATTGTTTAGTAAATGAGGGTTGTATTACTGTTTATATTTATATTAATGTAGAATTCTGTGGTATAATATACTGTAAAATTTCTTATTTGAATTAGCCTTTTCAATGGTAATTTAAGTTGATATAGATTGAATAGTAGGAGTTTGAGAGGAATATTTCATAATAAACATCATATTTCTATCAAAAAACTACTTCATTTTTGGTTTCAACAACCCTAACCTAATTTTAAGTTTATTAAGATGTTTTTAACGAAATATCTGTTAATTTTTATTAGAATAAAAGCTTATTATGTATACCAGTTGTAGATTTTAATTTAGCTTCGTTTAAAAATCAATAGAAAATTTTATTCTAATTTCATATTTTACTGTCTAGATACTTCAGCTATAACATCTTGACTGCCACGGTCAAAATTAACGTGAATAGTAAGACTTTTTCAATTATTAAGGATTCTATTAATTATTTTTCAAATGTAACCAATCAAATTGTTGCTTTGTACTATTCATATACTTCTAGTAATATCCACGGTTTATTTGAACTTTTCTTTCATTAATTATTGAATTATAGATTGAGGGACCGATTACCGGTGATCACCATCACAGTCAACCTGTTAATCTAATTTGGGAAGGGTTTAAATCTAAAATATATAACATATGTTCAGTTTGTATATATATTTATTGCGCGATTGATGTTTTTCTATATAATATATAAGGGTACATGTATAAAAACGTTAGTCATTTTCACGCGAAGTTTATGGGCGTGCAAATGAGTGCTACGTCGTCGCCTCTCTAAATGTTGGTCGTAAATAGTCTCCAGTTCAAAATGTTTACAGTAATTTCTTAGAACTATGTAGTATAATTTGTCTTACACGAAAGGCAAGCGGTTCACAAGTAAAAATGGAATGTATACTGTCGTTATAACTACACAACATAAGTGAATATTTCTTTATTATTCTTATTTAAAGAGTATTATGCACAGTTTTTTTAATAATGTTACTTACATTAATTCAAAATAAAGTTTTCAAAGAAAGTTTGTACGATTGTAAATTGAATCTTTTTAATTAGGTGTTCGAATCTTGATACACTGTTGTATTTTACTTGAACGATTGAACAGTAGTTCCATTTTATTGTAACGAAGAATAATGATCATCAGGGTGTACCTATCTTAAGTCCAATACTTCCATAAGAAAGAATAAAATAGTGAAAGATGTATTAAGATATGAACAGATTATTTGGAATTGATGATCGATATTCTTGAAGAAGATAGCGAATCGAATGCCTCGCAACTTGAAGGTACGTGTAAGTTATTCTAATGCACTTATATTGATGTGTATCGATGGTCGTAGAGTCCTAGATAATGTTAATAGTACAGAACATCAGTTCTGATACTCTATTTTGAAACAAGTTTGATGGTAGGATGAAATCCGTCCTTGTCGGCCGTGTAATCAACCCTTCAACGAAGACAATTCATATTGTAACATTATTTAATATATTCTATAATCGTTATCACGGAACGTAATGTTTTGATATGTTTTAGCGGTTTACCTGTAAGTATGGCCATCTGGTGAGGTGAAGGAGAAACTACCAGTGACATCAAGCGATTCATCATCAGTACCCTCATTTTTTAATTCCCCAGTTTCTTCCCTTTTTTGCCCATCGCTTTGTTCGTAACTAAAGCGATATCCTCCTACTCCGATATTGTTCGATTCTTCTTGTTTTACAATTGTAATGTCGTTTGGATTACCTTGGGGTGCTGCCAGAGCTCCCACTATCACTGTCACGAAGATGAGGACCTGCACAAAGAGGGATTGTTTTAAAACTCTATTTCATGGAATAAAAAGTTTGTACCATTGAGTTTGTTTTAAACTGTAATTTATATAAATTTCAAGACAATTTTCAGTATGTTTTATACACTAAATTTTATTATTACATCATATTATTGAAAACATTTTTATTTGAATAACAAATCAAACATATTGTATAAAATAACTGATTTAAGAGAATTATATATGTAATAATATTTTATTTGAAGTAATTATGCTTATATAAGTAATGTTATAATTAATGAAATAAAATAATGTTAGGTGTATAAGTTGTGAAATACCTTAATTTTACTATGCAACTCTACTACCTTTTTTTGTTTTCAAAAACAATGAAATAATTTTGAAATAAAAAACTGTTATCAGGTAAAACAAATTTTAATTTTAATTTTTGTTTTAAAAATTAAAAACATAAATTAAAATTAAGGGAAACAGATAGATCTGAAATAAAAAAATTAAGAAATTAGAAAATGTATTAATATTATTTGTTATTAAAAGGTTAATTTTTGAATATTAATACATTATTTCATTTTATTTAAACAATATTAGTGTATTATCGTTTACTGCATCGCTACTTGAAATAAAATATTATTGATCTTGAAAATAAATTATTTGAAATTACGAATTATAATTCTTTCAAATAAAATAACATTTTTTTCATACGGTATTTCTTATCATTGAAATAAAAATTCAGATTTGACTGAATTTAAATGAAATAAGGAATGTGTAGTCTGATTTTTAAATGGTATTGAAAATAATTACTACTTCAAATATAATGTAAATTAATACTAAATTGTTAATAAATGAAAAATTATTTGTAGCGTATATTTTAAAACAAACAATTTTCATTTGTAATTAAATAATAATAGTTCTATGCTGTACGGGAACCAGAATGCAAAAATTAAAAATAATATTCCATTTTATTTCATCTTTATTTCATCTTCTCTTTATTTCATATCAAGATCTTGTAAAAAGGAAAATTAATTTTGAAAAGAGAAAATAATAATTGCTGGACAGTTTGAGTTATTGTACACTTATCAAGAAAATTCTATAGTTTTATGAATAAATTTTAGATTTATACTCGATAAGTATTCCTATTCTTACAAAAAGGTCTATCGATGAACCGGCTATTAAACAATTATTTAATCGCGTTACGCGAGTACCGCGTTGGAGGCAGTAGGGATGTTTTAACTCTTTAATACCCAAAGTTGGTTTACATATTTTTCCTTTATATTTAGTTTAAATAAATAATATAAATCAATTACTCATTTACCTTACTACCTGTTTATATTAATTTCGGTTCATAATAGAAAATTTTGAAAATGAAACGTTTTCTATGTCTGGGAATGAACAGGTTAATGGCGTTATATGAAAGCGATAATATTATTTGAATTGCGTTAAACGGGGACCTGTTGTATTCGACAACGCTGAACTCAGATTCCCCTGGTAACTACTGTACCGGCCGAGTTACACGGACGAACGGTAAATTCAAAATTTCATCGTAAGAATCTGCGTGCAGCATCCGCGCATGCAACGATCAGGACAATTAAATAATACCACGATGCAGGCTCGAATATTGTAAGAAAAGCGTTATTTCATTTTCGTTCGCGAAGGAATCTCGGAACGTCCGATAGTCAACGCCCGGCGGAATAATGATTTAATCGTCTGATGCGTGTAACGTTCTGCACGCACAAATGTCACAGTCCTCTTCACTTTCACTGTTACGTAAAAATTTCGGAGTCTGGGTCCCGAAACGTGTTTCCCGGAACGATCGCGTGACGCCGCGGAACGATTTCTTAAGTCTGTCGTTCACGAAAAACCCACCGTCTTCATCGCGAGGACTCTTCGTGTCAACTACTCCTGTCCCTTTGTCCTTTAACGACGACCGATACTGATACCAACGATACCACGGTGCATCTGCCTTTATATAGTCGGAAAATCGCGGGTGTTGCATCCCCACCTGCATTAGACTTTGCGGAGATTCGCAGATCGGTCTCTCCCCATGGCGGTACTAGGATGCATTCAAGATGCGCGATTCTGTCCGGTGTCTTCTCTCGAGAAACGGTTGCATTCTTTCCCCGGTACTGTTTGTTCGGTACAGATTTAGAAGCAACTTTACGAACCGCTTCACGATAGTAGATCAAAGGTTAACCCTTTGCACTCGAGGCATTTTTGGATACGATTAAGTATAAATATTCCAATAAAGCTTCCAAAATTCAATAGTCCTATTTTGAAAAAAAGAATTACAAATGTTTATATTAATTTGCTACGTTCTAATATAAATAACTTAAATTTTACGCTTAAAAACATTCTGGTTAATCAGGTATGTCGCCCCAGAGGCGCCACTCGGGTACAAAGGGTTAATTTGTAATTTGATTACGTTCTTGATTGTAACGAAATAAAGTTTCCAACAGACAATTGATAATTGTAAGAAGGAACAGATTCGAATGAAAATTCAATGAAAGATTCAATGAAAACACCCAATTTTTTTGTTTAAGTAAAAGCAATTGTTTAAAGTCAATATTTCTGTAGATTTTTGTACATAAAACATTATTCAGACCAAATAAAAGCAAACAAGTTTGTTTTTAGAAAATTTTTAAGAAATTAGATTGAGGGTGAAGTGTACTTTCAAGCCATTTTGTTCAATTTCGTCGAGTCTAATTTCAAAAATTATTTTATAGCAAAATTTGTATTCCTGACTTATAGTGTATCGTTGACATAAGTTTTTAGAAAGATAATATTTTGAATATTAATTAAAACGATGAGTTTCCACTTCGGTTCGAAGTAATAAAAAATGTTTTGTAATACAATTTGAATCGTATCATTTACACAATTTGTAAAATACTGTTTCTGTATTTCAAAGAGGATAGGATGACGACACTTAAGCTTTTACGAATCCTTTTATGTCTCCGTAAATTATGCATATTACATAATAGAAAAAGACATAATTTTTACTACTTCCACTGCTGACAATAATTTTGATATACGTATCCGTTGGTATACAAGGATTATGTTTCGTAGTTTTAGCATAACTTGAATCTGTTAGATTCTTTTGCCTTGACCAATTTTACTTCTTCTGCCTTCGACAAAAGTTTATTTATTATATCGTCTTAGATTATTCGAACGATCTGCCAGATCTGGCGGGTTTAAGTTCGCACGGGTGGCAGGGAATTATAAATTACTGCCGTCTAACGAACGGTTTATTTTGCAAACACCGCCTCGTTTCGATAAGCGTTGAATCGAGAAACGGTCGATTAATTACAGGTTATGTAAAACGAGATTTTTTTATGGTCCAGCGTCGAAACGCGTCCCTGAAAGACACGCGAAAGACACGTTTAATGGAACCGATTGTATCGTGGCTCGCCGAGCGGAGTAGCCTCGGTCAAAATGGCATTCGCGTACTCGCCAACCGCGCCATTCAGATATTACAATGAAACGTATCTTTAAGGTGGACTTTGCCGTAGCAACTTCGTCAGCAATGCCAAGGACCTTTCGTCTCTGTACAGGGACGATTGTTCCTGTTCGCGGTGTATGTCAGTCCAGTCGCGTCAAGTTCATCTATGTTTAGATCACAACGCGTTGCGATCCTTGCAAATAGAGTCCTGTTAACACTTTGACCGCCATATCGTCTTGTATAAGTGGCGCTTGAATTTCTAGAAAAGTTGGTCACCCGTATTATTAATTTACTGATTTAGAAATTTTAAGTAAAAACCATACACGGTAGAAGGTTAGAAACAAAAAAGGTTTATTGTGAATTTTTTTTAAAGTGTCAACGACACTTTTTTTTAAAGAGCTACATGGCCGGAAAGGTTTTTCATTAAACTGTTAATAAAAGAGAAGTTGTTAATTAATCAAAAAAACCCTATGATGTTCGCTGAGTTACGTTACAGAAACGCGTAGAAAACACCCTAAAGTACCTAAAGGACATTATTATTTTTTTTAGTTATTTATTTATAAAGGACAACAGCAAGGATATTAGCAACCACGGTATAACACGTGGTTACAAATTAATCGCACATGCACAATAATTAAATTTTGTTATATTTAAGAACGAGAGGGTTGCAGTAATATTTCTTAGACTGCAATGAAGTTTGAAACCAAATCGTTTAAACAAATTGCGGCTCTTTAGCGATCTGAGTGTGGCTCGGCCAGTCGACAAACAATTAATTATCATTAATAGTATATTAATTGTCAATAAATAAGATTGTTATTATATCTGGTTGTATTTAATGTTTAGTAGCTAGCTCGAACCGACTCAGAAAAACATGGTTCTTGACAAGTTCTTGAAAGGAAAGGCTTTAACAAATTTTGGCTCTTTTGACTAATAAGTTTGCCGACCACGGGTTTAGACTGAAACATTGGGCAGTCAAGCAGTACACGTTCAATAGACAATCTCGTGTTGCTGGATTCTTAGTAATTTTGTAGACACGAGTCATATTTGTGAACAACATGATCCTTTCTGTCGGCAATATCAGAGCATTTGTTATTATAAATATCTTTCCTTATTTGAAATAATTTGGACGGTGGTGAGCTGAGCCAAAATTCGTTCCAACGATTCTTAAGTTTTACTTTCAGTTCCCTGATTAGGTCGTTGTGGGAGATAGGGAGTTACATTAAGGACATTATTGTCTACCAAGGAGATTAAGGACATTATTGTCTAATGGTCTGAAGGTCGATGCACCGTAAAATTGGAAATAAAAAAGCATTGGTAATAGGGGCATTTGAAAATATGAATAATAGACATAAGGAAATATTGTGAAAATTACAAGTAGAATGGTTAAATATGTTAATATTAACAAACGCTATTGTTAAATTTTTTAACTTTCTTCGACACAGAGTCATTGTAAATATTTGTAATTTCTAAGAAAACTGCTATGGTTGACATTTTAATTAACTGCAAGAAATATGTGAACGTTAAAGGATCATTGTTTATTTGATTTTATTTTTAGACACGTGTCTGTTTCCGTCCAGGAAAATGGAGAGAACGGAGTACCAAGATTGCGTTGAACTTTGATATACGGTAAAATGTATTGATTGCTGAAGTTACGTACTTTTCACTTTGTCTAAGGAATATTTGATTATTCCTAGTGCTGGATTAAGTAAGACGTGACGTAATGTGTGAAATGTCCGGCTGCACATAGGCTTGCTGTGCTTAGACGCATGAATGAAGTGTTTGCATGTATTTTCTGTCACGTAGAACTGGAGGATCAATTTGAATTCTTCTGTTGGCTCAGCAGAAATATCAAACATTACATGAAGAAAGAGATGCTTTCTGATTCGAGAGGGTCGACATAATTCTTCTTTACAAGCCAAGAAGCTCGTTTCTCCTCCCTCTCCCCTAAAAAGTTTCTGTATCTGACTTTGCACATGAAACATTGTATAAAAATATAATTCAAAATAAATTAACACTAGATCTACCAAAGGGGTCAAAATGACTTGTTCTAGATTTTTTATTTTATGTTATAAAATTGATCTAGACACCCTTGTCAAGATATAAGCTGATTTTTATTAACATAAAGCATCATTCTATATTTTAATTCATGTTTCATCCCTTATTTATTTTCAATTTTAAAAAGGGAATACTTTTATTCCAGATAAAAGACAAATTTTTAAATAAAAAGTCCTTGGTTTGTTTATTAAAGCGGAATAAAAGTAGTCTACTGTTAAATTATTCTTAATTGTATTTTTATATGGTGTTAGATAAGCAGAGTAGGATATGGAAGGGTGAGGTATGTAAGAGTATATTTTTAATTTTTAGTAGCTTAAATAATTAAATTCACACTATTTATTGTAAAAATCAAAGTAATAATTTATCTACATTAAAGATGCAAATAAATTTGCTGCGTGAGGAATCAACTTATAAAAGTCAATTCATTTTTACTATTTAAGACTTGATAACTTATTTTAGATCCAGGTATCTCGAATATGATAATTTCTTTTCATAAGGTCAGGTAGGAATAAACATAAATACCTGTTGGAAAATTGATAAATCATTTATTTAAATCAGCTGTTTGTTAGCAATACACTATTTATTCTCCTCGCCTTTTTCAACAAATGATAATCGAGTATAGATTGTTTTCAAAAGCTGATTATTAAATGGAAAATATACTGACAGTTTAGTTTGAAAATTAAAATATCGCAGATTCCGAAAATTTGGTAGAAATTTCAAATATTTTTGAGGTAATTGACAACACCTTGGTATAATTTTGTAATAAATATTTTTCCGAGTATAAAATGTGTCAAAATCAAACCATTTTCTGATTGTTAAAATAATTATGCTTTTAAAAATCGAAACTATTATATCATTTTTTTCTGAAAGGTCATGCTTAGTAATGTACAAATCCAAATATTTATTTAGTAATTAATTACCAATTTTGAAGTCGTGTTTCATGTTTTCCATGTTGTTGTTTAAATTTACCTCTATTTAAAAGAATTCAGAATAATATAAATAAACCATAAAAAGTAATGGACAGATATTCTAAGACAGGAACTTGGAAGATTAATGTAGACTTTTTCAAGGTGTTCTAAAACATAAAAACCTAAAAAACAAATCAAATTAATACAATATAGTCTGATTAATTTTATTGCATTTTTATCAGACTCGTCACATAACCAGCCAAGTTATTCTTCGCCGAGGTACAAACATTCATTCGAGTACAGAAAATTGGCAGGACGTATATTAATTATTTTTTGACTGACAAGGTTCTAATCGCAAAGGGTTAAATGGTCCAGTCTGCATCCAACATCGGTAAAAATAAGGTTTTAGGCGGAGGATTACGCTCAGTACAGTGAACGTACAGGATATTATTTATTTACAATAGAATAAGTAATGACCCCTTCTCCGAAGCACTTACTAATTAATATTTTGTAAGTTGCTGTGACTGTTCAATTCGGACGCATTTACGCGTCAGTCATCCGAGCGTCCTCGGCGTTATCAGAGGCTCTTCAGCAATGATGTAGAAGCCATCGAGTGCTAAAAACTCCAGGCTGTAAATATCTTTTACAATCACCCCAGCTGATCTCACTTACGGACGGCAGTGTAGAAAGAGCGGCTACGTACTTGTAGCGAAGTCGAATGTGAAAGCCGAATCTGACAATGAGAAACGCCGGATTCTTACCCTCGTCGTTTGGTCGCCGATGCCTCCAGGCAATCGAACACGCGGCCGAGCGTCCTTGGTAATTGTGACATTTAGTTTTCTCGCCGTGTTATATACGCGTTATACGAGGAGCCGAGGAAAGTTGATGATGTAACCGCCGATGACCTTGCCATTTCAGTAGATGCGCCGCGAACGAAGAAGACACGAAGGATGCCTCCGGCTACCGCGTCTCCGCAGGTAGCGATGGACACTCGATACTCTCTCTGTTGCAAATTTGCAAGTAATTCGATCCCTGTTAACTCGATAGCGTTCCTTGCCAGCAGGAAGTGGCGATTCGGAATTCATTACAGAGTAAATGATACAGTGATTGGCTGCTGACCACTGACCGCCACCCCGAAGGTATTTGTTTAAAAAATTTAAAACATCTAGAAGGTATTTGTTGACGGTTGTGTTTTTAACAAATTTTGTTAAGTTTTTAAATGATATTTCGTTACTCTTATTGTTCATAGTTTCAAGTGGCTTGTAGGAGTATTTCTAACACCTTGACTGTCAAGTCACCCAAGTTTGGGTGACGCTTGAATTTCTATTAGAAATCGTCGCCCATATTATTAGAAATTCTTTTATTTATTTGCTTGAAAATATTTTATAGGTAATAGAAATAACAAAATATTGTGGAAATATAATATAAAATTTGTTCAAAATAAAATGACTACTAAGTGGAATTTTTTGTAGCTGCAACGTGGTAGTCAAAGTGTTAATTAAGTAAATGAAAGAATTTCTAATAATATGGGTGACGAATCCTACGGGAGTTCGTAACACCCACGTGTATGTAGATGATGCTTTGAAACTTTGACGTAAGTGGTAACAGATAAATATATATTTAATGAATATGAAAATAAAGCCTGTACATACGGTCATAAAAAGCTTAATGATCTAAGAATAAATGAAATTTATCAGAAATACTATGAACAGCTTATAAAAATATCCAAACAACATATATTCTATGAGGAAACAGAGATATTAGAGATATGTAGAATTAAAATTATTCAATGAAGGAATACGTTATATTATCCATGTAATTATTTACTAAATATAAAATAAACGTATTTATTCTGTAAGAAGGTAACATGTGATTCTAGAATATAAAAACCGTGAAAATACAAGCTACAAAAATTGAACTAATCTAAAAAGCTATTAAATAATAGTTTTGTTTTTAATCGAATTACTATAATTTTCAAGAATGTATATTTTTCAACATTCTTTTATTTAACAAAATAGAATGAATCATTGTCAGGTGGCCAACAACTGTACTGTTTACCCTATTTGCATAAGGCCTTTCCTAATTCTTCCTCCATTTTTATCAATTAATTGAAACAAACGTTATAAAAAAATATTTATTATTTAATCCTCTTTTAATTTTTTTTTTATGTCAATTGACAAATACACATATTAGAAGTATGTGAATAGAAGTATTAATAGATATTTATTAATACTTCTACGATATAATGTGTTAACCCCTTGCAATTGATTATTAAGTACAATTCTAATTATAATTGAAATGGTAAATTAGTGTTAAATGTAAATTATATACAAGATTACAATTTTTCTTATTTAAGAATTGTATTTTGGCGATAGTAATTTTTCAGTACAAACAGAAACATGTAAAATGTTAATCTACTAAAATTCTCGTTTTACATAATATGCAAGTAAATATTTATATACAATAAAATAAAGTATTAATTAATGATTCGAAAAGTGAGAGTACTGAACAGTTTTTTTCCACTATACATTTAAAAAAATTTCAATAGCCACTCGAGTTGCTAAATCAATCACCTCTCAAATGCAAAGAATAAGAATTTTGAGTTCCAAGTTAAACATTCTTGAAACGTTAAACATTAAAGAATTTAATATATGAAGTGCCCTAAAAAGTTGGCAACTGTTAAGTATTTAGCGAGGAATACGATTTGCAAAGAAATATTAAATAAGGGTTGTATAGTTTTGATGGGACCACCTAAATTTTAGATCCAAGATCCATGGCCTCTTTAAGCCCAGGTCAAAAAAAGGTTTACGCGTAAACCCTTCTTTAATCCTGAAAGTTTATATTTGGGATGATCTCTGGTTTCCAAGGTCCGAGAACCACTTTTTTGACTCGGGTTCTTTTAAATTTATAAGCAGGGTCCTTCTTTGTCTTCCGGTACCGATTTTCTATTTGAATTCAGCTTCTAAATAAATATCCTCAATATGCTTGTATTTATTATTATCAAACAGATGGTAACTAAAATAAATCTTATATTTAAAAACGTATGATTAAAGTATGTATTCAGTATAATATTTAGATAGTTTCTAAATCGTGTGATTTAGAAATGAATGATTACAAATGACAAAAATTAATTATGGTTGTCGATTTATTAATATTACTCGATTAATTCGTATGTGGATAACATTTCTATATTTCTTTTAACAATTTTTTATATCCTTGAAAGAATATTACAAAACCGCGTCGAATTATTATTTCTTGGACTTTCGAAATGAAAATTTCGAATAATTTAACAATCAATAATAATCAAATTTTGAATAATAAACTTTTCCATAAAAAGTTCTAAATATTAAAATGATAGTTGATACTTGTTTGGTCACACGAGGGATAACAGTTACGATTACGATTACCACGATTATAGCAGATTATTCGATAAACAATAGTAATACTATTCGATAGTGAATAATAATTCGATAGTCAATAATAATATTGGCGTCAAGGAAACAGAAAAATTCGTGATTCCTGCTGATGCCTCCAGTTCTCCCGTGGCGCGTGTCATGATTACTACTCGAATGACGTAAACGAAGAACCTGCGAAGATTGTGCAAGGATCACGAGAAAACGAGCAATCCCCTGGAGCAGCGTGTTTAATATATGCGAATCCGGTGTTTTCGTTTCCTTCATTCAGTAACCACGAGCCTAAGAACGGGAGGACTCCCGCGAAGGATAAATGTCAAAGATCTAGCGTGTTTTTAATGTTTGTAACAAGAATATTTTATTTTACCCGAATGAATCAGCCACGGACAAGTTTTATTCGAGGAAAGAACATTTTTTCCCCGTATTTGATTTATTCGAATATAATAAAACAATCTTGTTTTTTTATTAACGAGCAATTTTATTATTCATTTTAAAGTCGACCTAACTAACCTTTTGAAATACTAAAAAAAGAAATTGAAAATTCACTGTTTAAAATGATGGATACTTAAATTAAGTAATTTTAAAATCCTCACGAAACACCTGTGGTATTTTAATTTTAAACGATATAAAATATTTCGAATTTCATTGATTTCATGCTATGTTGGGAAATGAAAAGTGTTAGATTAATTTAACTAATGAAGATCGAATAATCGTTCAGATAATACAACTGAAGTTCTATTACACTTCATTTCAAGACATGTTTGCAATAGTGACTGTGAATTACTGCAAATGTATGCTGTAATTTCTTAATTAAGCAAAATGAAAAAAAATACAAAAGTTTAATAACGTTACTACATGTTATGCTAAGAATGTACATGTAAGGTTGAAAATTAATTATTAATATTCTCAAGTAATCAGATATGTTTGGTACAGTCAGAAATGATTTTCCAATTACATCTGTTTAAAAAGTAATATCCTTGAATAGTACTTTTTCAAATTTTCATTGAGAATTTATAAAAATAATCAAATTATAGCCGAGAGACTTTGGATTCTTGAGGCACTGTTAATGAAAGAGATAATGAAAAAAGGAGTATTCTATGATTCAGGATTCGGACGATCTAGTGTAACATAATCAAAAATTTTATTAAACAATTTACCCGCAGTATAAAATTTACATATTAGAGTCACGTAACATTTTGTATTTTTTAATTAAAACCGTGTTTTCGAAACCAGCTAATCAATTTATGTGAAATTTTATATAAAGGGATGCCCCAATGTATGAGTTTTTGAATGTTAACCTTCAGCGAATCAGGTGGGAAAGAATAATGTTATAAATTATATTGGAACTACATAATAATGTAATAAGTTGTACCAGAATTATATTGGAATGTAATAAATTCTATAGAATTTATTGTAAGAATTTTGTTGAATAAGTGGTTTTTACGTTAATGAGAGCGCAGTAAAATTAGACAAAGTGGTAATGCAAAAATTAAATTACAATGCTGTTGATGTCAGTTATTACAGACACTTATAATAAGAGAATCAACTTTACTATTATTACTGTTAATTTGTCTATTTTATTATTATATTACACTATATAATAACAATTTATGTATGTTTTATTAGTACACTGTATAGACATTTTGAATGTAGTAATTTAATCTTTTTTATAAGATTCTTTTTGCCCTTTAATATATGTTTACAATTAATGTACAGGGTGGCTCAAAATTAATGATACAGATGAGCTTGAAATTAATTTAATGAAAATCACGAATAACAAAATTGCGTGAGTGATTTTATTTTCGAGAAAATTGTATTTGAAAATCAGTCGAATCTTTGATCATTTATTTTTTATATCGTTTTGGTGTTGAATATTTATATAAATTAATTTTCAATATGCTTATAATTTACCTATATTTATAAAAGATATTTGTATCAATTTTAATTGTAGGCTCAAATATATTTCAGATACAAGTTGATTATTCACAAAATAGTTGTTTGGAATAAAATAATATGACCAGCTCGGGTTACACTTATGTAGGACGTGATTTATAGTTCAAATACAATTAAATGTTCAATTTAGTTTTAATTATAATTTATAAAGGTGAGGACAGTTAAAATACACATAATATTTCAGCTTCCTCTATTTACCTTAACATTTTTAAGTAGTAGAAAACAACTGACAGAAATGATTGACAGGAGAAACTGGTGAGAAGATCATAACGTAAAGGTTAATTTATGCCAGTATAGGTTGTAACAATCGTAAACAATGCGTTTACTATAATATAATTACCATTTATTACACACCTGAAATTTCTATTTTGCCAATAGCATGCATTTAGTGATATTATGCAACTTAAAGAAAGTTATAATGAACAAATTAAACGATCCCGATAATTATTTGATTTATACATTCTTTGTTTATTACTTTTAAATACAAATTAAAGTGAAAGAAAATAATTAAACAAATTTTTTTTTTTCAATAAAAAGAAAAGGGTAATTTTATATTTACGAGGGAATGCAAGTATGGAGCGTGCAAGCGAGTGTGGGTGAGTGTGTATATGTATAGAGGAATGCGTGAGGAACAGCGTGAAGTTCTAGTTTTTAATGGCGATATGTAACGCGTGCGGATCATTTCTTCTTATAATCCTATTTTTGTTTAAATATATTGTAAGAGAGGAAATGAAAAGATGTGGTTGAATGAAATGTTTTGTCAGGATGAATTGGGCGTATTGGGCACGGGATAGCACACATAATAACATAAGAGGAAGAGAAGTTTAATAATAAAAACTGTGGACAATATATTTACACCTATGAACAGTATATACATAAACGAAAACACGCGAGTCAATAAAAGTACATAAGCAATAATAACGAAAACTAAACTTAACTAAACAATGTCCATAATACAATGTACCATACAATGGTACATAATAATACCATAATACAGAACATAACCACATAATAAAACATAATAACCGATTTTTCCTCGTGCAGCGTCTTTTATTTTCACTCCTAGGGGTAGGCGTTTCCCAATTTCGCCAATGAGGGGCCTTTTCCAAAAAGGCCCTTCCTACACCGTCGCCCCCTTCCAAGGTGACTTCGGGGGCGACACTTCCCCCTAGGAGTGCCGGCCATGGGCGCATCGCTCGTTGACAAATTTATGATGCGCCCACCCGGAAAGAAAACTTGACGCTACACGGGGTGTAGAAAATCCTAATTGCCAGGTCTGGCAAATCTCGAACGATCGGTCCTCGAACGGCGTCATAAATTTTGCCTACAATATATTATTATCGTTTCGAAACCTCTGCGTATTTCGCACCCTTCCCAGACCCATCCTACATTTATTACAAAACGTGGAAAACATTCAGAAACATATAAAGATACATTGTCGAATGTAAAATACTTATTGTATGAAATAAGAAAAAGTAAACGAAATAACTACAATGCAATAATATAATAATTGTAAAAATGCATTCCTATGGAAAGATTGACCTTTTGAAAACAAACGTTTATATTTTGCCATTTTCGTTATTGTGATTGCAACATTTGCTTAGTGTAGCTTAAGAAATATAATACAGGGTGTCCCACGCAACTGGAACAGGCTGTACCTCCTAAACAGCTGGGAATTATATTAGGTTTGCAAAATCTTGTCAAACAGCTGATCGGAAGTCGTTATAAGGGTGCTAATTTGAAATATAGAATGTTTCGTATTGGTTCATGAAACCGATTAGGAGCTATATCAGTTTGTCCCGTTTCTTATTGAATGGCCCTCGTATGTTATAATGTGATTTTTTCTTGGTGATGTCACAGTAATTAAGCTTGGAAGGGTTAAAATAATGAATTTGAAATCTCATATATTTAATAACACAATTGTACTTCAAAAGCGAAATAATTTCGAAGTAAAATAACAAAGTATTTGAAATAATAATCACTTTACATAAAGAAAGTAAAAGTAAAATTTTTTGTTTAAGCGTTTACCGACTATTCGCGATTGACAATGATTGATGTTGAAAAATTTTTTTATCATGTATACAATTTCATCCGAGTTTATTGTCGGGATTGGCATATAAATTCTATTGACGCATCCTTCGCTTATGGATAATTAACAAACAATTCACGACTTATTGGACATGCTTTCATATTCGACGACGGCTTGTGTTATTTCAACAGCGTGCCGTGGACATTTAAGGGATTTTAATGCATAATCAAATGCGCCTAATAGTGAAACCATCGCAAAGGACACGTTTAAATGTCAGTGCAAGCATTACTTGTACGCATTTCCGTGTAACGGTCGATCACATTTTATTCTCTAGAAAGTTTGGAACTTAAAGGTTCATTTAATTACCTTAGAATCACTTTTCTTTTACAATTAATTGCATCGCCATCGTAACCATTAAATGACATTAACTGATTTTAATTCATTTAATTACCTTAGAATCACTTTTCTTTTACAATTAATTGCATTACCATCGTAACCATTAAATGACATTAATTGAATTTGATTGAAAAATTACAAACATGAATTACCATACAGGATAATATTTAAGAGAATATTATAATAGTTTTATAATTAACTCTGTAAGATTTATTTGCTATTGTAATTATTATCATAGGTTTTGTTTTTTAGATAACAAATATGAATTGATTTCTATAGGTAAATAATAGAGTTATAGTTTCGTTAACAAAAAGATTGAACCTTTTACACTATTCATGGAACTGACACGTTAAGTTTTTAAAAAATTAGTAGCTGACATAATGTTTGTTTGAAAATAAATGACATATGTAATGCACACAGAATATTAGAAAAAACAACTGTTAAATGTAAGAATATTGTTTAATCGTTGGTGAATAGTGTTTAAACATGGTAGTGCTATATTTCACCCTGCCAAAAATAAATCTATAGTGCTTTTGCTCAAAAGTAGATGTAAATGTATTGTTAGCTTTTTTTTCTATGAGAAACACGTTAATAAATATTTAACGATATAAAGTCTCATTCGACATTTTTGCAAAGAAAAATGTTCAGAATCGTCTCAGTTATCCCCCATTTCCGGTTCTTACACTAATTCTGGGACACCCTGTATATACTAAAAAAGTTGAGGGTAAATAATCAATTTCCAAGCTTATGGTCTGTTTTATAGTTGCTACATCTACAAATATATGTATAAAATGTAAAGGGCTTTTACTTATATGGATTATAAGCAAACAATATTTTTATTACTGAAGGTAATAAGGTAATAGAAATATAGCTTAATAATGGTAACTTTTCTTCAAAATCGAAAAATGTTTGTAAATTATTAAATTAAATCAAATCAAATTAAAAGTCCACATCAAAAAGTAAGTAACAGTTAGTTCAATAAAATGACAAAATTTTGAGTCAGTCACCTCAATTTGCGGTGTCAAAGGTACCTACTAATGTAAGTCAATATTTACGTTTTTCTGTGTTTGACACACTAACTACATAAAGGAAATGCAAAGATTTAAAGTATTTATCATATTTTTTGCCCCAAACGTCTTCAGAAACTCGGTTTTTGATTCTTTTAACTACGGCTAGTTAAATGTCAATGTTTGTTTGTCATTTGTCAGGTCTTTGTGTACTCCAAAGGCGATTTTTTTGCAACTTTGGGTGAAATGGCTAACCAAATACCAGAAGAGATACATACTGGGCATTGTATGCTTTTTGAGTTTCACAAGTTGCTATCAATAATTCCATCATTGATTAAAAATAAAAACTTGTTAAAAATTTATTTGTTTGAATTTAATGTAAAAGAATGATATTACACTTCATTTTGATCTTTCTATCCGAATATTTGTGTTATCTAAATTAATCGAATTTCAACTCTTAAGTTTACTAATATTCGAATATTCCAATTTGAAAATTTGTATTACAACTCAAGTGGTGATACAGATATCCTAATAAAAAATATTAAATTCGCTATTGAACAAATTATAAATCACGATACAAGAGTTAATGTATTGACAAGAGTATGTAAATCATGAATGTTTGCACAGTAAAAATTAGGAAGTCTATTAAGTTAATGACTCGAGCGGAAACTACGTTCGGTTCTTTCTAATCTCGTTGAAGCTTGCATCGCGGAATAACTTTGAAGTTTACGTAATCCTTAAATATCCCGTTGCGTGTTACATCTCGAATAGGCATCAATTACATTGTACTCTTTATCTCCGAGTTAAGTTTCATTTTTCCATGAGATAATTGTTTCGTATGCAAACGAACCTGAAGACCGACAAACTTGCGCGTCGAACGTGGCTTTAATGGACAGCGGTACCTGTTCGTATGTAATTTAAGTTGTGCAACGTTTAAACAGGCTGCAAGCATCTTGAAAATAACAAAAAAGTATCAATTATGGTACTACGCGCGATTGGCACATAAACTGTGAATATTCGCAGAATTTAGAAAAAACTTTTGAAAATTATACGTAATTTCTATTCATTGTAACCTTTCGTACTGTCTTACTATTACGCTCGTAATTGCTCATTATTTAAAGAGAAATATAAATACTATTAATTCGAAAGAATTAAAGAATTTTCAATAATTATTGAATATATTGTATTTAACTCCTTTTATTGGGTAAACTTTTGTGTATCTATTTAGCAGAACTGTTTGCAAGAGATTTTAAGAGACCTTTGTAAAATATAAAGCAGGTCTTGAACAAATTGATTTAAAAATTAGGTAGCATATTAAGTATTATACAATGCAATCTTTTCGGAGACGGCGAAAAATTACAAATTTTCTGAATTAATGATGTGTTGGATTCCTTTATTTAGTCTTTAAAGAAATCTCGCGTAAGTCACGGGAGGTTTTCTATTCGTTGCGATGCTTTGCGCTTCTCTAATGTTACAATAATAATGTACTATGGAGGGTCGTAGTAGGTCTTTTAAGGATGTGGGAAGGACATGGTGGGGATGAGGACTGATAAGCATTCTAGGAGCAAGGATCGTGAATCAGGATGCGTAATGGGTAGGATGAGTAATTGTGTAAGGAAGGATGAGCCAGGGTTTGGGATGATAGGAGATGTGCAATTCGGCAAACATGTTGAAATAGCGATATCCAACAGATGTTACTGATTATGATTTGATTGGGATATGGATGACTTAGTAATAAATGGGCGGGAAGGAAAAGTACATAAATGTGTATTTACATGTAAAGGAATCAGAGGGTTTTGGTCATTTTCAATGTAGGAAACTTTTAATTGAAATTTTTCAAAACAAGGGATGTTGCTTATTTAGATTTGATTGGGGTGTGATAAACTTGGTACTGAACATTTTCTAAATGAAAGATGTTGGTGACTATGATTTGATTGCGGTACAGTGAACTTAATAATAAATGGGCAGTAAGAGAAAATACATTAGTATTAAAGGATTCTGGTAATTATCAATATAGGAAATTTTTAATTTGAAATTTTGTAAATGAAAGATGTTGCTAATTATGATTTGACTGGAATGTGGTGGACTTGGTTATAAAAATTTTCTAAATGAAAGATGTTGGTGATTATGATTTGATTGACTTGGTAATAAATGAGCGATAAGAACAAATCGAAAACATCTAAAAGAATTAAAGAATGTGGAATTTGCGTCGTCTCCGAAAAGACTATATAGTATCTAATATGCTATTCAATCTTTTAATCAATTTATTCAAGAGCTGGTAAGTATTCGTACAAATTGAATAGAAATTATTTCATACAGTTTAGTGCTATTCAAAGTCGGTTGTATTGTTTTCTAAAAATTATTTTTGGAAGAAAAGGAGAAACATGACTTAATATTTTGTTGCAAATTTAATTTTCTGCTATAACGTTTCTCATATGTACTGAATACTTTTAACCATCACTGTATAATCATTTTTTCAATTTAACGTAATCGTCCGTATGACTGGTTACAAAATAAAGTGCTAATAGAAAATTAAGAAGATTACTCACGTCAGTGTAACTCTTATAATAGATTCTATGTTTGACAAAAAAGGTATGTTTGATTAAAACTATTAATAAACATCCACGTTTCGAGAGACATTTCCCTCCAATCGATTGGTTACAGTCTTTAATGTTACAGTCGATTAATGTTGCGATTATCTTCGCACATGTCCGTTGAAGATTGAACAAATGTGTTCTCGTTGTCAATTAAAATAACATAGTACACTTTAATTGACGTGCATTTATCATCCAGTGATTGTTAATTAAAACTGCCAATTTACAAATATACAAATCTGTACAAAAGATTTATTTAAGAAATGTTAAAAGCAAAAAAAAAAGAAATAAAACGATCAATAAACGTATTAATATAAATATATGCATAATACATTCACGGTCAAATAATTTACAATTGTCAAAACAATAAAAATTACAAATTTTGGTAACGTAATTTTGTGAGCCACGTGACAATCATCTATTGTGTACCATTTATTTTTATGCAATAATTTGGAAGAAATATAACAAATGTAAATGTTATATTTAATTAAAATTACAAAACAATGTAAATGTTACGGTAAATGTGATTAATCCAATGATTAATGTGAACCACGAGGTTTGGTAAATGCGACGAATTCTTGAATATTTATCAAATTAATCGGCGAGTTTAGTCTAATATGTTTAAATAAGTAAACTTCAGATATCGAATAATTTGTAATATTGCAATAAACGTTATTTGGGAAAATGTTTTTTTCTCTAGAATATGGGTTTAGTCTGTTTTTGATATATAACTGTTTTGTATGAGTTCTAATAATACAATTGTTTTCAAATTTACCGTAACACAAACACTGATATATTTAGTAAAAATTGCGTTTTTTTATAATTATTTAATGTGAATATACCAACAGTATATGATGTCTAAAGACGACTAATAATTAATTAGATGGCTCAGACGCTGTAAAATGTTGCAAAACTATTGGATTGTTCGATCGATTGGATAAATTAATCCGATGACTGGTAAAAAAGCCGTGGATGCATTAATAATAACATCAGAACTACAAAACCAGTCGAAATAACTGGTTTTTGGTTCTTCATTGTAAATTACAACATTCTTTTAGGATATGTTGATTGAAATGTATGTCAATTTTTATCAAGATAAAAACTTGCTTATATTATGTCATATGTTTCAATATATCTTCATTTACTTTTTTGTTTTATTTTCAATTTTATCCATAAAACCTCGGTAGTTCTACTGTTAATATTATGATTAATTATTATGATTTCTATCGATTCATTTTCAAATGTAACCATTCAAGTTACTACTTTACACTATTGGCCTAACATTAGCAATATTCAAAATTTATTTGATCTTTTCTTTTATTAATTATTCAATTATTCAATATTTAAGGCGTCGGTCATCGGTGACCACCATGGCAGTCAAGGTGTTAAGTTAATAGCGCAAAGTACGAAGCTAAAAGCTTAAATTTGAACATTAATCGATCGTATGATTAATGATTGGGGTTTAAACGTGTTTTGCTCTACATCTCCGTTTTCACTGTAGCAATCAACGTGTTAAGAAAAATGAAATCAATTATAATTATTGTTAATAATAAAATATCAATTGATTGATCACAAGTGTTGCCCTTTGAAATGCAAGTCATGTTTTATACAAAGATGTAAATTGATGAAACAGGAATATCAAAAGAAAAACATAAAACACCAGATATGTGAATATTTAATTAATCTATAGGATAACTGAATCAATATTATTTCAAAAAGATTATAATCAAGATCTCAGTCTTGTTTACAAGAATATTAATTTCTGTAATTGTCATATTATTTTATATGCAGACGATGTAATCGTACATTACGTATTAAATCAAGCTATCAAGTTTAGGAGCAGAAAATTTATTCTATTTTGAAATAATTCGTAGAGGATTTATTTTGTAAAGAACAAGTATAATAGAGAAGCCATAACCAGACACTCCAAATAGGACAAATTTACCCCACGACATTAAAAACAAATTTAATTTATAACATCAATTACTCTGTTTTTACATGTATAAGCAAAGGAAAATGTAGATACCAAAAGTAAGAAGTTTTAAGATTTAATTATACAATACATATAAAGTTTTATTAACTGAAACGATTGTTTAAATCGGAGGTGCTGCAAGAAGTGTCGAGGTAGGTATTTATAATTAATGTTATTACTTGTCTTTTGATGTAGAAATGTATTCAAATTAACAATTTGCAAAGCTGTAAAATCGTAAATAAACATTCTTTACCCCAACTTACGATACCTGCAATCATAAATATAAAATCGATAAAAATTGTCAGAGTATGAATTAAATGTACATACAGATTATCAATTCTCAAGTTTAATTTTCTGCGTTATTTGATAACGAGTAATGTCTATATTGTGTTTACAAATACATTAGAATAATATATTTATTGCCATTTTTGATTTGAATAAAATTTAAAGAATATTTACAAACGAAAGAGGTGGGGAATCCAATAATTATTAGTTTTATAAATAAAAAGTCAGTGCTCTGAAGTAAGTACGTTTGTAAACAGGGCTGGTTACTGGAATTTTATAATAAGTTTTAAATGACGGTATTGAATTTAAATAGCTAATAACAATAATTACAAACTATATTATATATTGCAAAAAGGAAGACAATTCAAGAAAAGAAAATGATTGAAATATAGTAAGCACATTAAAGTATAAAGAAATACATACTTATTGATTTATGATGTTATCAAGAAAACAAAATTGATTTTAACACTTGTGTACATTCCTTTTACCAGGGCTACTGTACCAATACTTTTGCAAGCCACTGTACGCAGAAAGACCGAGGACTTAATTCCATTATAGAGTCTTCGTACCTCGGTGACGTGGTCGATAATTACACGGTTAATTTGCGTAGTCGTAAATTGCCATGAAAGAGTCAGGTGAGAATGCAGAAATGTCATCGAGAGAGCCACCGTTCGTTTCGTCTCCCGCTTGTCGTTCTTCCAAACTTTCGAGATACACAAAGTCATGTACCACAGAGCAAACGTATACAATATGTTCGTGACAGATGTACAATTGCATCACTGTGACCATCGTGTGCCGAGGGTAACACGAAGAACGTGAGGAGACGTCGAGGATCACCTCTTCATCCGTTTTCACCTGTACTCTTTGATTGTTGGAACACTGAAATGAAGATGTTTGGAGATACTGACAATGAGATGAACTAGAGAATCAAATGAAAAGATAATCTCTGTTACGATCCATACCATTATTCGGGCCGATCACTTACCATTGATTAGTTTTTTTTGCAGTTAAAGGATATTAAATTTTATAGGCACGAACAATCCCCGACATTTAATTTATTCAAACAGTACAAATAGACGCATCATAAAAAGGCTTTCAGCAAACAATTTTGAAATAGACAAAGGATGACAGCACCTCATTACCATACCTGACAGGACATCTCGGATTTTGTATACAAGGAGTGACTTTACTCACAAGGGAACATACCGAACTTTGATGAAACTTCGCAAAAATGCAGTTTTCATAAATTCACACGTATTTTCTTTTTGTATCTGCTGACATTCACTCTGAAGGGTTGAAATCATTTTGGACGACGAATTTGACTACGTAAACATATTGACGAAATGTCCATTTGTTTAAACAATATATTAAAAAATAGTACACTTTTAATAATTTTTCTGATTGAACATTAATATTTTTTTGTCTACATTTGTATGAAGAAATTATATATCTGTATACAAAATACTGATAAATTGGAATTTTTATTTTTGCATTGTAAAAAAATGTTGTATTTGACATTATTTCGCATTCCGTGCCGTTTAAAACATCCATATCGCATACAATATGTCGAATACCATGGTTTAGCGATTTTTTGTTAATTATATTACAATATGGTTTGTCAACTGATCCTAAAATGGTAAAAACTTGGGACTAACAACAGGTACAACACTGACCTGCGTCGCACTCCCTAGTACAGGACAGCATAAAAACGTAAAGAAGGTAGCAGTTTAACGACGACAGAGAGGATTTACGAGTTTAATAGTAGTTGTCAGTATTTTTCTACCCCTGTTGAAATTCTCTGTTCCTTACAGTGGAATTAGACATAAGTTATTATTAATTTTCATTTTAAAGAACAGAATACAACATTTAACTTGTGTTATACAACAAATTGAAGTTTGCAAGACTGTAGTTAGTTAATGGGAATATCATTTTATCTTTATTTAAAGCTTTGCTTCTTTTTGTTCTAGAATTGGAAACATAGACAACCAACGTACTTTACCATGGAATGCTGCTGAAATATCAAGTGGATAAATTGTAATAAATAATTGTACAATGTAATTTGTAAAAAAAAAACTATATATAATAGTTGCATGTACTGAAAAAATGCAATAAACATGATATAAAAAGGAAACGTTCAGTATTTAGTTAGTTAATAATCCCTTCAACAATCCATAATACTACGAAATTCCACCTCTAAAAAATAATAAAAAACCGATAATTTGTGCCACCACCTTTGCTATTATATTCGCCCGGTGCAAGATAAATTTTCAAATATTTCGAAGTTTCGAAATTGTATCAGGAGAACATAGCATGCGAGGAGGTATTTCTAGTGCCACTTCTTGGAATTTGACGTCATCAAAGTTCCGAGAATTTGGTCGATTCCAAGAAATGACGTCAAATTCCAAGAAATTCTTGAAATTCGTTTCGCTAAATCCGAAAATCGACAAAGTATCAGGAGAACATGATATGCGCGGAAGTATTCGTGCCACTTCTTCAAATTTTAGTGCCGTCAAATCCCAGGAATTTTCGGGAACTCCTTTTGCGAAATCAACTTCTTGATTCTGAAAAATTGTATCAGGATATTATGATATTCAAGGAGGTAACATAGTGCCGTTTCTTGGAATTTTCGGGACGTCAAATTCCAGAAATTTCCGAAAGCGTATTTCAGAATTCTGCTTGCTAGAAAATAAGGTTTTGTATGAGGAGAGCATGATATGCGAGGAGGTATTTGTGCCACTTCTTGGAATTTTCGGGATGTCAAATTCCAAAAAATTCCCGGAAACTGTTTTCGAAATTCCGATTTCATAAAATTGTATCAAAAGAACATAATGTACCAAGAGGTGGCACAAATTTTTGCGGATTGCGAAATTCTGTATATCATTTTTTTTCCAATTTTATGCTTTAAAGCTTTATTTCATTATGCAAAATTTTGTTTTATAAATGAAACTTTTTGGGATTTCAAGGTTCTGGAAAAGAATGTTAAATAAATAAACTACATATTTCTTTTATTTCGCATTTATTAGAACTTTCCAATACATACAAGTTTTGAAAATATATATTGAAAATACATATTTATAATTCTGTACAATTATTAAATTACAGTTTGCGTTAAGTTCGTAACTTATATTTCTATGCTGCACAATTTAGTTGAATCATCCAGTAAGTAGTACTTAATGTAATAATAAATAATAATACTAGCCTGTGTTGTTTCTTCCATATGTTAGTGCAAAGTGGTGTTACAAGGTGGACTGAACTGCATGATGAAGTGTCTCTCCGATTTTGTACTGCAACAGGTGCAAAATTTATTACTAATTAAATGGATAAAGCAATCATATTGTTTGGAGAACCCGATGATATTTAACATCACACATATGTGTATAGAAATTGTGGTAGAGAAATTCTTTATGTCCTTTTGCTTCGAATAGAAAAATGATAGATCGTAGCTTGCGTTCTATCTCATTCCTATATTTTTAAATTTATTAATTGCAGGTCGTAACTGAAACACATACATAAAAATAATTTGTAGCCCAGTAATACAGCAGCAGCAATTTGGTTTTGATTGCCATTCAGGTTTCAGTAGTGCTTAGGAACCAATAACAATCATGTACATATATACAGTTGACAATAAAAGGCATTTTATTAACAATTCATAAATGTGATTGGTTTGGCAAACAGAAACAAACATTTATCTATTACAGTTATATTAAAAAACTCCAAATGAAAATTTATTAACGAAGAACTTTTTAAGATGAATTTTAAATACAAAAGGTTATCGTTATAATTTTTTAAAATAAAATGTTTTAATTGGATCGTTCATTTATTGGAATTAAAATAAAAAAGCACTAGAATTGTATAGTATTTGGAATTACAATTACTTCAAACAAATCGATATTTTAATAAATATTTCGAAATGTTTATTCAAATAGCTATTTGTTGTATTAATTTAAACAAAATTCGCTCAAAGAGTAAATTAATCGGAACAAAAGTAAAACTAAACTCTTATATTTTGTTATTTATTACAAAAAGAATCCTTTCTTGATACCGTTTATAAACTTCTGATCTCGCGTGTTTGCTTCGCTCATAAAAAGATGAAGAAACATCAGCTGGTTGAGCGTTTATTGCCTAAGAACAAGAATACATTTCTTGAGACCTTTAATCCGCGGAGAAGTTCAATGGGACTTTAAGAAGGGGGCCTACTTGATCCCTCACATTTTTTAATCAATTATTGTTGGACGAGTATGGAAGTTGCTGAGCAAATAAGATACCAAGGAATTTTCCGCAAATGCGTAAAAGGAAATGCATCTATTAACTTGTACGTTGCGATACTTAATAATGACCACTTATCCTTTCTCCTCAAATGATGTAACAATCGATCTTTCTTCTTCAATTATAGAGATCTCGTAAAGTTTTTTGTAACGACTATAAATTTTAGATAGAAATCGAAGGAACATCTGTAAGATTTTAATCATCGGACGACGACCCTTGGGATATTCAAACTTTAGTGATAAATCTATTTTGCTTTAAGTTAGAATTGTCACACTTCTCATAAGTACGTAATAATTTAAAAAAGGGAGAAAATAATAATTATTCAATTCTGCAATAAATATAATTTAATAAATTATTTGTTTAATAATATTCGGAGCTCAAAGGGAAAATGTTTTAAGCCATACTTTTCCAACTTTAGGGGAAACCAACTCAAAAGTTTAAAATTGCTAAGGCAATAAATAGACACGATATAATTTTTATACCATTATATTAAATAATAAAGTTTACAAAGAAATAAATTTTGCCATCGGGGAGAGTAAAAAATTGGATGCAGGAAACATGCAATGTTCTTTTAATTAATTTTGGCGCTAGAATCCAAATTTATGTATAGGGAGCCTCATTTAAATCAGTCTCCTTAAAGATTTGTTATAAACATACAATTAAAGTGATAATCGAGAATCATAAAAATATTACAGTATTTTATCAATCATTTGACAACGTTTACTATAGGTAATGTAAACTATACAGAATTACACTTTAAAAAGCCAGATATACTTTCTGTAAGTCTAAGTTTGATATTAAAAGAAATATCAAAATTGATATACAAGAATACGTGAATAAAACAAAGCGATTGATTTAATGAAAGATCGTTAATTATGAAATATATTGTAATAAGAACTGCAATGATTCGCGTATGTTAATTTAGCAAAATATTATTATTTTTGTGAAGACACTTACTTAATTTTTTCAAGTTCCAATAGTAAACAAAAAAAAAATGAAGAAGGTGTAACAATTGACACTTAAACACTTGTAATATTCCTTTCTTTATGCCAATATTATGAATTGAAAATAAATAATAAATTATAAATAAACAATAGACGCATATTTGAAAAAATAATACTTAGAATGCAATTCTTGTGAATCCTCGTGTAACTCGAAAGTACAAATGAGTGCTGCAGTGCCAGAATTGGCACGCCTGTTACACGTATTCAAGCGAATCAATCAATTTCTCACGGCCCACTTTTTTCCAGACAGGGGTGACGACTGTAAACGGCTGTTACGGAAATGCAATTTTGTCTGAGAGCGGCATTTCGGTTCGAAACTCTCTTGACCGATCGTGACTCGCGAGGATCCGTTGCAACAGAGTGGATCCTCGTTACCGCTCATGTATATGCGGCTGTACGACCTTTGCCGCTGAAAAGTTGCACGATTAAAAGAGGAATGAGACGAAGAAGAAGAAGAATGGTGCTAAGGGAGAAACGTTTAACTAGCGCGCTGAAGCAACAAAGTTATCTGACAAAATTCCAAAATTTTTAGCGATGAAAATGTTATACGCACACGTGAATACGTTAACCCTGTCCATTCGATTGTCCCCTCTGAGGGGGCATGCAAAGAATGCAGATGATTTTTAAGAGAAGTATAACTAACTTTTTTTTTCTAAGCTTCCTTCCAAATATAATTGAAATAGAATCATTATTTCTATTACTGTATTATCTTATCTACGATGGAATGCTGCTTGCTACTTTGTAACCAAGTATTTTCGAGTGATGGTAAATAATCTGAATAGTTTCTGGGAGCAGAGGGTTAAGTATATGTAGTATCGCAAAAGTCGGTAAAGAACCAGTGTAGAATTAGTAAAAGTAAAAGTGAAAGTGGCCAATGGGTAAAAAGGGTCGAGAAAACCCAGACGGTATGGAAACCGATGATTCATCAGGCCCAGCGATGTGCCCAAAGCCCTTCTAAAAATCCAAGCGTGGCCGTATTTGGTCATGGATGAGTGTAAAAACGATTGCGTGGTGGGAGGATGAAAAACTTATAAAAAGAAGTCGGCTTTTCTGATGAGGTGTTAGTTGTTGTAGCAACAATTATTATAATAGCCGTAATCTTCGGTCGCAGAGTTTCAATAGACCAACGAATTTTATGTTAAAATAACAATGTCGAGTCACCCTCTGGTCATGAATAGGGCCTTCTAAATTCCATCCCGTCCGCGACACGTTTTCTAATAGCCACCCTTAGGTCCCACCCTGGTCTTTCCATCTAAAGAAACGTCTACGAATTCCCTTTCCATCAACTATCGAACTTTACTCATTTTTCTCCTCCCTTCTTCCGGCCAGAATATCACCAACTTCCGTATTGAACGGGCAAGATCCACGCTTTGTAATATATGTATATCGTGCCCTTCCCCCATTCCAAGCGACGTCACTGACTTAGTGACCAACGAGCTAGTAATAAAGAAAATAATGAACAAAGACCCACTTTGGATTGGTCATCCAACAAATACTAACAGCAATTTTTCCATTAAAAGTGGAAAAAGATGCATATCCGTGATTGCAGTAGCTCTTAAGTGTTCGATATTAAAATTTACATGCGAATTAAATGCTGATTTTCACGTTCGAACATGATTTATATGTTGCCTTTCGGACAGAACAACCTGTCGATTGCAAAAGTTGCAACGACCGGTTTATTTAATGATGTAGTGAGTTTAATAAATCATTAAATTGATAGCGAAGATATATTGCTCATATTTCATTTAATAAGTGCTTAGAGTGGACTAATGAGTGTATTTAAACATGTTCTTATAGAGGTAGCATATGTACATCGTTTTGTAGCAATTCCGTGTTATACGAGTCTTACCTGTAATTGTTTTGGTACCAGATATTGTCATTTATTGAGACCTAATAGTCGCGGAAATGTTTGAATGTGTATTAGCCAAAAAGTGATAATGATATTAAATTAATAATAGAAATGGTACAGATAATTTTTGGTTAAAAAGCATTAATATTTAATTTATTTAAATAATATGTAGACTATTTAAATCTACAACGATTTGGTACCTTTTACAAGTTCTCTACAAAATTCTCATTTTTTGGCAAAAATGTTGAGAAATGCACTTTTCCAATCAATGATGGTCTTAAATTGCTGAATTAAATGAAAATAATGCATACATGAAAATAGTTTGCACTCTTGTCTTTAAAAAAATATTAAAAAAGAAGAACAATTCAAGAAAATTAAATCTTACTTTTAATTACACTTTGAAGTGTTATCTTCAGAGTATATATACATTTTATAAACTAATACAATAATACTTTCAGATCAACGTGATTATTAAAAATTATTTTTCTAACACTGTTGCGTACTTTTCACATTTATAGCATTATAAAAAGTACAAAGTACAGGAATTAGGACGAAATAAAAACGACTTCTAGTTGGATAATTCAGTATAGAACAGCAGGGTCCTTTCTAGGACCTAGAAAACCTTTACAGAAACTCGCATCCTGTTCGTATATGTATAATTATCTGACCGGGAGCGTTAGTTCTATGACGATGAAGAAGTGCCTGATGAATGAGGATCATAATGCAAAGGTGCGTGGGCATTCGCGGCGCACAGGTGGTTCAACCTCGTCACCTTGCCACAGCATGATTGCTTTATCGTTGACACCGCTGAAATAAATCAATCGGACCCGAGAAGGTGCACGCGGACCCGAAGAAGGATGCTCGAAGGACTGCTCGATAGAACGTCGAAACGGAAAGTTCACGTCTGTAAACTTTAACATCAGCCTTATGGATCCTTCTTGTGTATCTATTTCCACGGATACCCGCCAATTTGACGGGTAAACGAAATTACAGTACCAGCAGAAAGTTTGGAAATACTCGACCAAAGTCAATGGTTCTAATAAATTTTATATTCATCCACTGCTGATATGTTAAATATTAGTGTGCAGTTTATATTATCAAATGTTTGTAAATATGAAACGACAACTTACAATAAGAAACACGTAAAATATTAATAATAATATACAGGGTGTTCCAGATCGAAACCAAGATGCTCAGGAGGTAATTCTGAGCAAAAAATGTCATATACACCACAGGTCGATTCGTTTTCCCTTTCGAAATATGCGTGGATATTTATGTGCCGTATTGGTCTCCTAATCCCTCTAGATTTTTTTTATGGGGTTCCATGAAGTTGAAGGTGTCGTTAAATCAAAAACCTAATACACGTGGCGAATTGATAGGAAACATCGAAGATGCAACTTTTGCTATTAACCCCAATCTTTCAAACTCTTGAGGAGTGTAACGGATGCAGTGGACGCAGTCCATGGAAGCACGCTTAGCTGCGTGCATAAGATCAAGAGGTGACTACTTTGCGTAATATCTTTTTACTTTACGTACCGTAAATAACTGTAAAACATAGTTGCGAGTAAATGATTGTGTCTTCAAAAATGATGTATCTATGATTCATACTAATTTTCTTCATAATTTCGAAAATGAAGACGAATCACATTTTTTGCTCAGAATGACTTCCCGAGCATGTTGGCTGAGTGTGCGGGTTCGATCTGGGACACCCTATATATGATTTTTTAAAATAAATTAATATTTTGAAAAGTTGCTTATATGTTTAAATTTGTCACAAGAGCACGATATTTTTGTGTAAACAATTTTTATCGATTGTGAAAATAACTGCCCTATCAATTTGACGGGTGTTCAGAGAAGCAAGTAACACCTATAATTCTTCTAACGGGTGCGTAAGTTAGAGTCTAAAACAAATGAAGGAAATTGAAACATTATATATATTTTACATTGATAAGATTATATTCAAAGGATGAAGGGCACACTAGAAATACCGGGTGCGTTACACGTTCACTGCCATGGTGGTCACTGGTGACCGGCGCTTCAAATTTGATGTAATTAAATAATTAATACAAGAAAAGATAAAATAAATCGTGGATACTGCTAGTACTAGACTAATAATGTACAGTAGTAATTTGAATGGTTAAATTAATCGACAGAAGCCTTAATAATTTGAATTAAAGTGTGTCTTACCACACACGTCTGTTTTCACTGTGGCAGTCAACGTGTTAAGGGTTGACAAAAAATGAATTGGAATACATATTTGTTTCATTCCAGTAATAAAAGTTAGCAAAAATTACCTGGGAATAATAGCAATGCTTTTTAAAACCCAGATGAAAACTACAATGTTATTGCAACTACTGTACTTTTATATTATTTGTATTTCGCATTATTTAGACTGTTCGTACCGTAACCTTTTACCGGTATCGCTATTATATATCATTATTATATTTTACGAATACTATTACCAGAAATTGTTTTCGAAAAATCATAATATTCCATAATTTTATTGTAGTACTTATCAAATTGTTTGTGAATAGAAATCACGAATAAAATATCTGCTGATGTTATGTTTATATAACTACTTTAGATAAATCTTCAATTTGTAGTATAATTTAGTAATAGTTTTGCTACAGAAATGTCAGTGAAGAAATTGTCAGTCATTATCGCTAGCGCTGAATCGTCGATGACTTGGCTGTCGGTACACAGGGGTTAATAAAACCGGTTTTTAGTTTGAGATCGCATTAAAAAATATATGGTCAATCTAACCCTTCGCTGGCGGTATAAATGTCATAACTTATGTGGGTAACAGGTGATGGATTATCCAGTTTTCTAACATTGTTAATTTAGAAAATTTTTTATCTTGCGCCGTCTCCGAAAATATTACATTGAAAACTTTTAATCAATTTGTTCAAGAGCTGGGAAGTATACATGTAAATGTCTGTGGTTGTATTATTTTTTTAAATTATTTTTGGTTCAGAATATCACTGCTCAGGTAAGAAATATATGTAATAAGTCTAATAAAACAATAACTCTCTTTCTTTATGTTATGTTAACGTACTGCGTTAAAAAAGAAGTTATTACTTTATGCTAAAGTATTAAGTTATAGGTCAAAGAACAATTAAAAAATTTGTAGGAATAGTTCATTGTTGTATTAGATATAACTTACCTAATTCGTTGATTGAAAATAAACAGGAACAATGGTTAATGTGGTTAATACAAATATTCAGTAAACTACTAAAACAATTAGAAAGAAGAAGTTTTAATGTTATAAACGAGATCGAGTCATCTCACCAGGAATTATCCTACAATTAATCACTTGAAAGATCAGTTAACAAACAAAACATACCTTGTACTTCCTTGTGTACATAGAAGTATAATGTACCAGGCAAACAGTGAGATAGAAAGTTAACCATCAGGAAGGAGGAAGTAATCCATTGATTTCTTTCCTCGAAATCAACTGTCTCTGTATGTATTGTACGTATGTTACATGTGTTACAAGTTTCATTGTCTCATTGTACTATTATCAAGTTTGGATGCTTGTTTAAACCATTTCATGTCGATCGAAATCTTCCCTTTTCTAAAACAAGATCCGATTGTATTCATAGAGCTACATATTGTACTTCTAATCTTATATTCTTTATAATTGAACAGCTACTAAAACGTTGTCAACTCTTGAGCTAAACAATAGGTCAGATTTGACCTTGTTAACTCTAGAACGAATATAGGGGTAACTTTATATCCTACTAAACTAGCCAAGCTAATTAATTATTCTAGTATCTTAACATTCAGAATAATAAACATAATAATAATAGTAAAATATAAAAAGTATATAATAAGTAAAAAGAAAAGTTCTCTATTCAATTCTTTCCGGCTAAGTGGTTATTTATGATAATGTTTTGTCATATAATATTGCTTTTGAATGTATCAACAATGAGAAGTTTATTTACAAAAATTTGTTTCTTGGTCTGCTTTCATATTTAGGGGATGAAACGATTCCCTAAATTTCAACTACAATAGACTCATGACTACAAAAGTTCATGATTTTTTATGAACATATAGAAGCTAGCCACAAAATCTACGAAAAATAATTTGTTTATAACAATACTTTAGAAATGATCACAATTTACATAATAACAAAGAAAGAACATAAATTCATCGATGTATTATATACTGCGTTTACTTCTTATGTAAATTGGGATTACTTTTAAAACATTGATATAAATAAATTATTTTTTATAAAAAACCACGAAACATTTCCTTAAAATGTTTTCTTCTATCTACGATAGTTTTGAAGATAGCCAATTGTAGTTGAAGCTTCAGGGGGTTGTTCTACCCCCTAAATATAAAAACAAGTCGAAATAAAATACATGTAATCTTATTTTTTGGTTCTTTAAAACATCGTAAAATTAAAATAATCGGGGGAGGATAATTAAACAACATTTCTTGTTACATCATTTTCATAATTTTCGACACATTTCAGTACTTCAGTTAAACCTTTTGGAAGAAAGACGACGTAAAGAGAGATCTACTTCTTCTTATGGTATACTGTCACAGAAGACAGAGGAGCAAGAACAATTTAAATTTCCCATTTTTCTCGACATTTAATACTATTATTGTTCAAGAAATACAATTTAAAATTAATTTAGGATATTAAGTACAGCTATAAAATGTTGAATATTTCGAATATTTAAACGCATAGTTTTAAAAAATTAGGTCACAGTTAATGTTAAGGATTTCAGATATTTGTTCTTAACATTTTATCTACTGGAAGTTTGTTGTTAATAGGCTTTTTTTAATATTTTCGATTGTTGACTGAAAACCAATTAGTAAATCTCTGATTATTAGTTTTTTGCTTACAACATTGTCAAAATAATGAAGGTTGAAGTGAAAGTTGAAAATAAGGGGCTGCCCCTCTTAATATATAATTATTATCAAGTTATAAAGTAATGTAATATCGGGATGAAAATTCCCAGTTTATAAACAACTTTTTCTCATAAACAAATATGTATAAACATTTACAACGAAATTATGGAACAAGATTGAAATCTTTAGAGTTTTTGTAACTTCCTCGTTTTTGCAAATGTTACTTGAATACTGTTAGAACCAATTCTAGAAGCCATAAATATTAAAAAACTGAAAAAGAAAAAACAAATATTTCGTACAATTTCTCAACTCAGTAGAACCAGTGATTTTCTAAACATTGTATTTTTCTAGATATTGCACAAGAGAAAGCTACATCATCAACCTTTTAAGTCAATCAATAAAAGATAACGCTTCGACGCCCGCTAAGTAGAATCATCCTCTGTGACACAAGCTCGTGTATTCACGCAAGCGTTTAAGAATTCAGTTTCAAAAAACCACGACCACGATCGTACGTTTCGATTCCCAGAAAATTTCACTCTCTCTCGGACTAATCGGATCTCAGGTAGTTTCGAGGCTTCGACGTGAAACGGTCCCTTTGTCCCTTGTAACGTTAACACGCGGATCGTTAGCTGGAGTAAGGGTCATGCGACAAGGAACAAAGCGTCGAAGGAAGAAAGAAGGCTTTTCAACGAGGAACCCGCTTGCGAGCGAAGAATTTCGCAAGAATCCATGCCGGACCGTGAGCGATCCCGACGTCCTCTTCGTCGCCGTTGTCGTCGTCGTCGCCGCCGGTTAAAGGCGCTTCTTGCGCAATAAAACCGGCGAACACGATGGCACGGGTCGGTTAAATGCCACCACGTTGTCGGCAGATGAACCAGCCCCGGCGCAAGCGAATAATTCGCGTCCTCGCGTACACCTTCATCGGCAACTACGAAATCATCGTCCGCAGGTGAATCGGTAATATGCTGCAGGTTGAGGTTGTACGGGATGATTCAGTGACGATAGACTGCCCCCTGGTACTCTTAACCGCCGTTGGATTAATAACTTTCAAAGGCTTGAAGGATGATTTCAAAAATTGATGTGCAATGACGCAACTTATTTATACGACGTTAGCGCATCATCAACTTTCGCGAGCGAATTAATGCGAATCAAGATTTCAGGTTATGGGAACGGGCTAAAATATGTCAAACATGATTCATCCTTTATGATAATTTCGTTAACACCGTTTCAAGTATAACAAAACTCGTTTGTGTCACAGATTGTAAGTAAAATATGTAGTAAAGTTGTGCAGAGCTTGCTTGTAAAAGATATCTTGAAATTTAATGGCATCAATAATTATGCTGCCTTGACCCCTAACCTCCATGCGGCATAACTTAAGTCTCCGTATTTCTGACTTTTTCTTTTCTTTTAATAAATTGCTGGTTCTACTTTCTTGAGTTTAGCAATGTTTTAGTTGGTAATTGTAATTCTAGTATCTATGATTCTAATAAACTAAATTAGTAACTCCACTTTATTCTTTTTGTTAATTTGGAGATATCCGGTGTCTAAACACTAATGATATAGTTAAAACACTTAGTTTATTAGATTGGAGGCCATAAATGAATAAAAAAACCTCGATAGGCTAATTTTGAAATAATGGTTAGAAAATGAATACTTTTAGAAGCCATTGAAATTACTGTTTCAAGAGGGAATCAATGTCTATTGATGTATCCAGTAAATCCAGCTCTTACCAGCACTTTTTGCTTTTTTTTTAAACATTCAGTAAGGAAGAAGACCGTTGTTTGCTTCTGTCTGTTTAAACAATTCTTTTGACACGCGTTGGTAACAATCTCAAAACTCTTATGCTACAGCCCATAGGCTTTAAGTTTAAGTATTCATGTCAATAATTTCATACATTCAAAAGGTCCGTTACATTTTTATATTATATAAAGGAGTTTATGACTTATAACATTTCTTTTATATCTGGAAGATTTATTTAATATAATTGTTTTATGATAATAACCTACCATATACAATCAAATCTTATCTATAGTATATCCTCAATCTAAATATATTACTTTTTGTAAAATAATTTAGAGTTTGATCTAGGTTTACCTCGTTTTGTCACATGTCGATTCATTTTATTAGTAATTGCGAATTCCTCCATCACAAGTCAACTTTTTTTGTCAAATAAAATGACACAGTAGAAAATAAAATAACTTTAGATCTACGTCTCTTGTATTTTGTATTCTTGTTTAGATTATACAACAAATCTAATACTTATTTTTGTTAATGCGTATGAAATAAATAATTATGATCTCAAGCAGTGATGATTATAGTATTTGCGGTAATAATAACAATAGTTACAGAAGTAGTAGAATTAACAATTGCAATGTTAGTAATAATTGATGGGTTTTTAATTTCAAACGCATGGAATTTGTTTTTAAGTAAATTTAATTAATAAAATATAAAAAGTACATAACTATAATATTATGGCGACGCTATTTCAACTGCAACGGAAGAACGCCAGCTACGGCAGGAGAACAGAAGACGGTTGAGGATCGCGAATTTTCTATAAAAAAGGGCGCGCCAATATGAAATTTCCAACAATAATGTTAATAGTAATAATAATAGTGGTAATAATATTAATAGTAATAGCAAGATTAGTAATAGTAATAATAATAGTAAGAGTAGTAGTAGTAATAATAATGGAAATATCAGTAACAATACTAATAGTAGTAATAGTATTGGTAATAATATTAATCAGTAGTAATAAATCATACATTTGTGACAAACGTGTTAGATTCTAAAAGTAACATATATTGAAGTGCTTATACACTTATGGCATTTTGAAGTGCTTATACATGGTAATAATTCAAGAGGAAGTTAAAAAACACTTAATCCGATAATACCGTTTGCGATATGCACCAGATTGACATTAAAGCAGCCAATAAATTACAAGCTAAAAACATTGTGTGACTTTCTAAAGGCGCGTATGCTTCTTTTCAGGAAGCAAATTTCTGAATGACAAGGACACAAGAAATTTTTCTTTTGAAATTCCCTTGTATACATTGCACCTCGACAAAGGTTATTTAAAAGTATCGTCGAGGCGCAGCATTTTATCTTCACCATTTTAAATGACAATAACATCGGCAAACATCCTCTCATGGCAACACTTGCTACGCTACGGGCTCTCAGAAGCAGGAACAAAAGCGGGATGCGAACTGTTAAATGGTTCCTTGTGAAGGGTTAAAGGATGCTCAAGGTTAAACCGTGTACGAGGCGAGTCCATTCAACAAGAATTCAACACCCTTTTTCATGAGTGTGGGAAAAAACGGAAGAATATAGGAAACAATGACATCAATGCGTTCTTGAAATGATGAATGATAAAAGTGGCTGGCGAGGATATCTGACTAGATGTATGATGCAGACAAATGAAGACACTATCTTCATTTACTCATTTCTCTTTTATGTACCTTTCTTTTGAGACTTGAAACACGTGCAAGTTCTTAATCGATCTTCTTATACAAACTTTTTCAATCGTTTTTTCTCAGCAGTACTTTTCTTTGCACTATTTGAATTTTATTCATTTCACGATGGTATTAATTTTGCTACGTTTAGAAATATTATAATAATTTTGTACCGTAAATACATGCGTGAGCATATTATCAGTATCGTGCTATGTACATTATTTTAAAAGGTGGGTCACCTAATTTGATTATTTTTCTTATATTCATTATTTGTCACAATATGAAAGAGGTTTATTAACAAAAATTTTGCAATATTGAGATAATAATTTTGTGTCTAAAGATTTTTTGAGAGTCAATAACAATTACTATCTGAAATAATTCATTACTCACTGGTTACATTAAAAAACGTCATAGGCAATTATATTGCACTTTAAGATACTTGCCTTTATACAAATCCACTCAAAGAACTCATATTGTAATTTATTAAATTCTTTTTATCAACTATACTTTAAAAATATAAAAAAGTACACCAATTTTTTAAAAAGTTGTTTTAAATAGTAGTTCTTAGAACATTTTGCGTAAAAGAATATTAAAATACAACAACAACAAAAATTAACAGTTTGAGGAATATTTAAAATTCAAAGATAAATTATTTTATAATAAATTTTAGGTACTTTATGTTTCTGTTTTGAACCAACTCTTGGACCCTTGGAAAAAGCATGATTTGGTAAATTTTATAACAAAAATATTTTCCTCAAGGTGGTACTCTTTCATGGTACTTTTTAAGTTTATCGATGTTTTTCTTTTTATAAAACTATATATTTTTATTATTTTAGATATTACACAAGGTCAAAACCAATTTAATCACTTATAACAGTATGAAGAAGAAACAAAGAAAAGGTCATTGAGGGAATCATATTAAAAATTTATATTACGTAAAATGATAAATTTTCCAACCGGAAACAAAAGGATACCGACATAAAAGTCACGAACACGCGACATACGCTTTTAAAGTGGCAAAACAATAACTTTTCAGAACAATCGTGCCGGAAGAGGGAACGTTGGGCGTTAAAGAAGATGAATCGCTGAATCAGAATAGGCCAGAAGGTCTAACCGGTGAATAAGACGGCGTCGTGTCGTCTTCGAACGAAAGTGAGTTATTTGGTACACCGGGTGCTGACACGGGCGAAACTTTCCTTCGAATCCGTTGGCTATTTATCTAGTCGCGGTGCTAGACGAAGCAGGAAGACGACAAGTTCGGTCGTCATAGTTTAATCCCGATACACATCGCGATAATCAGCTCGTTAAAAATATTTACATAAGCCAACGTAACATCTGTTACACGAGCCACGAGATTATTCGCCGAGATACAAGTGATGGATTCAAGTCAACAACGGGTCCAACGAAATAATTGTCTTTGTTTGTATCAAGCACGTCTCGGTACTTTCTTTGCTGCGAAACGTAACTAATATTCCTTTTGATAATAGGAAAACAGTGATTAAAGATGGGTGTACAAGGCTTTTACAGATAGTATTCTATGGGTTAACCCTTTGCACTCGAAGCATTCTTGGTATGATTAAGTATGGATATATTTTCCAATGATACCTTGAAAATTTAAAAGCCTTATTTTGGCAAAAAAGAGTTATAAATACTTATGATCTATTTACTTCCATTTCTTTCGTTAATTTTCTAGGCTCTAATATAAATAAGGCTTAAATTTCACATTTTAAAGTGTTCTAGGTAATTGCATATGGCGCTCGAGTGCAAAGGGTCAGCAAAAGGTTAGAGTTAGATGCCTAATTCCAAAGGTATTGTATTTTTATGGACATATTTCTAGTGATACAAACACCCTTCATGGGCCAAAATTTCTCAATAAAGTCAGAGAAATAATATTTGCAAAAATTAGTTCCTTTTTAATATCTTTCCTCTTCGGCTTATAATGCATTAATAACTTAATTTATTCGAGAAAATGAAAAAAATTGAAAAAAATTAAATAATTTTAAGGTAAAAATATTTGCATCCTTTCAAACACGTGCTGGGGATTTTGATAAAAAACAGTTTTCAAGTACCTATACATTTAATTGGATGCTGCAAATGTGAAAAAAAGAGCAAAAATCTTTGTTTAAATGTTTCTATCGCCGTGCTGTTAAACACTTTGCTAACTGATCGAAATTTTTGCCCTCGAATCGAAAAAGGATCCTCCTCCGCTTCGTGCACAATCGATTATACAATATCATCGCGCCTCACGATGGGCTCGCAAAAAAAAAGGAAAAGTCACGACCTGTGTACCGATCCACGAGCCTATACAAACCCAACCGATTATCTAATGTTTCACCTATATTTGCGGTGAGCAGAGGATACCGCGAGTTGGGGAAACCCCGAAACGAAACCTGATCAACGGAAATTTCACTGAAAGTATGCACGGACGAAATTGATGAGGATAGAAACCCACCTTGATTGATTTCAGAGTCGATTTCGGATCAAAGATGACCTAAGTTTTTGTAACTTTCATTTTTACTCTTTTATGTGGACTGTCATGCATAATTTATGTATTGAAATTAAGGAAATATAATGGAAATACTTTTATTTGTTTAGAACAAATCGGAAGGTGTACATGGTGTCCTGTAATTAATGTTACAATTAGGAAGGAGTTTTAAAAATATTAAATCAAATGTTTGTATAACATGGCTTTGTTTTAAACGGTAGATTAGAATTTCAAAAGGATGCTGCAAACGAATAAATGTAGGTGTCAACAGTCAGTGTCCTTCGTTATACTGTCACTTACGTATATCGCATTTCCGCCTGTATCATTAGCATTTCAAGAATATCATGAAGGATACCGAGTAGCAACATATTTCAACAATGTTAGTACTTACAATCGTTAAATTACAATATTCATTACATGTTGAATTATTGAAAAAATGATTAAATTCTTGTTTTTTTCAGTTTTGTTTTAAATAAAGCCACATATAAAACAATGTTGTTCTAAATTTTTTACTTACTATCTCATGCAGAATCATCCCGATGTACCATCAGTTACAGGAAAGCATGTATATGCATAAGTATTTAATAATTACCTCATGAATAATTTCTTTGTAACCAATGAGGCGTTAAACTATTAATTCTGACGGCGGCCTCCATCAAAAGCTAAAACGATGATTGATTAACATTATGTATATAAGATGGGAATAAAAAGGAAAGAAGGTAAGGTCCCCACTTAAAAAAAAGAATACCAATATGAAAATTTACAAGAGTTCCATAAAAAAATATTTGTTTTATACAGTGCGTAACAAAAAGATGGGTCCGCTTGGACTTTTGATTGTAATTTTAGAATAGTGTATTGTCAGTGTATTGTCAATGTTGTACCCTTTTTTTTGGTCATTCTCTGATAGCATGGGTAGCCTTTTCAGTGGGGGGGGAGAATACTTTGCCGTTCGCCAATATTTGTACGGACTCATCGGTGTTTCAAACAGTACATGCTAAACATCGACACATGCTTGTGTCGTTTCCTATTGGCTAAATTAACATTTATATACGACAATGCAACAATTCCCACATATTCTTCTGTTTATTTGGTTGAAAATATTCCAGTTAGATATTCGAAATTATAAATGATATAAAACCCAAAATATTGTGCAAACAGAATACAAAGTTTGTCAAAAATCAAATTGTTACCAAATGAAATATCTAGTAGCTGCAGCATGGCAGTCAAAGTGCTAAACAGTGGCTGCAAGAAGAAGAATCAACACATTCACCTGGTCAATAAGATCTTCTGATAAATAAAAACACACAACATAACCCAAGGCTTCCATGAAAGAATGCCAGCAATAATATTAAGAGGAACGACAGGATAATCATGGCTAGGCTCGGAACCGGTCACTGCAAACTCACGTTGCAGTACCTCGTAAAAGAAACAGAATCACCAATGTGCACTGTCTGCAGGAAGAATATCTCGACCCACCACCTACTAATCTGAATGCAACAAGTATCCAGAGACAAAAGTGTGAAATAAAATCGACAAAAGCCTTAACATCACCGAAACACAAAGAAAACACCCTATAGTACCTGAGGGACATTAACCCTTTGCACTCGTGGCGCCTCTAGAGCGACGCGTGTAATTTATTAGAATACTTATATTGGAATAAAAAATTCTTTAGAAGAATTCCTTTAAATCCTGATTTATTAGGACCTTTCTGAATTCGAATATAGCCTAAAGTTTTTCGGTCCAATAAAGTTAAATAAGCTATAGAAATTAAAGCACTAATTGTTAAAATTAATAAATAGATATATTCTAATAAAAGTGTTAGAAGGTATCGAATTAATGAAAGAAATAAAAGTAAATAGAACAGTAAAAAAATAATTTTTTTTTTTAAATAAGGCTTTTGAATTTTGAAAGCTTTACTGGTAAACGTATTTAGACCCAAAAATGAGTCGAGTGCAAAGTATAACCGAACAGAAACGAAGGAAACAGGACCTAAGTAGTCGTCGCTGCGACGTAAACATCGAAATAAAAAAACATCTTTTGATATTAATTCCATTGAGAATCATTGAGACTAACTCGCACGTAATGTGTCAATCATCGACAATTTAATACTGTTATCAAATTAGAAGCTGTAATATTAGAAACCTGAAATTGCTCTACTCCAAACCAGCTAAAAAGTCTAGCTGAATCAATGACGAAGGCACTGAATTAATTAATAAATTACTACAGATATTTAATTTTTTAAGTTATAATATTTTAGTTATTTAAAGTTAACATTTTTCTAAAGGTGGACCTATTAGTTTGTAATGGTAAAAATTTGACGAAACTTGAATGTAATTGATATACTCTCTAATAATTGATTAAAATAAATTAAAACCGAATACCATGATCAAAAGTCCAAGCTTTTGTTACGTACTGTATTAGAAAGTGGATGGAAAATGAAATCAGTGTGAGAATATAAACGACGGTAATTTATTTCAGTATCGATTTCGGACATTCTAAGAGTGATATAAAGATTTAGCAATGATCTGAAATTTCTAATTGAATATATTAGTTTATATAATTCATGGATGGATCCATAGTACTAATTATGTATAAGTATTCGATAATGTAAACTTTGAATTTATCAAATTAAATTAGAGAATATTGAAAGAAATATTGCTGTCCCAAATTAAAAGTTGGATAGAAATAAAATTTTATGCCAATGTAAAAACTAAAATTTCTTTGCAATCTTTTAACAATTTTTTGTACACAATGATGCATATAAAGTGAATATTAAATTAAAAAATATATAAAAAGTACATTTATTTGTTATATTAGAAAGTATTTTAATATAAATTATTTAAAAATTTGTTCCATATTTTTTAAAATTACATCTGAATTATTATTTGTATACGCCGATGTACGTAATGGAGATATTGAATTGACAAAATTAGAGATGAAATATTGTTTTTTTTTTTCACGTTAGAAAGTGGATGGAAGTGAAATCAATCTGAAGAAGCAACAGGAGAGCGTACCGAATAATATTAAACGTAAACCGATTACGCAATTTTCTCTGAAGGCATTTAACGACATATCTCTCTCCCATTTTATACGGTAACTTTATGACTTCTGTGAGTACCATTTAATGAACTCTGCTTCGAGAATCGTTACAACCAGTAAACTGCTTCTTTCAATTGTAAAACGTAATAGAAATGAATGTTACAAAAGCTCCTACAAATTTACACTTGTACGGCTAATCATATTATTATTCAGACAACATACCTTCCCTGAATTTCTTGCTACATACAAGAACATTGCATAAATTTTATATTCGATATGAAAATATTAATGACTAATTTATTCATTATCTATTATTAATCGAGTTAAAATGTATAGTTTCTAGTTTTTCAATGAATCGATTGTAAAAATAGGTGCATAAACATCTGCTTTTTATTGGGAGTCGTTTTAATCGACTTCGTATCCCAGTTGGTCCCGTAAAAAAAATATTTTACATTTTTTCAATATTTGTTCAAGTACCATTTAACTTTTTGCAGACGGTCGACACATTGTAGTAATTCGACCGTTGTAGTAATTTACAAATTCGTATACATATTTTCCTATATTTTTGTCGCAAACAATAATTATAACTTATTTTCTTAAATTATTACTTATTTTATTTTGAATAAATAATATTCTGTACGTCCACTGTGCCATTTTGATGAGTGTGGTTCATCGAAGTTCAGTTTGGTTTTTTATTTAAATAACTCACTTCCGAAACCAGTTTTGGTTTTTTTAATAATTCCTTTTTTTTTTGTTTTTATTAAAAAAAATTTTAGATAAGAAATTGTGTTGAATTAATTACTGAATCAAAACTTAGCTTAACTTAACCTTTAAAGCTAGCTTAATTAATTTAAACACATAATTATTCATGAGTGATCATGTCAATTTTTCATTTTATTTTAATTTTTTTAATGAAGTTTTTTTATTTTCTTAAATGCATATGACCTACACATTTCATTATTAATAAAATCATAAAAAATATTCCTTAGCGTTGTGATCACAATTTTTTGTAAATCTGCAGTATTGCATAAATTTTCATTAAATTAATGTCTGAAATAGAAACAAATTTTCTGGTTAAAAATGTATTCCTTTCTCAAATTGAAAAAATCATATGACAAAGGGTTAATTAATGCCAGACCTCGTTCTTGCATCAAAGAATTTTCAAATAAACTAAAAAATTAGTATTGTAATCATTGTAATACCAATTACAATACTGAAATCAATGTGAGAATATAAACGAGGGTGTATTGTAATTCCAATTAACATTGGAGGTATTGTAGCCTTATAAAGACTTACAAAGAATTGAAGATCTTAACTTTCAAAAACCAATCAGCATTTCAAGTGTCAACAGACAACTTGTTGATTGCACAATCACATCTCAAAGCTGTCAATGATTATGCTCGTCTGTTTCTACCGATAAATGAAGAAGTTGCATTAAAGAACGATGCAAAGTTTGTTAAGAATGTTAAGTATGCGAACATACGTTATCGTCGAAAGGTATGCGGACATTTTTATGTATTTGTAAATATCCCAGAAATATCTTATATAAATGTAGCTTCCTTTTTATTTTACAAATATTACGTTATCATCGAACAGCAGGAGTAACATTTATTGGCAATTAATACTAAGTTAATATTAACATTGCCGTGTTAACTTAGAAAGGTGTATCTCTTCTCAGATACTTTCGCTTACATCATTTTTGTTACTCCACGTATAATTATTACGAGACAGGGTTCCAATTATGACTTTTTAATTCAATAATTCATATTATTTTATACGTCCCTTTTAATTAACGCGGCAAAACATAATTGCTACACACCAGTTAGGACAGTGATGGCAAACCTTTTTGAGAAGTGGGTTAAATTTTGTTCATTATTCTTTTTCGTACTAGCTCCTGGGTCACTAAGTCAACGGTGTCACTTGGAAAGGGGGAGGGGAGGATGGTTAAAAACTACTTTTTTTGGTTCTCATTTTTAAAATCCTCTAAAAAGTTTACGTTTCCTTTTTGTTTTACAAAACAAAAGTTTTTGTTCCCTCTTTTATGACGTAAAAAATAAGTTTATAAAGATCAACACGTGGGTCATTTAAAAAGCCTGCGTGGGTCAGTGTCTGATCTGCGGGTCATAGGTTCGCCATCATTGGATTAGGATATGTAGTGATTCGGCGATGTGGGGGTTAAAGAAATACTATTAATATTACTAGTTAATAATAATATTACTAATATCATTAATATTCGCGAATTATTAAGCACTTAAGTTAGGTTATAAGTATAGATAAGTATGACCTTTGATTTAGATTAAGTTGAACATGTATTCGATTGGATAATGATTAATTAATGGTGTTAATAATACTAAGAATATTAGCGATATTAGATAAAATATATGCTCGGCACTGTATAAAGTACGTAAATGTATTAATTGAAAATAATTTTGTTTACTTGATTACTTGATTATAATCCAATTGAGAAATTGTAGAACAAATTGGATAAAATTGATTTTTATATAACCTTTACTTCCATACTTTAATTTTATTTTTGAAATATAATAAATATTTAAATAATTTATATCATTTGGCCGAAGTTATATATAATTTCACTTTAGTTATTCCATAATAAGAAATATTTCCATTAATATTAATTTTGATAAAACAAATCCGTATGGAAATTGCCATATTATTGCAATATTAATGTGCTATTCACCTGAATTTGTTAAAAGTTTAAATAAAATAACAATGTAACTGTAGTATATTCCATAATTTACTCCCATTTTTTATTTTTAAGAAGCTATTAGTTTGTTTATGCAAAGCGCTTCAAAAATAGTTGAAACTCTAAAATCCAGAAAATTCTTTTACTGCTTTACAATTAGCACCTTTGTTTACGAAATACAAGTAATTTAAGACAGAGAAATTGATTTCCATGTAAGAAGATATACGAATACTTAGCTCCCTGCTTTGTCATAAAGGGTATAGCAGTGCCCTTGAACCAATTTCGACAATTTCCTCTGTGCGTTTCTTTCTGTTACGTTGATTTTTGACAAATTGTCTCGAAACCCAAAGTAAAAGACGGAAGTATTAAAAAAATTGTTGAACTAACAATAACACAAGGAGGTGTCCAATCCTTTGTTGGAAACTTTGGACCTTGGGCCAAGTGTAAGTTGTTCGGCTACTAGGCTTTATTAGTATAGGGGTGAGTAAAATATTCAATTAAGTAGGGTCTTTCCCGTTTCTTTAATGTTAGATACGGCCTTAGGCTACCTTGCAAGCTTATCTGGTTACTTATCTAATTCAAACACCGCCTGAAGCACAATGACATCAGCTGTTTTCTTGACTGTCAGCTGTTAATTTCAGCATAAATCAATTTTGTCTATTCTCTGTTGCTTATACATATTTTGAAAATGATTAAAGAATTTTCGATTTATTCTGACACGAAGAGTTAGTAATTTTTCTTGGACATTCTATGGATTATTTATTACGGCAATTAAACATAAGACTCCATGTCTTTTACGTGAAATTCTTTTAATTTCTCAATAATATTAATTATTACAGATGAATGTTTTTCTTTTTTTAATACGTAATATTATATTCGAAAAGAAATATAAAATATTATATTATATCTTCGAAATGTCGCTTCAGAATAGAAAACGAAGAGCAATTTGCTACAATTCAGAAATAGACTTGCAAATTGAAAGTGACATAAACAAAAATAGTTCCACGCAAAATTCTATTGTTGTAAACTTTACTATCTAACTATGAACTATTTTTCATTTACGTTTCTTCCTTCAAATACGTTTCTGTCAAATGCACAAAAATCTTGCGTGTAAAAATGTTATTGCTCAACAGTTGAAATTTGTGTAGTACACGTTTTCTAGGTGTGGGTCATAATTGATCCAACTTCGCCATTTGACGGTTAAAAAGTCTCGAAGGAAGAAATCGAGGATTGTCAATCTATCTTACATTTTTGACGCTAAAAACTTGATGAAGATCGATTCGTAACGTAAGTTCGCACGATAAACTCGCGTTCTTGAACTGTCTAACGCTTGATAATAAATCTTCCACGTGTTTACGACTACAAAGTAACAAATGAGTGTATCGTATCGTTTCAAGGTATCGATCAATTGAAATACGGGATCAATCTTTAAGACACCCTGTACTTACATACTTAGCAATCGATGTACCTTTAATTACGACGATCTTCTTGTTTTAGCTTTCGATCAATTACAAGGATACAAAAAGCAGCGAAAAATATCATTACCGCACATGACACAAACAACATACATCTTCTGAGGACTCGGATTTTCTCTTCCTCGCGTTCCCTGTTTCGCCTCTGCATCGATGTCTGTTCTTTCGAACATTAGCATAAACGATCAGCCTTACATAACACCGAGGACTTTCTTTTCGAACTTCTGCACCTACTTCTCTCCCTCCGTTCGTACTACAATGACGGCGTTTTCGATGCTCCTCCCGGAAGAGGCGGCAAGGTCGACTTGATGCAATCCTCGCTCCTTCTCGGCGAGCTTTATTTTTAACCGTTGCCACTATGAATACATTTGCAAGATTTATTCGTGTGTCGCCGATCGAGTCCGCAGAACGTGATGGCTTGACGCAATGACGCGAGGGCTTCATGAAGCGATTAATGATTATACCGTTCGATGAAGAGAAGAAGGTGCCGGAGGATAGAAGACAATTTGAACATTTGTCGTTTATACTGGTCTGAATTTATTCATAGAAACCAGTCAATTGGGAATAAGGTTTGCATACATTAGCACGGGAGATACCAGACAATTAAGAATAGTCATCCTTATTTTTTAATACGGCGTAGCCTTGAACATCCGAATTACATAATTATACCATACAGTGTTGGGCACGATAGGTATCGTTAAGGAAAATGGCGTTGTAGAAGAAGGTAGACTTACCATACTGGAAAGTTACCACGTATCGTGTCTGGGTTAGGTATGGATTGAATTAATCGTGACAGGTATTCAACTTGGCAATTATTCAAAGCTAATTGGTTAATTTAGTAACATGTAAAATGAATTACGGGATAGGTAAACCATCGTGTTAGACATAAATGTTTATTTAGTAACTTTTTAATATAAGATAAATGGTGAGATCAATGGTTAAATTATTGAATAACTATTTATATGAAAGAAGATTGCTTGTTTTGAACTATTCTATAAATATCAATGTAATATATATTGTTAAATATGAATAACATTTTTTAACAAAGCCTTCGTTCTTTTAAATCAAACTTAATTTCTGTCCGAACTTTGTACCGTCTCACAGAAATATTCTCGTTTGCGTGGGTCATTGATCGTTGCACTTCAAATATGTTACTAAAAACTGATCATTTTTATACCAATGTATTAAAATGTTGCGTTAATTTAACTTTCGGTCGGCGACCCAATAAAATAGCAACAATTTACATTTAATTTTATATCCATTTCCATTTTTATTTCACAAACTGTAAAGCAGTTTTTTAAGTATTATCTGCGCGATGTGTAAAAGTCTTCCATTAAGGAATTTAATTGCCCAATTTTAGCTGCATACCCTTGTACAAAATGACTTGTTTCAGATTTCTTTTATATCTTTAATTTGTATTCTATGTTCTAAGACATGTTTCATTTCGTATTTATTTCGTTTTCTATTTTCTTTTCAATTTAAACAAAATACTGTCGATCGAAAGTCGACAAAGAATCTTAGTGTTTCATTGATACCCATATCGTCCCACATTTTATGAAAATCAAAACTATGAATGAACTGTTAAAACTGAAAATTGCAGAAAATGTAGAGTATTCATGAATCTACATGTATCTACTGTTCTTAAAATTAGGATAAATCTGTCAAATATGAAAATTAATGTTAAAGTACGATCTCTGAATGTTAAAACTTTGACGGGCAATTATAAATAAAAAATGTGAACGACTGAAACAATCTGAAGTGTGTTGAATTATGTTGATCCACTGAAACTCCTACTTACTTTTACTAGCAATACTTTTAAGAGGATTTTCGATTGTGCAACACGAAATAAATCTTTTGAAACATCGATGATCATTCTTTGAAGATGGGCTGGTTGACTCTATTCAACTTTTAATCGTTAATAACCTACCGGGTGGTCCACACAATTGTTACAGGTTGTAACCAGTGTAGTTACAGAAAAATGTCAAAGGAGAAAGATAAATGGCTCGAAGAGTACTACATCTAATTAATAATTGCATTACTTATATTTTTAAGTAGAAATACATAGCTTTTTATTATACAAATATATCTATTTCATTATTGCACATAAAAAAATCGTATTGATATATGTGATAAGAAGATTAATAGTTCTGAAAATTCCAGTGCACCATTCAACACTACCCTATAATTTTAACCCTTTCCACTCTGATGTCCCCTCCAAGGGGGCATAAAAAGAATGCAGGTGATTTAAAAAAAAAGTATAACTAATTTATTTTTCTTTTTCTAAGTTTCTTTCCGAATATAAATTAAATAGGATAATTATTCCCAGTACCATGTCATCTTATCTACGATGGTAGGTTGTTCATTACTTTAAAGGGTTAATTCAAAGTAATTATTTATTTAATTTCTACATATGTAAAAAATATACACTTAAAAAACTAATACAATTGTTGACTGCACATGCGCTGTTACACTTAAGAAACAATATGAACCCATCGATGTAGTATTCTTTAAATCATTCATTTTTTTTTGTAATTGCAATGATAACAGAGTTATAAGCTGAAGTATTTACTACTTCAAGGTCTGAATGTTATGTATCGTTTTATATTAACTATAATGTTAAGAAAGCAAGGAAAGAAAAAATTATAATAAATTCTCATACATAGTATTTTTTACTGTAAAACATTCACTTTTTAGTATTTCATAAGTACAGGGTGAACCACTTAACGTAACCGCTTCAATTAAAATATCAAACACACTTGAATTTATAATAAGTATTCGAAATTCTATGTTATTTATACAGGGCGCTCAAAAAAACCATTCAATATTTATATGGCAGATAGGGCACACTGTATACTTTTGTTTGCTAGTATTATGATTGACTTACTACTGAATCTTTTATATTTGCAGAAGATTACACGCTTGGCATCTTCGTCTTACAGAGTCGCAAACTCTCTCGAAAATTCCACATTTCTGTCGAATTATTTGACAAGCATGGTGGATTTGGTCACGTAACTCTTCTAAGTCATTTATCGGCAAGGAATACACTTGGCTCTTTAAATATCCCTGTAAAACTACTTAAACCACGGAAACCATGGAATGACATAAGAAAATTTACACCTGTCGTCCTGTTTGTACAAAGATACTTTCCAGCTGAATGTTTTTGTTGCCGTATCCTTCTGTTAGACACAAAAAATGCTTGTTATTGAACTTGATAAATCGATCTTGAGCTGACGGGCAAATGAGTTATAGCGTTATACATATATAAAAAGATTGAAGGCGACCTTGAAAATGTACTCAAAAAAGACATAAAAAAATTAAATATCATCGTTTTGAATCGTTTCTATGATAAAAAAGTTTTGATCCTTCCATTAATAACGAATATATTAACCCTTCGCACTCCGAAGAGTTTTCAATATGAACTATCAGCAACTCTGAGTCATTTTTACTATGGGCTACCAGTTACTCCAGATTATTTACACTGTGGAATATTGAAAATCTTGCTTTGTTTTTAAAAATTGTTGCTTTTAAACGTCGCTGCTGCGGCGACAACGAACCGCAAGGGTTAAAGATGATCATGTTAGGTAGTCGATTTTGGGTTGAGTCATAAGTAATTCTGTCTTCTGAGAGAGTCTTCTAAGACAGTTACAAAAGTATTCAATGTAAAATATAATCTCCATTATTAAATAAAACTGTCCCCCACTTATTAGGTAACTTGTCGATCCCAGAAGCACAAAAATCAAGATTTTTAGATGAAATGAATGCATCAACGTATTCACGCATTACGCTGAAGGCTGGTGTTTCCAGAACGAAATTTAGCAAACCAATTTCGCACTGTACGTTCTGACACTACATATCTTCTTTGTGGTATTGGCCGCATTATTACCATTTCAATTATCCCCAACATTCAAATTGTAATCAATCCGCACTCGCTAGCTGTTGCTTTTAGACAGTTTAAGACAGAAATAAAGGACCCAGCACGGTGATAGGGGACTGCAGGTCATTCGGAATTTCCGAAAAAGTACCGGCAGCGGCAATTACTTATGAGTCAACTCAATATTTATATTATATAATATTACTTGTAGCGTTGTTAATTATTTACAATATTTTGATATAAATATGTCTAGTAGAATTCAGTTATCCTGGAGCAAAGAACGTTGTAGGGTAAGAGCTTTGGGTACGTAGCAAAGAGATTTGGCCGGTTAGAAAGTGTCATCGCAAATTTCGACACAAACCGTTGCAATCACGGTGAAAACTTAATACCTGTTTCAGTACGTTGTATTAAAGTGGCAAGAAAGTTCTGTCGTTTTCTGTCGTTGTTTCAATTGTTCAATTTTTGAAAGGATGAAACTTTCTTTAAATCTGGCATAAATGACCTCGTTGATGCGTGAAAAATTGAAGCCAATCTTCGTTCAAGATTAAAATACAAAAGATTGAATTTTCCCCATTTTCTGGCCAATATAATATTTTCCAATTGTTAATTTCATTGTGCACCAGGATGTTCCAACAACAGCAGGCAACGAACAGTGAATGCATATTCAGCGCTAAGTTGGAACAGTAATGTGATTGAAAGATTTATGTAAAGGTTTATTTTGTGCCCACATGATGCATAGAATTTTAAACACTTATTGTAAATCCGAGAATGTGTAATAAATCGTAAGGGGCAATTAAAAAAAGAAATGATACACGCGAATAACGTGGTCTTAGAAGTTGTTAGAAACTGCGTAAACAAATGTAACGAAGATGACACTGAAAGATATTAAATGAAAGTCATTAAACGGATTGTTACTGACTATACAGGGTGTCTCAGAAATGGTGTAAGAACCGGAAATGCGGGCTAGCTGAGACATTTTGAACAACAATTTCCTTTGCAAAAATGACGAACGGGGCTTCGTTTTTGAATTAGTAGCTATATTTACTGAATTTGTAGTTATATTGGGCAAATAGAAGCGTACAGCTTCTCAAACACCATCATTAACACGTTGACTGGCACAGTGAAAACAGACGTGTGTATTATTAAGGCTTCTGTCGATGAATTTTCAAATGTAACCATTTAAATTACTAATTTGCACTATTAGTATAATACTAGCAATATCCACGGTTTATTTATCTTTTGTTTCATTAATTATTTAATTATAGAAAATTTGAAGCGCCGGTCATCGGTGACCACCATGGCAGTGAAGGTGTGAAAGAAAATAAATTTTAAATTAAAGATCAATACCTAGTAGACTAAGAGCAATAATTAATGATGTAATATAATGTACAAAAATATTATAAAAATCTTCATCAGAATCTTGAAAGACAGAATTCAGATCATTAGGAACAATGGAAATCCAATAAATTATTTAACCCTTGTTGATATATTTACAAAACATAACAGCTTAACATATTTACAAAACATAAGAACTTCGTTAAATTTTTAGAGGGTTGATATACTTTTGAATGGAACTGTATCAGAGTTGGACATAAAAAAAAAGTACTAATTAAAAATAAATATTCAAGAATAATGAATAACTTTTTATTCTAATGATCGAAATAAAAATTTTAGTCAAAGACTAATATGTTATTTGCGAAGATTATTAAATAAAAAATTATTCTCTTTTTTCAAATCAAACTTTTTTTATTTGAAAAATTTCAGTTTAGTAAAAAGTATTCGAATATTGTAATTGTTTTTTGATTTGTAAAGATACAAATTATTATATTTCAAGGGGTTAAAGTTATATTTTCTAAAGTATAATAGTGATTTTAGAGTTCTCAATTAGAACTGTACATTTTCCTTCACTTGAATTGATTCTTTGGAAAATATGAAATATAAATTTTATACGTGAAATATCTAATCATTAAAATTTAAAACTTCTTTTTGCATTAAAAAATCTAAAGACCACTGTAAAACCTCAAAATACGTAAGCTTGAAATAATCTTCATCCCCGCAATATAATTTCTTCCCCGGAAATGTAAGAACTTTCTCTCGAAACATTCTTCTGTATCCGTACAAATAATAAGATAATTAATGCACAACATCCACGGTATAATAAAAGCTCCATTATAAGACTCAATAGAAGAGCAAGAGGTTTAAGTTCCCGCACGACTGTGTATGAAATTTATCGTATTTTCGTGCTGACTCGCCTCTTTATCGTCAGCAAGCTTTTAAGATCAGATATTTCGTGTTACATACGGTTACGTTACATCCGACACGAAGCTACCTCTTCTTGAACTTAATTTCCTGCATCGCTGTATCAAGCCCACGCCACACATTCAAGAAGAATATCTTGACATTAAGATTGCATTCTTTGTTCCATCCAAGTTTGGTCAGACTCCCGTGAATCGGATGAGACAGGGGCTACGGTGAAATCACGCGATTTTCGCTGCTCTTCTTCGAATTTCTACCTGACATTCACTGCCTGTTCCTTCATCGGTCATCGTTCTACCATCACCGACTGGCCAATGCCATTCGACGATTTCAACATCTTCGCCGAAGAATTTTTGGGTAGGCACGATGGTGGGGGTAAAATTCATATCGAAATCCGACTATATAATCGTCCCGTGGACCACCATGGGAATCAGTATTGTGATTTAGCTCATCTCAGGAGTAACACCTGCCCCATTCTTTCAAAGGAAGACGCTCTAATAAGAGAAGAGAAAACACATCAATCATGAAGCTGGTGCGTGTTGTCTTCAAATTAGTAACGCAACTCTTAAACCGGATATCGAGTGTACATGTTACCGGCAAAGTGTAAAACACGGCATACCATTGGAAAGATTTTTTTCATTGTGTTGCCACTCAGAGTTCTTGCAACAGTTCGTTTAGAATTTGTTTCTATTTGACGGCAAATCCATTTTTTCAAATATAGTAAATAATTTTTTTTACGATTTTTCATACACGAATTTTGACACTTAAAGTTTTGCGCTAATTGTTTCATATATCAAAGACATTTTATATTTTGGGAAAGCTTCAACAAGTTTATTGCTAATTTTCATTATATATTTTTACTAAAAATAGTAATCTCTTTTATACATGTTAACATACATTTATTACCGATTAAATAGATCGATTTAATTCGTAATTTGTCGCGGACCTTTTATAAAGAAGCTAATTTATTCTCTGCCAATTAAAGTGAATTGCCTAAGACAATCTACCTAAACAATTTCTATACTTTTACAAATAAGAGGAAATATTTAAAATGATAGTTGTTTGGTCCCAAGACCTTATTTAAGAAATTTGAAATTAATTTTTGTTTAATGGAACCAAATATTTTCTTTCATAAAGATCGATTCTTCGTAGAAAAATATTAGGCTATTGGGGTATATTGTTAAAAAAAGGCTAATTAAAATTTTTTGTTTTATTTTATTATTTTATTTTAAAAAATGAAGACGATCTTTAAATTACTAAGCGCCTTCATTCTTTGTTTCAAACATTTCTACCTGTCAGTAAAATCGTAGATAGTTTGTTTCAACGTCGCGTGCGATTAGAAAATTCAATTCTTTTTTCATTCGCGTCTACGATCGTGAAAATTATGTGTTTTCCCCGCTAGAAATTTTTCTGTCTATCCTCGAAATGCAGGCTGCTTGCAAGACGGTCGACGATTAACAGCAAATCGATTACGAAGGTGCAATTAACGTGGCCGCGCAGGATCGTTATGTGCCATTAACAATATAACGATACGCGTCGTGATTACGCATTGTTCTTCTGCCCTGTTCAAATACAAACACGATCGCAGATTTATTTTTAAGTAAATTGCTGTTAACGGATCTGCGGCCAGTTTATGTAACGTTTTAACCGAGCCAATTAGAATTCTCCTGATTTAGAAGATAGCGACGAGTGAATTCAAACGAATCGTGATTATTCTAATTAACTTCACCCTAATTCGTCTGGTAATTTAATGCCTGTCGGTTCATTTGATTAACCCCGGAATGGCGCACTGACAAATGTCACATTGGCTTCTTTTAAAGACGGTTTCATCTGTAAGAAATTCCGCAAGCATTTATTAAAATGAAGGATATAATGAATATTAACAATTGGTTTCAAGGATTAAAGGATTCAAAAGAAATGTGCCGCATAAACAGATCTAAAAATTGAAGAGATAAATGAAAAATGAACTGTTCGTTAATTTCTATCATTTTTGCAAAGTAGTAGCCCTACAATGTATTTATACAGGAATACAATTTTTTTTTATATTTATTTTTTTTCTTTAGTTTAATTGTACAGTGATATTTTACTCCTAAACTTGAAAATTAAAAAGTTTATTTATTCGGAAAATTTTGCATTTTTGAATTTGAGTGAATTCAAAGGGATGGGGTTCATGAATTAAACAAAAATTAATTTACATTAATTGTTTTCTTTTTATAATGGATAAACAATTACTGTTAATTTATAACAGCTATTGAATGATAATATTAGTAAATACATTATTAATAATTCAATTCTAATTATTGATCAGTTTAATAAATATTAAATCATCAAACAGTCACTATAAACTTCGAACTCTGAAAAAAAAAAATTGAAGAATGTATTTTTCTTGCATTACACCTCCTTCAATAATTTCAAAACAATTTACCCTAGTTTTTTTACTTTTCGATATTTTGTTTAGCTTCTCTTCATAAATTGCGATAATTGTTTAAAAAATTTCAAATTGTATTAAATTAACTTGTAGTTGATATACTTATTATTTTATCCAAACGCTAGTTAAACGATATTTCTAAAGAGGGTAAAGATTTCTGGGAAATGGCTCCACCTTACTTTTCTCTAGAATTAACACGACGTTGGGGATAAAATTTCGTCTTCTGCCAATATTGCTAAGAATTATGTGCCTTACAAATTAACAAGATATGCACAAGATTTCGTTCATTTGCATCCGATATTCCAATCGAGGTGTTAATCGTACTTCTTTCTCCGCAGATCGTCGCTTTCGCTGTCGTCGTTGCTGTGGCTTACGCTGCTCCCCAGGGTCATCCCGAGGAGGTGGTGCTCGTCAAGGAGACCCAATCTGACAACATCGGACTCGGTGGCTACAATTACGCCTACGAGCTGTCCAACGGACAGGCTCATCAGGAAAGCGCCGAGTTAATAAACCAAGGAACCGAAAACGAAGCAATTGCTGTTCGTGGTAGCTTCACCTGGGTAGACCCGCAAACCAACGTCAGATACACGGTCAACTACGTGGCCGATGAGAACGGTTTCCAGCCACAGGGTGACCACATTCCTGCCTAAACTGTACAGAACCCTAGCTTTAAATAAATTTTCGATCTAAGTATCCGGCTGTTTAATTATTTATGTCGTTCTGTCACCTATTCTCGCCTTTTCGCAATTTTTACTTCTACATGTATTTATGGAGCTGAATCTTGATGATGATGGCTCGATCGTAGCTCAGTTAGTTTATTAAATATTTATCAGGTTGCTTCGTCTCGAATGAGGCGGTCGAATTTCTTAACGTTGGAAAAATAATACCTGCACAAATGTTTGACAGCTTGGAAAGGGTAGAAGGCTAAATTTATATTCCAAGTGTTAAAACTTTAAAAGTTTTGTCTCCATAAAATTTTTGAGAAAAAAAGGTTTTAATAATTAATAAGTAAATCATATTAAATTCCTTTTCTGTAGACTAAAAGCACTCGTATTGACGTTTGGGTTTTAATTAAAAGTTTCCACTAAACTTTTTCAAGAGGCAAATTAAGTAACTAAACCTTTCATTAAAGGTATGTTAAAGGGCAATGAATTTTTCTACTTAAATATTTGTAACAATAATTAACTTCTCTGAAGGAGACCCGCAATCAGAGCCAAAACGTCAGATACCATGAATAAAAATAGACTTGCACCTTTATTTTTATAAGATTGGAATAAGAAAATATTTGAAAAATTGAAACTTGGAATTATACGTTGTTAAAAAGTAATACCTGTTTAGAATTTATCATTAAATATGTTTATTTTTGATTGCCTCAAAGTAGTTCACTATTAAATTTACATCGTTTTCTGTATAATTATTGTAGGAAATAAATTGAAATAGTTTTTAGAACATATTTAAACATAAAAGAAATTAAAGGAGGCACAGTAAATTACGTCTCGACTCCTCGATCGCTCTCTTGGCTTTGACCCAGCAAGGGCCGAGCCCGTCTTTTTTAACCCCTTACCTATGATTTTTTTAACGAGTGTGTCAATTAGAGTTAAATATCGATCGCTTCAATGTTAAAACAAATGAAGAAAATCGAAACATTACATATACTTCACGCTTGACAAGCTTTGACTACATCAACTGTAATTAGAATTTTTAAAATTGGATTTTAATCAAAATATAAAGGACGGAGGTTACATTTGAAACACGGGGTGCGTCACGAGTGTAACACGATATTGTAGGACAAGGGGTTAACATAGCACCGCATTCGTAAAATATTCGACGCAGATCTCGATATTTTTATAAACATCATTGCATCATTCCACACGCATCGCATTATTACTTTCCTATTGGAACACGTGGGCGCGAAAAAGTGTGTTCTACGTTTAAAACATGTTTGTCGCCATTGTTAAGCGCTAAGGTGACGATAAAATTATATAAATTATTGGTTTCTGGTTCAAATAGGTGATACTTGTCAAAACGATTGTTCACACAAAATAGACAGAAAAAAAGAAGAAACAGATAACAAATAGTTCTGACATCAACGCTTTAATATTATTCATTTAATCACAATAGTAATCACAGTAAGTATTTGTCATAACTTAAAATTTATTGTTTATAATCGCTTCATGTCCTTAAAATACGCTTTCCACCAGATTACAACGTGAGCTGTCCCGGTTATGGATGATTTTCAAGATATTTCCTTTCTTCGATCATTATAATTTTATGATCTATGAACCTTCTCTACTATACAGAGTGTATCACAATAAGCGGACAAGGGACACAAAAATAATGCAAAAGGTTCATATAAATGATTTTGTTTCAAAGCTAATAATTTTATTTTTAACACGATGACTGCCACGGTGGTCGGTGACCAGCACTTTAAATTTCGAATAATTGAACAATTAATGAAAGAAAATGTCAAATATACTTTTAACATTGCTAATATTAGGCAAATAATGTAAAGTAGTAATTTGAATGATTATATTTGAAAACTAATGGATAAAAATCATAATAATTGGAATTTTAAGTGACTTACCACATACGTCTGTTTTCACTGTGGCAGTCAACGTGTTAACAATCTTTATATTATGTTTCCATAATATTTTGGTATTTCTAATATTCATGGTTTAACCCCTTAACCACGATTTTTCTAAAGGATGCGTCAGTTAGAGCTAAATATACAGGGTGTCCCAGAACTCTTGTAGGAGCCGGAAATGGGGGGTAGCTGAGACTATTCTGAACAACAATTTCCTTTGCAAAAATATCGGATGGGGCTTCGTTTTTGAATTATTAAGCAAAAACACTGACCAATCAGAGCGCGTCTCGGGCGCGCGCTCAGTACCGTCAGTGTAGCGTCGAGCCTAGTCGCCCCGGGACAAGCGCCTCGGTAGAACAGGAAGCGTTAAACACAAGTAATATTGAACATAAAAGTAAAAAACAAATGGTAGAATGTTATGAGAGTAATCGTACCTTAGAATAAAGGGAATGACTGAATGGCTGGATATCCCAACAGAAGGAATAAGTAAAAATTGCAGAATATTTTCAAATACATTTTCGGTAATTCCTAGAATTTCAGTGACGTCAAATTCCAGGAATTTTCGGAAACCCTTTATAACCAATTTTACTCTTTTCTGTACCTTAAATATATTTTTCGCTTTTTTTTTACTTTTATGTTCGAAACTTCTGTGCAATGTTCCTTTACACTATTTCTCGCTTTTTAAGTGAAATTTTTTAAGGATTGGATAATGGAAGTTAGGTTTATAAATGAACAAACAATTGTTTTAGTTTCATTTGATGTTTATTGAAAATTCTTTCAATTATGTATGTTACATAAAGGTTACATTCTTAATTCTAACGCACTTAATTCTAACTACTAACTGTAAAAGCTGCATTTATTCAATAAACTACATGATTTATACATTCAGCTTTACAATAGTTATTATATTATTTATAACTAACGTTTACAATTGTAACTTTGCGAGATTGCTGCGGAGGGAGTGGGAGGTCGAATCGGCGGACGAGTATTGTTCCCTCGCTCGTACAGTGACGCGGAGGAAGTGAGAGGTAAGATGCTCGTTGCACTCTTCTCTCTCGCTTTTACACTGACGCGGAGGAAGTGAGAGGTCCGATTGGTAGACTAGTGTTCACTCTCTCGCACATTGTGGGAGTGAGAGGTCCGATTGGCGGAGTAGTGTTCGCTCTCTCGCACATTGTGGGAGTGAGAGGTCCGATCGGCGGACTAGTGTTCACTCTCTCGCACATTGGTGTTGTGCGCAGGCGCGAGTTTGGCGCAGAGGGAGTGAGAGACTAGATGCTCGGTGCTCTCTCTCGCACATTGAGGGAGTGAGAGGTCTGATCGGCGGACTAGTGTTCTCTCCCTCTTACGCATTAGCATACTGCGTTGGCTTGGTGCGAGTGAGAGGGGTGACGCTCTCGCGGAGTCTTTCCCCTCGCTGGTTCATCGCCGTACCTGGCGCGGGCTGTGATGTATAATTTTTAATCGTTGCGTTACAATAATTAATAGTATGAGTTATTCGAGGTACAGACTATTGTAGATCGGTTTTTCGTGTTCGAAAATGTAAAATTCGATACCAGATTGTAGACGGTGTTTTTAGACATGACTTTTATCTTTATGTATCAATAATTTCTCAATAATTGTGAAAATAACATTTTTCTCATTTTTATACGAGATGGATAACAGCTGCGTCATGTTGAAAATGACAATAGTTCCGCGGTCCATTAGCTCGCAGAACTATTGCCGAAACCAGAGCCGCCATGTTGGAAATGACAATAGTTCCGCGGTCCATCGCTCGTAGAACTATTGTCGCGGAAGGAGTGAGAGGTCCGACACGCGGACTAGTGTTCTCTCCCTCGCACATTGAGGGAGTGAGAGGTGAGATTGGCGGACTAGTGTTCTCTCTCTCGCACATTGAGAGAGTGAAAGGTCCGATCGGCGGACGAGTGTTCACTCTCTCGCACATTGGTGTTGTGCGCAGGTGCGAGTTTGGCGTAGAGGGAGTGAGAGACTAGATGCTCGGTGCTCTCCCTCACACATTGAGGGAGTGAGAGGTCCGATCGGCGGACTAGTGTTCTCTCCCTCTTACGCATTAGCATACTGCGTTGGCTTGGTGCGAGTGAGAGGGGTGACGCTCTCGCGGAGTCTTTCCTCTCGCTGGTGCATCGGCGTACCTGGCGCGGGCTGTGATGTATAATTTTTAATTGTTGCGTTACAATAATTAATAGTATGAGTTATTCGAGGTTCAGACTATTGTAGATCGGTTTTTCGTGTTCGAAAATGTAAAATTTGATACCAAATTAGCCAGTGCTTCTACGTTTTCTATTATTCATTAATGGTCGGGTAGTTACGTTCATCCCTTTTGTGTGAGGTTATGACTAAGCCCCTGTAATTTTATGTACAAGCTGCCTTAGTTTAATGATACATGACTAGAGAAATACAATTTTGCAAACTCGAGATCATTGGTTTCTGAGTCTAGTTTCATGTTACCAATAAACAATGGAAAGGATTTATCTACTGAGAGTAAACTGTTCTTCAATAGTTATACTGAATATATAAGTACATATGTAATTGTAGAATGTCTTTATTTCATAAGAATATTGTACTGCGCTTAAGCTATATGTTAAATAACTATAAAAATATGTTGTATGTAAACATACTGATATGTAAGTTTTACAATTTGTAATTATAAGTGCGTTAAAGTTAAGAATCTAATATTTAAGTAAGTTTTACAGTTAGTAGTTATAAGTGCATTAGAATTAACAATGTAACATTTATGTAACATGTATAATTGAAAGAATTTTCAATAAACATAGAGTTAAACTAAAGCAATTGTTTATTCATTTATAAACCTAACTCCCTTACCCAGCCCTTACAAAATTTCACTTAAAAAGCAAGAAATAATGTAGAAAAACATTGCACAGAAGTTTCGAAATACAAAAGTAGAAAAAGAAACGAAAAATATCGGTTTGATACAGAGAAGAACAAAATTCGGTACAAACGGTTTCCAGGAATTCCTGGAATTCGACGTCACTAAAATTCTGGGAAGTGGCACGAAGAATACCTCCTGGCACATCATATTCTCCTGATACAAAGTTCTTATGTCAAGATTCTGATTTTAAGAGTGCGAAATTTTTGGAAACCATTTTGGAAGGTATGTTAAATAAATACATTTATATCACACTTTATTTGTTTATTTTTATCTTTCTTTCTACATTATTTTAATACTTAATGTATAATTTGTATAATTTATACTATTTACAAAGTACGTACTATCTCTACAGACATTGACTAATAAAAGTGAAAATTATGAACTATTATAGCAAAATTCTATATAGAGAAATACGGCGGTACTATTGTTCTTTTCATACATTTTTAAAAATCCTGGAACTTGGTTTCGCAAAAGGGGATCCCGGAAATTCCTGGAATTCGACGTAACTAAAATTCTGGGAAGTGGCACGAAGAATACCTCCTGGCACATCATATTCTCCTGGTACAATTTCTCAAAATCTGGATTTTGATTCCGCAAAAGGGGCTCCCGAAAATTCTGATACAAAATTCTTATTTCACGATGCTGTTTTTAGGTTTTTTACATACATTCACCTTTATCCAAATCAGAATACCAACATGTAGCACATCGTTGAATTCGTCTCGGTGCCTGCTGTTACATTCTGAAGAGAAAATTATAGCATCCCATTTAAAAAAGTTGCATTGACCTTCAGATCTCCTCTACTACTCCACCCAGAAGAAAATAATTATTACCACACGATGCACCCCATTTTGCCAAGCAACTTTTGTACGAACACATTTTTAATAACTACAACCCCTTCCGAAATATCTTAGAATATTTCTATAATAGTCTATTATAGTAGATTACCTCCTGGTACATCATATTCTCCTGATACAATTTCTCAAAATCTGGATTTTGATTCCGCAAAAGGGGCTCCCGAAAATTCTGATACAAAATTCTTATTTCACGATGCTGTTTTTACGTTTTTTACATACATTCACCTTTATCCAAATCAGAATACCAACATGTAGCACATCGTTGAATTCGTCTCGGTGCCTGCTGTTACATTCTGAAGAGAAAATTATAGCATCCCATTTAAAAAAGTTGCATTGACCTTCAGATCTCCTCTACTACTCCAGCCAGAAGAAAATAATTATTACCACACGATGCACCCCATTTTGCCAAGCAACTTTTGTACGAACACATTTTTAATAACTACAACCCCTTCCGAAATATCTTAGAATATTTCTATAATAGTCTATTATAGTAGATTACCTCCTGGCACATCATATTCTCCTGATACAATTTCTCAAAATCTGGATTTTGATTCCGCAAAAGGGGCTCCCGAAAATTCTGATACAAAATTCTTATTTCACGATGCTGTTTTTACGTTTTTTACATACATTCACCTTTATCCAAATCAGAATACCAACATGTAGCACATCGTTGAATTCGTCTCGGTGCCTGCTGTTACATTCTGAAGAGAAAATTATAGCATCCCATTTAAAAAAGTTGCATTGACCTTCAGATCTCCTCTACTACTCCAGCCAGAAGAAAATAATTATTACCACACGATGCACCCCATTTTGCCAAGCAACTTTTGTACGAACACATTTTTAATAACTACAACCCCTTCCGAAATATGTTAGAATATTGATATAATAGTCTATTATAGTAGATTACCTCCTGGTACATCATATTCTCCTGATACAATTTCTCAAAATCTGGATTTTGATTCCGCAATAGGGGCTCCCGAAAATTCTGATACAAAATTCTTATTTCACGATGCTGTTTTTACGTTTTTTACATACATTCACCTTTATCCAAATCAGAATACCAACATGTAGCACATGGTTGAATTCGTCTCGGTGCCTGCTGTTACATTCTGAAGAGAAAATTATAGCATCCCATTTAAAAAAGTTACGTTGACCTTCAGATCTCCTCTACTGCTCCACCCAGAAGAAAATAATTATTACCACACGATGCACCCCATTTTGCCAAGCAACTTTTGTACGAACACATTTTTAATAACTACAACCCCTTCCGAAATATCTTAGAATATTTCTATAATAGTCTATTATAGTAGATTACCTCCTGGTACATCATATTCTCCTGATACAATTTCTCAAAATCTGGATTTTGATTCCGCAAAAGGGGCTCCCGAAAATTCTGATACAAAATTCTTATTTCACGATGCTGTTTTTAGGTTTTTTACATACATTCACCTTTATCCAAATCAAAATACCAACATGTAGCACATCGTTGAATTCTTCTCGGTGCCTGCTGTTACATTCTGAAGAGAAAATTATAGCATCCCATTTAAAAAAGTTGCATTGACCTTCAGATCTCCTCTACTACTCCAGCCAGAAGAAAATAATTATTACCACACGATGCACCCCATTTTGCCAAGCAACTTTTGTACGAACACATTTTTAATAACTACAACCCCTTCCGAAATATGTTAGAATATTGATATAATAGTCTATTATAGTAGATTACCTCCTGGTACATCATATTCTCCTGATACAATTTCTCAAAATCTGGATTTTGATTCCGCAATAGGGGCTCCCGAAAATTCTGATACAAAATTCTTATTTCACGATGCTGTTTTTAGGTTTTTTACATACATTCACCTTTATCCAAATCAGAATACCAACATGTAGCACATCGTTGAATTCGTCTCGGTGCCTGCTGTTACATTCTCAAGAGAAAATTATAGCATCTCATTTAAAAAAGTTACATTGACCTTCAGATCTCCTCTACTGCTCCACCCAGAAGAAAATAATTATTACCACACGATGCACCCCATTTTGCCAAGCAACTTTTGTACGAACACATTTTTAATAACTACAACCCCTTCCGAAATATCTTAGAATATTGCTATAATAGTCTATTATAGTAGATTACCTCCTGGTACATCATATTCTCCTGATACAATTTCTCAAAATCTGGATTTTGATTCCGCAAAAGGGGCTCCCGAAAATTCTGATACAAAATTCTTATTTCACGATGCTGTTTTTACGTTTTTTACATACATTCACCTTTATCCAAATCAGAATACCAACATGTAGCACATCGTTGAATTCGTCTCGGTGCCTGCTGTTACATTCTGAAGAGAAAATTATAGCATCCCATTTAAAAAAGTTGCATTGACCTTCAGATCTCCTCTACTACTCCAGCCAGAAGAAAATAATTATTACCACACGATGCACCCCATTTTGCCAAGCAACTTTTGTACGAACACATTTTTAATAACTACAACCCCTTCCGAAATATCTTAGAATATTTCTATAATAGTCTATTATAGTAGATTACCTCCTGGTACATCATATTCTCCTGATACAATTTCTCAAAATCTGGATTTTGATTCCGCAATAGGGGCTCCCGAAAATTCTGATACAAAATTCTTATTTCACGATGCTGTTTTTAGGTTTTTTACATACATTCACCTTTATCCAAATCAGAATACCAACATGTAGCACATCGTTGAATTCGTCTCGGTGCCTGCTGTTACATTCTGAAGAGAAAATTATAGCATCCCATTTAAAAAAGTTACATTGACCTTCAGATCTCCTCTACTACTCCACCCAGAAGAAAATAATTATTACCACACGATGCACCCCATTTTGCCAAGCAACTTTTGTACGAACACATTTTTAATAACTACAACCCCTTCCGAAATATGTTAGAATATTGATATAATAGTCTATTATAGTAGATTACCTCCTGGTACATCATATTCTCCTGATACAATTTCTCAAAATCTGGATTTTGATTCCGCAATAGGGGCTCCCGAAAATTCTGATACAAAATTCTTATTTCACGATGCTGTTTTTAGGTTTTTTACATACATTCACCTTTATCCAAATCAGAATACCAACATGTAGCACATCGTTGAATTCGTCTCGGTGCCTGCTGTTACATTCTGAAGAGAAAATTATAGCATCCCATTTAAAAAAGTTGCATTGACCTTCAGATCTCCTCTACTACTCCACCCAGAAGAAAATAATTATTACCACACGATGCACCCCATTTTGCCAAGCAACTTTTGTACGAACACATTTTTAATAACTACAACCCCTTCCGAAATATCTTAGAATATTTCTATAATAGTCTATTATAGTAGATTACCTCCTGGTACATCATATTCTCCTGATACAATTTCTCAAAATCTGGATTTTGATTCCGCAAAAGGGGCTCCCGAAAATTCTGATACAAAATTCTTATTTCACGATGCTGTTTTTAGGTTTTTTACATACATTCACCTTTATCCAAATCAGAATACCAACATGTAGCACATCGTTGAATTCGTCTCGGTGCCTGCTGTTACATTCTGAAGAGAAAATTATAGCATCCCATTTAAAAAAGTTGCATTGACCTTCAGATCTCCTCTACTACTCCAGCCAGAAGAAAATAATTATTACCACACGATGCACCCCATTTTGCCAAGCAACTTTTGTACGAACACATTTTTAATAACTACAACCCTTTCCGAAATATCTTAGAATATTGATATAATAGTCTATTATAGTAGATTACCTCCTGGTACATCATATTCTCCTGATACAATTTCTCAAAATCTGGATTTTGATTCCGCAAAAGGGGCTCCCGAAAATTCTGATACAAAATTCTTATTTCACGATGCTGTTTTTACGTTTTTTACATACATTCACCTTTATCCAAATCAGAATACCAACATGTAGCACATCGTTGAATTCGTCTCGGTGCCTGCTGTTACATTCTGAAGAGAAAATTATAGCATCCCATTTAAAAAAGTTACATTGACCTTCAGATCTCCTCTACTACTCCACCCAGAAGAAAATAATTATTACCACACGATGCACCCCATTTTGCCAAGCAACTTTTGTACGAACACATTTTTAATAACTACAACCCTTTCCGAAATATCTTAGAATATTGATATAATAGTCTATTATAGTAGATTACCTCCTGGTACATCATATTCTCCTGATACAATTTCTCAAAATCTGGATTTTGATTCCGCAAAAGGGGCTCCCGAAAATTCTGATACAAAATTCTTATTTCACGATGCTGTTTTTAGGTTTTTTACATACATTCACCTTTATCCAAATCAGAATACCAACATGTAGCACATCGTTGAATTCGTCTCGGTGCCTGCTGTTACATTCTGAAGAGAAAATTATAGCATCCCATTTAAAAAAGTTACATTGACCTTCAGATCTCCTCTACTACTCCACCCAGAAGAAAATAATTATTACCACACGATGCACCCCATTTTGCCAAGCAACTTTTGTACGAACACATTTTTAATAACTACAACCCTTTCCGAAATATCTTAGAATATTGATATAATAGTCTATTATAGTAGATTACCTCCTGGTACATCATATTCTCCTGATACAATTTCTCAAAATCTGGATTTTGATTCCGCAATAGGGGTTCCCGAAAATTCTGATACAAAATTCTTATTTCACGATGCTGTTTTTAGGTTTTTTACATACATTCACCTTTATCCAAATCAGAATACCAACATGTAGCACATCGTTGAATTCGTCTCGGTGCCTGCTGTTACATTCTGAAGAGAAAATTATAGCATCCCATTTAAAAAAGTTACATTGACCTTCAGATCTCCTCTACTGCTCCACCCAGAAGAAAATAATTATTACCACACGATGCACCCCATTTTGCCAAGCAACTTTTGTACCAACATATTTTTAATAACTACAACCCCTTCCGAAATATCTTAGAATATTGCTATAATAGTCTATTATAGAAGATTACCTCCTGGCACATCATATTCTCCTGATACAATTTCTCAAAATCTGGATTTTGATTCCGCAAAAGGGGCTCCCGAAAATTCTGATACAAAATTCTTATTTCACGATGCTGTTTTTACGTTTTTTACATACATTCACCTTTATCCAAATCAGAATACCAACATGTAGCACATGGTTGAATTCGTCTCGGTGCCTGCTGTTACATTCTGAAGAGAAAATTATAGCATCCCATTTAAAAAAGTTACATTGACCTTCAGATCTCCTCTACTACTCCACCCAGAAGAAAATAATTATTACCACACGATGCACCCCATTTTGCCAAGCAACTTTTGTACGAACACATTTTTAATAACTACAACCCCTTCCGAAATATCTTAGAATATTGCTATAATAGTCTATTATAGTAGATTACCTCCTGGTACATCATATTCTCCTGATACAATTTCTCAAAATCTGGATTTTGATTCCGCAAAAGGGGCTCCCGAAAATTCTGATACAAAATTCTTATTTCACGATGCTGTTTTTAGGTTTTTTACATACATTCACCTTTATCCAAATCAGAATACCAACATGTAGCACATCGTTGAATTCGTCTCGGTGCCTGCTGTTACATTCTGAAGAGAAAATTATAGCATCCCATTTAAAAAAGTTACATTGACCTTCAGATCTCCTCTACTACTCCACCCAGAAGAAAATAATTATTACCACACGATGCACCCCATTTTGCCAAGCAACTTTTGTACGAACACATTTTTAATAACTACAACCCCTTCCGAAATATCTTAGAATATTGATATAATAGTCTATTATAGTAGATTACCTCCTGGTACATCATATTCTCCTGATACAATTTCTCAAAATCTGGATTTTGATTCCGCAAAAGGGGCTCCCGAAAATTCTGATACAAAATTCTTATTTCACGATGCTGTTTTTAGGTTTTTTACATACATTCACCTTTATCCAAATCAGAATACCAACATGTAGCACATCGTTGAATTCGTCTCGGTGCCTGCTGTTACATTCTGAAGAGAAAATTATAGCATCCCATTTAAAAAAGTTCCATTGACCTTCAGATCTCCTCTACTGCTCCACCCAGAAGAAAATAATTATTACCACACGATGCACCCCATTTTGCCAAGCAACTTTTGTACGAACACATTTTTAATAACTACAACCCCTTCCGAAATATCTTAGAATATTGCTATAATAGTCTATTATAGTAGATTACCTCCTGGCACATCATATTCTCCTGATACAATTTCTCAAAATCTGGATTTTGATTCCGCAAAAGGGGCTCCCGAAAATTCTGATACAAAATTCTTATTTCACGATGCTGTTTTTAGGTTTTTTACATACATTCACCTTTATCCAAATCAGAATACCAACATGTAGCACATCGTTGAATTCGTCTCGGTGCCTGCTGTTACATTCTGAAGAGAAAATTATAGCATCCCATTTAAAAAAGTTACATTGACCTTCAGATCTCCTCTACTACTCCACCCAGAAGAAAATAATTATTACCACACGATGCACCCCATTTTGCCAAGCAACTTTTGTACGAACACATTTTTAATAACTACAACCCTTTCCGAAATATCTTAGAATATTGATATAATAGTCTATTATAGTAGATTACCTCCTGGTACATCATATTCTCCTGATACAATTTCTCAAAATCTGGATTTTGATTCCGCAAAAGGGGCTCCCGAAAATTCTGATACAAAATTCTTATTTCACGATGCTGTTTTTAGGTTTTTTACATACATTCACCTTTATCCAAATCAGAATACCAACATGTAGCACATCGTTGAATTCGTCTCGGTGCCTGCTGTTACATTCTGAAGAGAAAATTATAGCATCCCATTTAAAAAAGTTACATTGACCTTCAGATCTCCTCTACTACTCCACCCAGAAGAAAATAATTATTACCACACGATGCACCCCATTTTGCCAAGCAACTTTTGTACGAACACATTTTTAATAACTACAACCCCTTCCGAAATATCTTAGAATATTGATATAATAGTCTATTATAGTAGATTACCTCCTGGTACATCATATTCTCCTGATACAATTTCTCAAAATCTGGATTTTGATTCCGCAAAAGGGGCTCCCGAAAATTCTGATACAAAATTCTTATTTCACGATGCTGTTTTTAGGTTTTTTACATACATTCACCTTTATCCAAATCAGAATACCAACATGTAGCACATCGTTGAATTCGTCTCGGTGCCTGCTGTTACATTCTGAAGAGAAAATTATAGCATCCCATTTAAAAAAGTTACATTGACCTTCAGATCTCCTCTACTACTCCACCCAGAAGAAAATAATTATTACCACACGATGCACCCCATTTTGCCAAGCAACTTTTGTACGAACACATTTTTAATAACTACAACCCCTTCCGAAATATCTTAGAATATTGCTATAATAGTCTATTATAGTAGATTACCTCCTGGTACATCATATTCTCCTGATACAATTTCTCAAAATCTGGATTTTGATTCCGCAAAAGGGGCTCCCGAAAATTCTGATACAAAATTCTTATTTCACGATGCTGTTTTTAGGTTTTTTACATACATTCACCTTTATCCAAATCAGAATACCAACATGTAGCACATCGTTGAATTCGTCTCGGTGCCTGCTGTTACATTCTGAAGAGAAAATTATAGCATCCCATTTAAAAAAGTTACATTGACCTTCAGATCTCCTCTACTACTCCACCCAGAAGAAAATAATTATTACCACACGATGCACCCCATTTTGCCAAGCAACTTTTGTACGAACACATTTTTAATAACTACAACCCCTTCCGAAATATCTTAGAATATTGCTATAATAGTCTATTATAGTAGATTACCTCCTGGTACATCATATTCTCCTGATACAATTTCTCAAAATCTGGATTTTGATTCCGCAAAAGGGGCTCCCGAAAATTCTGATACAAAATTCTTATTTCACGATGCTGTTTTTAGGTTTTTTACATACATTCACCTTTATCCAAATCAGAATACCAACATGTAGCACATCGTTGAATTCGTCTCGGTGCCTGCTGTTACATTCTGAAGAGAAAATTATAGCATCCCATTTAAAAAAGTTACATTGACCTTCAGATCTCCTCTACTACTCCACCCAGAAGAAAATAATTATTACCACACGATGCACCCCATTTTGCCAAGCAACTTTTGTACGAACACATTTTTAATAACTACAACCCCTTCCGAAATATCTTAGAATATTGCTATAATAGTCTATTATAGTAGATTACCTCCTGGTACATCATATTCTCCTGATACAATTTCTCAAAATCTGGATTTTGATTCCGCAAAAGGGGCTCCCGAAAATTCTGATACAAAATTCTTATTTCACGATGCTGTTTTTAGGTTTTTTACATACATTCACCTTTATCCAAATCAGAATACCAACATGTAGCACATCGTTGAATTCGTCTCGGTGCCTGCTGTTACATTCTGAAGAGAAAATTATAGCATCCCATTTAAAAAAGTTACATTGACCTTCAGATCTCCTCTACTACTCCACCCAGAAGAAAATAATTATTACCACACGATGCACCCCATTTTGCCAAGCAACTTTTGTACGAACACATTTTTAATAACTACAACCCTTTCCGAAATATCTTAGAATATTGATATAATAGTCTATTATAGTAGATTACCTCCTGGTACATCATATTCTCCTGATACAATTTCTCAAAATCTGGATTTTGATTCCGCAAAAGGGGCTCCCGAAAATTCTGATACAAAATTCTTATTTCACGATGCTGTTTTTAGGTTTTTTACATACATTCACCTTTATCCAAATCAGAATACCAACATGTAGCACATCGTTGAATTCGTCTCGGTGCCTGCTGTTACATTCTGAAGAGAAAATTATAGCATCCCATTTAAAAAAGTTACATTGACCTTCAGATCTCCTCTACTACTCCACCCAGAAGAAAATAATTATTACCACACGATGCACCCCATTTTGCCAAGCAACTTTTGTACGAACACATTTTTAATAACTACAACCCCTTCCGAAATATCTTAGAATATTGCTATAATAGTCTATTATAGTAGATTACCTCCTGGTACATCATATTCTCCTGATACAATTTCTCAAAATCTGGATTTTGATTCCGCAAAAGGGGCTCCCGAAAATTCTGATACAAAATTCTTATTTCACGATGCTGTTTTTAGGTTTTTTACATACATTCACCTTTATCCAAATCAGAATACCAACATGTAGCACATCGTTGAATTCGTCTCGGTGCCTGCTGTTACATTCTGAAGAGAAAATTATAGCATCCCATTTAAAAAAGTTACATTGACCTTCAGATCTCCTCTACTACTCCACCCAGAAGAAAATAATTATTACCACACGATGCACCCCATTTTGCCAAGCAACTTTTGTACGAACACATTTTTAATAACTACAACCCCTTCCGAAATATCTTAGAATATTGATATAATAGTCTATTATAGTAGATTACCTCCTGGTACATCATATTCTCCTGATACAATTTCTCAAAATCTGGATTTTGATTCCGCAAAAGGGGCTCCCGAAAATTCTGATACAAAATTCTTATTTCACGATGCTGTTTTTAGGTTTTTTACATACATTCACCTTTATCCAAATCAGAATACCAACATGTAGCACATCGTTGAATTCGTCTCGGTGCCTGCTGTTACATTCTGAAGAGAAAATTATAGCATCCCATTTAAAAAAGTTACATTGACCTTCAGATCTCCTCTACTACTCCACCCAGAAGAAAATAATTATTACCACACGATGCACCCCATTTTGCCAAGCAACTTTTGTACGAACACATTTTTAATAACTACAACCCCTTCCGAAATATCTTAGAATATTGCTATAATAGTCTATTATAGTAGATTACCTCCTGGTACATCATATTCTCCTGATACAATTTCTCAAAATCTGGATTTTGATTCCGCAAAAGGGGCTCCCGAAAATTCTGATACAAAATTCTTATTTCACGATGCTGTTTTTAGGTTTTTTACATACATTCACCTTTATCCAAATCAGAATACCAACATGTAGCACATCGTTGAATTCGTCTCGGTGCCTGCTGTTACATTCTGAAGAGAAAATTATAGCATCCCATTTAAAAAAGTTACATTGACCTTCAGATCTCCTCTACTACTCCACCCAGAAGAAAATAATTATTACCACACGATGCACCCCATTTTGCCAAGCAACTTTTGTACGAACACATTTTTAATAACTACAACCCCTTCCGAAATATCTTAGAATATTGATATAATAGTCTATTATAGTAGATTACCTCCTGGTACATCATATTCTCCTGATACAATTTCTCAAAATCTGGATTTTGATTCCGCAAAAGGGGCTCCCGAAAATTCTGATACAAAATTCTTATTTCACGATGCTGTTTTTAGGTTTTTTACATACATTCACCTTTATCCAAATCAGAATACCAACATGTAGCACATCGTTGAATTCGTCTCGGTGCCTGCTGTTACATTCTGAAGAGAAAATTATAGCATCCCATTTAAAAAAGTTACATTGACCTTCAGATCTCCTCTACTACTCCACCCAGAAGAAAATAATTATTACCACACGATGCACCCCATTTTGCCAAGCAACTTTTGTACGAACACATTTTTAATAACTACAACCCCTTCCGAAATATCTTAGAATATTGCTATAATAGTCTATTATAGTAGATTACCTCCTGGTACATCATATTCTCCTGATACAATTTCTCAAAATCTGGATTTTGATTCCGCAAAAGGGGCTCCCGAAAATTCTGATACAAAATTCTTATTTCACGATGCTGTTTTTAGGTTTTTTACATACATTCACCTTTATCCAAATCAGAATACCAACATGTAGCACATCGTTGAATTCGTCTCGGTGCCTGCTGTTACATTCTGAAGAGAAAATTATAGCATCCCATTTAAAAAAGTTACATTGACCTTCAGATCTCCTCTACTACTCCACCCAGAAGAAAATAATTATTACCACACGATGCACCCCATTTTGCCAAGCAACTTTTGTACGAACACATTTTTAATAACTACAACCCCTTCCGAAATATCTTAGAATATTGATATAATAGTCTATTATAGTAGATTACCTCCTGGTACATCATATTCTCCTGATACAATTTCTCAAAATCTGGATTTTGATTCCGCAAAAGGGGCTCCCGAAAATTCTGATACAAAATTCTTATTTCACGATGCTGTTTTTAGGTTTTTTACATACATTCACCTTTATCCAAATCAGAATACCAACATGTAGCACATCGTTGAATTCGTCTCGGTGCCTGCTGTTACATTCTGAAGAGAAAATTATAGCATCCCATTTAAAAAAGTTACATTGACCTTCAGATCTCCTCTACTACTCCACCCAGAAGAAAATAATTATTACCACACGATGCACCCCATTTTGCCAAGCAACTTTTGTACGAACACATTTTTAATAACTACAACCCCTTCCGAAATATCTTAGAATATTGCTATAATAGTCTATTATAGTAGATTACCTCCTGGTACATCATATTCTCCTGATACAATTTCTCAAAATCTGGATTTTGATTCCGCAAAAGGGGCTCCCGAAAATTCTGATACAAAATTCTTATTTCACGATGCTGTTTTTAGGTTTTTTACATACATTCACCTTTATCCAAATCAGAATACCAACATGTAGCACATCGTTGAATTCGTCTCGGTGCCTGCTGTTACATTCTGAAGAGAAAATTATAGCATCCCATTTAAAAAAGTTACATTGACCTTCAGATCTCCTCTACTACTCCACCCAGAAGAAAATAATTATTACCACACGATGCACCCCATTTTGCCAAGCAACTTTTGTACGAACACATTTTTAATAACTACAACCCTTTCCGAAATATCTTAGAATATTGATATAATAGTCTATTATAGTAGATTACCTCCTGGTACATCATATTCTCCTGATACAATTTCTCAAAATCTGGATTTTGATTCCGCAAAAGGGGCTCCCGAAAATTCTGATACAAAATTCTTATTTCACGATGCTGTTTTTAGGTTTTTTACATACATTCACCTTTATCCAAATCAGAATACCAACATGTAGCACATCGTTGAATTCGTCTCGGTGCCTGCTGTTACATTCTGAAGAGAAAATTATAGCATCCCATTTAAAAAAGTTACATTGACCTTCAGATCTCCTCTACTACTCCACCCAGAAGAAAATAATTATTACCACACGATGCACCCCATTTTGCCAAGCAACTTTTGTACGAACACATTTTTAATAACTACAACCCCTTCCGAAATATCTTAGAATATTGCTATAATAGTCTATTATAGTAGATTACCTCCTGGTACATCATATTCTCCTGATACAATTTCTCAAAATCTGGATTTTGATTCCGCAAAAGGGGCTCCCGAAAATTCTGATACAAAATTCTTATTTCACGATGCTGTTTTTAGGTTTTTTACATACATTCAATTTACATACATTCTTCATAAAATAATGTAGAAAGAAAGATAAAAATAAACAAATAAAGTGTGATATAAATGTATTTATTTAACATACCTTCCAAAATGGTTTCCAAAAATTTCGCACTCCTAAAATCAGAATCTTGACATAAGAACTTTGTATCAGGAGAATATGATGTGCCAGGAGGTATTCTTCGTGCCACTTCCCAGAATTTTAGTGACGTCGAATTCCAGGAATTTCCGGGATCCCCTTTTGCGAAACCAAGTTCCATAATTTCTAAAAATGTATCAGAAGAATAATAGTACCGCTGTACTTCTCTATATAGAATTTTGCTATAATAGTTTATAATTTTTACTTTTATTAGTCAGTGTCTGTAGAGATAGTACGTACTTTGTAAATAGTATAAATTATACAAATTATATATTAAGTATTAAAATAATGTAGAAAGAAAGATAAAAATAAACAAATAAGGTGTGATATAAATGTATTTATTTAACATACCTTCCAAAATGGTTTCCAAAAATTTCGCACTCCTAAAATCAGAATCTTGACATAAGAACTTTGTATCAGGAGAATATGATGTGCCAGGAGGTATTCTTCGTGCCACTTCCCAGAATTTTAGTGACGTCGAATTCCAGGAATTCCGGGATCCCCTTTTGCGAAACCAAGTTCCAGGATTTTTAAAAATGTATCAGAAGAACAATAGTACCGCCGTATTTCTCTATATAGAATTTTGCTATAATAGTTTATAATTTTTACTTTTATTAGTCAGTGTCTGTAGAGATAGTACGTACTTTGTAAATAGTATAAATTATACAAATTATATATTAAGTATTAAAATAATGTAGAAAGAAAGATAAAAATAAACAAATAAAGTGTGATATAAATGTATTTATTTAACATACCTTCCAAAATGGTTTCCAAAAATTTCGCACTCCTAAAATCAGAATCTTGACATAAGAACTTTGTATCAGGAGAATATGATGTGCCAGGAGGTATTCTTCGTGCCACTTCCCAGAATTTTAGTGACGTCGAATTCCAGGAATTCCTGGAAACCGTTTGTACCGAATTTTGTTCTTCTCTGTATCAAACCGATATTTTTCGTTTCTTTTTCTACTTTTGTATTTCGAAACTTCTGTGCAATGTTTTTCTACATTATTTCTTGCTTTTTAAGTGAAATTTTGTAAGGGCTGGATAAGGGAGTTAGGTTTATAAATGAATAAACAATTGCTTTAGTTTAACTCTATGTTTATTGAAAATTCTTTCAATTATACATGTTACATAAATGTTACATTGTTAATTCTAATGCACTTATAACTACTAACTGTAAAACTTACTTAAATATTAGATTCTTAACTTTAACGCACTTATAATTACAAATTGTAAAACTTACATATCAGTATTTTTACATACAACATATTTTTATAATTATTTAACATATAGCTTAAGCGCAGTACAATATTCTTATGAAATAAAGACATTCTACAATTACATATGTACTTATATATTCAGTATAACTATTGAAGAACAGTTTACTCTCCGTAGATAAATCCTTTCCATTGTTTATTGGTAAAATGAAATTAGACTCAGAAACCAAGGATCTCAAGTTTGCAGATTTGTATTAGGAGAACATGATGTGACAGGAAGTATTCTTCGTGCCATTTCTTGAAATTTTAGTAGTGTCCAATTCCAAAAATTACCGAACACTGATATCTGAGAAACTGCCAGAAAGTTTCCTGTTGATTTGATGATGTTAATGTGCAGCTTATGTGGCGTAGAAATGTATAACAAATACATCTTCTAATCTGCAACACAGCAAAATACGTTATTATTAACTACTTGAATAAAATTATAATACTTTATACTTACATACGATATAACAAAATTGATCATTTTCAATCAGGTTTGAATTTGATGGATTATGTTTACTCTCAGTAGATAAATCCTTCCCATTGTTTATTGGTAACATGAAACTAGACTCAGAAACCAATGATCTCGAGTTTGCAAAATTGTATTTCTCTAGTCATGTATCATTAAACTAAGGCAGCTTGTACATAAAATTACAGGGACTTAGTCATAACCTCACACAAAAGGGATGAACGTAACTACCCGACCATTAATGAATAATAGAAAACGTAGAAGCACTGGCTAATTTGGTATCAAATTTTACATTTTCGAACACGAAAAACCGATCTACAATAGTCTGAACCTCGAATAACTCATACTATTAATTATTGTAACGCAACGATTAAAAGACTCCGCGAGAGCGTCACCCCTCTCACTCGCACCAAGCCAACGCAGTATGCTAATGCGTAAGAGGGAGAGAACACTCGTCCGCCAATCTCACCTCTCACTCCTTCAATGTGGGAGTGAGAGGTCCGAGCATCTAATCTCTCACTCTCTCTACGCCAAACTCGCGCCTGCGCACAACACCAATGTGCGAGAGAGTGAACACTAGTCCGCCAATCTCACCTCTCACTCTCTCAATGTGCGATTTAATCTTTAATATTTCAATATTTCGGGCTTCTAGGATTAATCGGACAATTGGAATCGATAATTAGTGTAAAATAGAAGCGATTAGATGCTTCAAACACACGAAAACAGCAAAAAATTATTTTCTTAAAAAATAATCATTGTAGGTACGGCAGATTCCTGTCAATTTTTGAGCAGTTTCAGCACTTTGTTCGCAGGTGGCGCCAGGGGTAAAATAAAAAGTCGGTAAAAATTATTTTATTAAAAATCGGCTTTTTAACACCATTACATAAAATATTTTGTTGTTATAAATGTCTCTATAACTTTAGTTTATCCGAAAAGTGGCCTGGTTTTTGAAAAAACACAATTTTCTGTTTCGCTAATTTCGTCGGTAACACCCCATGTACCGTCCTCAGTTGCTCTTTACAAAAATTGAAAAATAAAGCTTGAACGATATTAAATTCATTATTTTATAATAATACAATGTTTTATCTTTCTACTATTCAAATTAGATGTCCCCAGGACTGTATTTATAATACCGAAAAATATTCTGCAATTTTTACTTATTCCTTCTGTTGGGATATCCAGCCATTCAGTCATTCCCTTTATTCTAAGGTACGATTACTCTCATAACATTCTACCATTTGTTTTTTACTTTTATGTTCAATATTACTTGTGTTTAACGCTTCCTGTTCTACCGAGGAGCTTGTCCCGGGGCGACTAGGCTCGACGCTACACTGACATTCAGAAACGAAGCCCCATCCGATATTTTTGCAAAGGAAATTGTTGTTTAGAATAGTCTCAGCTACCCCCTATTTCCGGCTCCTACAGGAGTTCTGGGACACCCTGTATATCACTTTAATGTTAAAAAAGTGTAAAAAGTCGAAATGTTACATATACTTCACACTTGATAAGCTTTGACTATGTAAACTGGAATTATAATTCAATTTAAAATTGAATTTTAATCAAAGTACAAAGGATAGAGGTGACACTCGGAACAAGGGGTGTGACACGATATTATAGGGCAAGGAGTTAAAACGTCCAACAGGTATATTTTCAACTAAATAAACCAAAAAATTCTTAATTATGTAGGCGGTGACATTTAATGGAAATGTAATATATTATTAATTGCAAGTTTTTAGTCAGATTTTTTGTTATACGAAAAACGTAACAAAAAACACCATTGGAACTGTCACTAATAGATAAGGATTCATCATCGTCCGTTTCGAATGAAATATAATTTGAAAGTTAACGCTATTTTGAATTAAAATCTAAAAACTGTTTAATTTTTGTTATTATTCAGATTTTGAATATCTTAATTTCAGCTATTTTTTGCACTTTCCTTGAAAATTCATGGGCATTCGAAATTGAAAGTTTCGAATTTTCTTAGGAATTTACAATTGAGGAAATGTTTTTTAAAATTAAGTCTAATCATTGTAGGAAATTTCTTCTCAAACAAGTTTTAGGAGAAAACATTTTTCTCCTCAATCAACAGGGAATGAACATTATGGATATTATGAAATGCCGTTTTTTAAGGTAAAACTTCAAAGTGAAAGTTTGAACTTTTAGAGGTATGTACTTTCCTTTTTCAAAATATGATGTACACTTTAGTCAAAGTAATGTTTGATCTTGTACACTTTTCTTCATGGTTAACTAATTTTATTACCTCATCACAGTAAAATTATTTATTATAGTTTTTAACAAAAACTCGTCAAACTATAGCAGTTTTTACATTTAAATAAGCTCTACCAAATGGTAAATTAATTTTTTCATGAAACTTCCGGTGTGTTATAACCGGGGAGGGAGATTGCCAAAAAGAAACTAATTTTCAGGTTTTTTAACTGATTAATTACGAATATTATTGACATAATTACTGCATACACATTTTTTCTCATTAAGATCTACAATGATTGATTATAATTATAAAACAGTGTATATTATTTAAAACTACCCTATGAATTTGATAACTTTATGTTTTTACACCAACCTAATATTTAATAGGAATAAAAAATGTGTGCTGCGTTTTTATTCCTGTTGCATTAAGAAAATACACCACTTTAATATATTCTTAATGTTTCATCATTTTTTTGTTATATCGAATTTTAAACATTAATTCGAGCAGACTATTAGATATTAAATAGAATAAAACAAAGACCTGAGCAATGAAGATTAAAAATACTAAACATTTACACAATTTACTTCTGTATCAATAATAAACAACGAATTAACGAGCATCAAATGAGGTATTTTTTTATATTACTATTACATCTTACATTTGAATACTATTTATATAACTTGTTACCTTTTATTTAACCCTTAGTGAACAGTAGGTTTAAACAAAAGTTTGAGTTTTTTCCCTTTTTTCTTTTGCTAAACTCTGCTGACCCTTATTTTAGAATAAAATAAAATAAATAATTAGTAAAACAAAATAACAAATAGTTTAAACGTGACGATCGTTTGAGGTCGTTAGGGTGCATTGCACCCAAGTATCGTACGAAATATATACAATAAAGGTTACAATATACGCATTAAATAAATAAAACATATAATTTTACTTTAATACATTGGAAAACAGTTAACAGTTAGTCGTAGTAAGACACACTTAAATTCCAATTATTAAGAATTTTCTCGATTGATTTTGAAATGTATTCATTCAAATTAGTACTTTGCGTTATCAGGATAATTTTAGCTACGTCCGCAGTTTATTTTATCCATTCCTTTATTAATTATTCAATTATACAAAATTGAACGGCCATAAACGTATTAACCCGTTAAAATTATTATAAATATGTATACAGTAGCGGTAATGCCTTGTATCCCATCGTGTCTGAATATTAATGCGAATCATTTTATATATAACACAATTTCTTATTGCATAAAACTGATTTAAAATCACATAAAATATCGAAAACTTCAATTCCGACGGAGGCACGGTCTTACGAAGAAGGTCAAACAATCGAAGATTATGTACCTAATATAACAGGGGAAGGTGAAAGGTGAATTTAATATGGGACCATCTAAAATTTGGCGGAAGGAGGGCTGCTATAAAATTGCAGATGATCCCGGGTATCTACACAGTGTGCCATAACAGACCGACCACGTGTATCCACTTTCAAAATGAAAACCGTACGTATCATTCAATTCCACGAAGAAAGTACCAATTTCAAACGGTGAAAGTTCTCAAACTTGTTCTGGTCCTGATACAAAGTACAATTTATTCTATTTTTTACCGTGTTTTTAAACAGCGTGAATTTTTTTACAATTAATGGATAAAATTCATAGATATCAATAGATAATTAGTAGAATTACTTACCACTTTTTTATAATGTAAGTATAAAAAAGAATGACATAATTCTGTGTAGCAGAATTCTTGAAACTTTTTTATAAATACCAGTTTTGGCATTATATAATAGTTAATTATGCGTATAAAAAATTCCCTAGTATATCAACGGTAGAGAAAATAATGAATATGATTAAAAGAAGCTTCGAGTATTTTTAAAATATAATAAATCATAATCGGATTCCTCTTCAATGTCGAAATCTGAGAGTGAATTATGTACGTTTTCAACTTTCTTTATTAAAAGTTTTCAACACTTTCTAGATTTTTAAAATATGGCTTGCATTTCATACGTTTTGTATTCGTGATTTAAGTTCGGGGTGTAAATCACTATACACATTTGTCACTTTGAAATATGGTTAAGATTCTAGGAAAATATGAGATTTCACACGTATGTATCTTGATTTTGACTAGATTCAAAAATCTTTCTTAGAAGAAGAGGAAGAGAAATATATAAAAACATCTTTCTAAATCTTACGACATGCAAATTATTTCATTCATGATTCACTTTTACATAATTAAGTAATAAATTACAGTACATATAAATTAAATGATTAATTGTATTAAAAAGAAAACGCGAACATAGAACGGATTAAAATTTAATAAAAACTAATTTTATTTTTTAATTACTACTAAATTATTATCAAATAATAGTTATTATTACATATTAAAATATTTATTTACCTTAATCCCATAACTTTGGCTTACTGAATATATGGATGGAAAAATCATCTAATAACTGAACATGTTTGTTTTTTCCAGATCTTTGTATTTGTTACCCTCGCCGCCGCTGCTTTCGCAGCTCCCGCGGTCGCGCCTCAAGAAGTGGTGCTCGTCAAAGAATCCCCATCTGACAATGTCGGTCTCGGCAGTTACAATTACGCTTTTCAATTATCGGACGGACAAACGAAACAGGAATACGCAGAAGTGGTCGAGGGCGGAACCGAAGGTCCCTTCTTGAAGGTTCACGGCAGCTTCTCCTTCGTCGACCCGCAGACCAACGCGCAATACACCGTGAACTACGTTGCTGACGAAAATGGTTTCCATCCTCAAGGAGAACATTTACCTAGTGTCTAATTGTTATACATGACTGCTGTCAAATAGGGGCCTAATTCCAAATAATTCAAATAAGATGATGTCTGTACTCGTTCCGTCCGAGGCGTTATTAATCTGTTGAATTCCGTGCGACTGAAATAAAATGATAAAACACTATTGTTTAATTACTTGTGTATTCATTCACCCTATTAAAGATTACTACATGGTACGCTATCGAAATAACACTGTACAGGAAAGTACACTAAAAAGTTAAGTCTGGGTTAGGTTAATCCTTTAACTATTTAAAGGATTAATCTTTAATTTTTTAATTTTGAAGCTTTGAAATTGGTAAATTTTAGAATTTTCAAATTTTAAGATTTCAAGTAACAGTTAACTTAACTATGACTATAGTTTTTCTTTCTGTGGTCCACCTCGGGACAAAGCACTCTCCTTTCTCTTTTCAGCAACTAATATCCATACTTGTCCAATTTTCGGGGCATGATTGGTATAAAACTAAAAAAAGTTAAGTCTTATTTTACTACTATTCAAATTGAGTGACCATTGAACTTTGTTTAGTTATTTAAAGTGGTATAGATCTGCACTTAATGAATTTATCTTTACTTTTTTTAATTACGTTGCTGTGTAATTTAAGAATTTATAACTTTATATATTATTAAATCAGTTTAGACGTTATTGTTATTACTTTACATAATGAAAATATGATCACATTTTACTGTCTTTATTATGATAAAAATTCTTTTGTTTTTTAGTATTTATTTATGTTTTATAAGAATTTATAGCTGTACATGACTGTACATAGAATTTATTATTTGCTGTTTATTTTCTGAATTAATGATATTAATTTCAAATTGATATGATTGTTTTATTAATATTAAATAAATTTAGTGATTATTTACAACTATTATTTATACTATTACAATCATTAGTTCATACATTTATGTTTTAAACTGATGTTTTGCAAAATTTTGTAACAGATAAATAGTTAAATGTAACTGCTTCTTCTTAATTTTAATATCAATGAATACTTACTTCTATTTTAAGTATTCAAAGCCAATCGTGGACAACTAACTAATTTTATAATAAGCCATTAATTATTAAAATCAAATGATCGCGCCAATCAAAATTAAATCGCCTCGACCATGTTCCTATCCAATCGAATCGCGGTAACGTCACGACTTACCTACATTCAAGCACCATCTGCAAATGTTACTGAAAAGCTCAGTTCGTACCACGTCGCATAAATATGGTATTTGACACGTCAAGTCTCATATGTTTCGTATGCTACAATGTGAATTTTTTTTACATTTTTATCATATTTATTAACTGTAGCAGGTTGTTTTGAAGTGCGGAAATTAAACATATAACCACAATGTACTCTATTGATGTTAGTACAACTTTAAGTGGCATACGATTGAATTAGATTTTTTATTTGACTTGTTGATCGAGGTTAGAAACATTTGGAATGTTTGTGCGATGTAACTGATCACAAGTAATTAAACATGCCGAAATTTCGAATGCTTCCGCGTACTTCGCGGATCGTGGCATTATGTTCCGCCGCAAATTTTATAAACGCAGCAGATCGAGTTATAATGCCTATAGCAATTGTCCGAATGACCGATGAATTCAAATGGAATTTGCACTGGCAAGGTTGGATACTTTCTGCCTTTGCTTTCGGCTATTTTACTAGTCAGGTATATCGAATTATTCATGAATTTTTTTACTTCTAATTACTAATATCTAAATTCCCTTTCCTCATATTTCTTTATCACGTTAGATTATTGGCGCAAATACAGCAAGTCGTTTTGGATGTAAAACGGTACTAATGTTAGCAGTTTTGTTGTGGTCTATTAGTACAGTTATAACTCCAATTTTGGCTCAATCTGTACCATTGCTCATAATTTGTAGAGTGGTTTTGGGTCTTGGAGAGGGTCTAGGTAAAATATAACTAGAAGTAAATTTGTAGCTTTGTTCTATTAGAGGATGCATAATTGTTTTGTTTACAGGTTTACCAGTTATTTTTCACCTGTTTGCGCACAGTGTTCCTGTTGAGGAGCGATCTCGTGCATTTGGTTATCTGGTAGCCGCTGGTTCTGTTGGACAAGTAGTTGCATCTGTTGTGAGTTTTATTTGTTGTTAGTAACAAATTATACAATTTATAGACTGTTAATAATTTATCTTATTTAAACTGTACAAAATACAGTTGTGCCCATATTTATCATGGCAAACAGGATTTTATTTATTTGGATCAATTGGTATTGTGTGGTCATTATTATGGCTAATATTGTATCATGAAACCAATTCTCAAGACGAGATTCCATTATTTGTACCTAAGGTATTCATTATTTTTGAATTAATAAAATTTTTGTTAGATGCAAATGTAATATTCAACAATTAAAATGATATTTTTTCATTTTTAGATAACGCAAAACAGGAGTTTGCGATGGACTGAATTTATTTTGCATTGGCCTTTATGGGCGCTGTATATAGCACATTTTGCAATGAATTGGAGTAATTATATAATAATGCAATGGTTGCCAACTTATTTAGCAAGAAATCTTTCTGCTAATAAAGAAAGTATTAGTTTGACCGCTCTTCCATACATTGTGAACTCACTAGTTGGTATTGGTATGTATTATTTAACCACCTTTTAACAAAAAAATAATTATAAAAAGGGAACAATAAATAAAAATATACTTTATTATCATTATAGTTGCTGGACACAGTGCTGATAGTCTTATACAAAAGAGATGGTCCGTTTTGTCTGTGAGAAGGTTAATGACAAACATAGGTCTGGTGGGCCCTGGTGCATTTTTATTGGCATTCTGTGCTGTGGATAATTTACTGGCTGCAGTAATGTTAGTATTATAATTTGATTCTTACATAAAATCAAATAATTAATTTTTAATTAATCAATGCTTTTAGTAATATAATTTACATTGTTTTTCTTTTGTTGTAGCTTTGTTTCAATATCCATGGGACTTTGTGCATGTAATTCTGCGGGCCACCTTAGTAATCATGCTGATATAGCACCAAATCATGCGGGAATCACATTTGCAATTTCTAATACTATTGTACGTTTTAATATCTTTAAAATTTAGCAACTTGGTAATATGTTACTGACGAAGAAAATTAAACAACGATTTCTTTTTAGGCTACCATACCAGGAATTTTATGTGGTCCATTGACAGCGGAATTAGTGACAGCATCGCACGGTCGTTGGATGCCTGTCTTTGTTTTAGCCGCGGCGATCAATTTCACAGGGGCCATCATATACCAAAGTCACAGTTCCGCTCTTCCAGTGTTGTGACATGTTGTGATCGAAAGTGAGCTTGCAACCAATTACCAACGAAATCAACGAAGTAGCATAATCGATAAAAATTTGCTGCGAATACGTACCTTCGATCGTGTTTTTCATGCACGATACATCAAAAAAATTTTAACCCCTTTTAAGACACCAATATGGCACATTTATACGTCACACATTGGTTAGTTGAAGACATATCAAAATATACTGGGCATATATATTGAAAGAAAATTTGATATCATTCGGTTTGCAGTTGTGTCAATATAACACAGACCGCTCGTTATAGTGCCATAATTTTGTGCACACAGTGGAATTGGTTGAAACGGTGTTATTACCGAGTGTAACATATAGGTTTTTTGTTCGTTTATATATTTTTTAATGATAGCTTACGAAAAATACTTTGTGATATGTTTGAATGTGTAAACACAATATTCTCATTTTTTTTTTTTTTTTTTTTTTTAATAGACTACAATTGTATATTATGTAAAACATAAGACTGTATATAAAAGAACTTTTAACTTTCACATATATACTACGATTAAATGTCTTCGATGCACCCGCAATATGAAAAGATATTATTTACAATTGAGTAAATAATATATTAAAATAAACGAAAAAGATATGTTTTCTATATTGTTCAAAGCTTTATTAAACTATCATCTTCATATTTCCTTTTGTCTTTGATATTAAAGTATATGTACAAAATTCAATTTCAAGATTTGTACTTTAATTTTTATTACATGGAATACTACATAGGTTTCAGCGTCATATCTTTCTTTAAATATTCTGAGTGAAGTATACGTGAAAATGTATCACAGGGTAGATTGGTGTTTAGCGTGTTCAAACCCATTTCAATGAAAGCATTGCCCGAATAAGTAGGTTTACCATTTGTTTGAATCGAAAAGTCAGCATTTGGCACGTTATTATAACTTATTAATTGATCCTCTTCTTCCTGTGACAAATTTTCTTCAGTTGTTTCTTCGGTTATTATGAGCTTATCAGGTTTCTCATGCACAGGTGTTCTTGCAGAAGTTCCTGCATTTATCTTTCTATTTATGTCTTGTAACAGAGAATCTTCTTCGTATTCACTCTGACAACTCATGATATCGTACATGTCACCAGAATGAATGTTTAATTTTTGCAATATCTCCTCCACATCAGCTGGGGATGGATCAAGCTCTCTGATGTTCGGTTCCTGCTTTCTCACAAAATTCCTTTCTGCGTCGCTAATATAACTCTCAAAATATTGTTGGATGTCAGAACCCACCTTCTTCAAACTTTTTCGGTCGTTTGCATTGATATCTTGTCTATTAAAATTTAACGGACTAGATTTAAGATTACTTTTGGGGTTACGAGATCGCATACTGGTGAGAAGAGATCTACTCTCGAATTGTTTATTCGTGTACATTTTATTCGGTGAAGTTTCATCCTGGACAGCGATTTTCGAAGCATTGTTCGTTTCGTTGGCCATTTTTTTATTCGTTTTCGGGAACAGCATGCCTTTAATTTGCTCAGCATTTTGTTCAAACGATTGTCGAGGAGCATCCAACAATTTGGTTGCACTTCGCTGTAAATATTGGCACGATTTTGGGTCCAAATAAGATTTTTGGATCTTATTTATCTCTTGCGTCATCTTTTCTAACGTGTCATATAATTTTCGGGTCCGTACGTTCGCGAAACATTTGCTTTGCATCCATTCGTTGCCGGATCGGAATGTCTGCCAATCTGTTTTCACCTTTTCTACCTCGCGATTAATTTCGTCCAATGGATCCCGTTTCCCTGAAGAATCAAAACTGTACAATGATCGTAAAAGACAAACTGAATATACAGTTTAAAGTGGAAGAAAGAAGAAGTCGTCTGTTACTGTAAATATGATAGAACGAATAAAAATATTAGTCGTCTTTCAAAAATTGATTATGATCTTAGATCGCTGTTGCTTCTATGAAAATAAATAACAAAATTAAGAGAATAAGGTTTTGCTCAGGTTTTGGAAGATGTTCTGAAAGTTTAAAGTAAAATTCACATTATATAAAATATAAAGTCTCATAGTTAGCAAAATTATTGGAAAACAGTATGGAGTGGTTAAGGTGTATTATAATAAAGCTACGTTAAAATTATAGGGTTAGATGTTGTTTTCTTCAAAATCTGTAGACTGTTTTTTTTTTTTTATTAACTTTTAAATACCATGGAAGGATTAAATTCGTACCCGTCAGAATTAAATCAGATTTCCTAAGTAGGTCAAGAGTAAATAGTATACGTTATTCAGAATATTATTTTTATTTATGTAAGCAATATTTAAGCAAATATGTGGAAGTAAAGAAATAAAAATAAAGATTATACATAAAGAGTAAATTTCCAGTTTCGAAGTCAAGATAGTTAAGGATAGCTAAGGTTAAATGAAATGAAGTAACAATGTTTCTGAGACCACTACTAAGGAATACAAAATTGATAAAAATATTCATATACAATTAACCGTTTGCACTCTATACATTTTTTTAAACTTACTGTAAAACTTCTAAAACCAAAGTTTTATTTTGAAAAGAAAAGTTGTAAGTACTTATGAATCCATTTATTCCTACTTTCTTTTTGTTAATTTATTATATTCTAATATATGTAAGTGACTTCGCGAAATAATAAGAGCAAATCGATTGTCAGGAGTAAAATATCACGATAACCATACGGTTTTTTTTATAATGTCCCGGATTTTCCGGGCCTTCAACAAGGGTTCTTCCCCGCTTTTCTTCGGGGGAAATCGCGGGTTTTCCCCAACTCTGAGAACTGACCAGCATCACTACTTGGCCTTGTAAATAGTTCTCGTCGGGTCACACGGGCTACAAACGTTGGGATCTTATCTTTAACCCCTTGCCATATCATTTCTCCCACAAGTGCGTCAGACAAAGCTAAATATTTATTGTTGCAATATTAAAACATAAAGGAATGGGAATTCCTTAGATACCAAAGGAAATTCAACGATAGTATACCATACCAATTATAATCGTAATTACATATAAAGTCCAATTGTAATAAAAATAAAAGTCAGGTTTGTAACATTTGAAGCCTAATTCGTCAAAGTATGGCAAGGGGTTAATTAACGACTGAGCTGTCGAAGACTCCTCTGGACATCGTCTCGGTCGCTCTTCGACACCCCATTTTCCCAACATCCGCACCCCTAGCTCTTACACATATAAATTTTAAATAATACATTAAAAAATTCTCTAGCAAAGGGTTAAACAAGAATGAGATTAATTCTACATTTCTCACCACGATCTTTGACCAGAAGTTGGTCTGCCATTTCTTCCTGTCCTTTTATGCGAGGCAAATTAGTGTTTTTATTGTAACTTGTTACACTTCTCTGCTTCCCTAGATTGTCTATCATGGTGTCACTACGAGGGTGTAATTTAGGCAACGCAGCTTCGAAAGTCTCGTGAACAGTGTGCAAGTTTTGTTTGAAATTCGTGGATTTTAAAAGCGAATCTGAAAACGCGTTGTATTATACATATTCGACAAAACTACATTTTCCAATCGTAATGCACATTTTTATACGCACCTCCTTGACCGATATTGGACACATATTGCGATCCTTTCTTTTTTCCTACACTGTTAGGTGTTGCAGAGGAGCTGGCAAGCGGATTGAACTCGTATACAAAATTGTGTGTTGCTGAAATCCTTTTTGGGACTCTTTGGGTCTTTTTTGTGCTTTCTGTAGACTATCAATATTTTATAAATCACTTTGTACAGAAAAATGATTCGAGATAGAATGGATTTTTATCGTAGGGATAACACTATTTGTTTCTTTTTCAACCCTTGTGCGTACAATCGGGTGCCCAGGCGCCCACCGCAGCACATTTTTACATGTAAGTAAATTAAAAATCAAAATTTCGTTAAAACAATTTCTTTTCACAAAATAATCGAATTTAAAGTACACATACTGATACCGGAAACCGGGTACCTGGATATCCACCTTGCAGGAAAACTCGATTTTGATAGACTTATTAGTTTTTTGATCGTTTTATTTATTTTTGATCTTTTTACTAACTTTCTATACATTCTTTATTTATTTAGTTTGCAGGAACATTAAAAAAATTGAAGTAAGGGGAGGTGGGTACTCGGGTATCCCGGTTGTGTATCAATGTTGGTAAAGCTGGTTGTGTACACAAGGGTTAATACTATGGTATTGAAATTCTGTAGAAGCAGCGTTTTATTTTTAATTGTACGTTCGCGATGCTTACAGAAATTGAATCATCTAGTTTTAATATAAATCAAATACTAAAGTACAGATATAACGTTACTTTGCCGCATAAAATATCCGTACATTTATTAAAAATATTAAAAGTAGATTCGATTTCTGTAGGTGCAGGTACAACCAAAAATAGAGGTATGATATCAGCATTTTCACACCCTGTTTGGAATTAAATCCATCAGAATGTCGAAGTTACAGAAGTTATTAATGTATTTTTTGTCAAAATAAAGAATGACTTTTATTTTCTATCGTTTCATGATTATAAAATTATGGTTTTATAACTTGAAAGTTGGTGTAACGTTTTAATGTAGGAAATTAAAACCACTTTGGAGTGATAATATAAGAATAAAAGTAGCTAAAATAATTGTAATAAAAACATTCTTGATGTTTTAGTAATATGAGTTTAATATCAAACGTCTAACTTTGTTTAACCTCCATCCGGATATTCTTCTTTCGTTAATTTTGAAACTAATTCGTGATTTTTCACTCTTCGAATGGTCTTTGAATTTGCAGGAATGAAGATCCACTTCTGTACTAGTCTGATTATCGCTCGGTGAAGATTTTGTTTCTTTTTTGTCGACTCTTACCAATCGAGGCCTGTAAAGTTTCGAAAATCCAAAATTCCGACAAATTTATTTACAACAATCTCTGATAACGAGAGAAAACGAAGTTTAATGTAAGGTAAAGTTTAAGATGAGAAACGAAGTTTAACGTTCAAACTACCAACTTTTAATGTACACTTCTTAATTAAATTGAAAATAAAATAGAAAACGGGATAAATAAAGTATAATACTGATTATGTATAATTACTGGTTATTATATATAACCACCATTAGGTTTGGTAAATGTGATGAATTCTTGAATATTTATCAAATTAACCAGCGAGTTTAGTCTAATACGTCTAATAAACTTGAAATATTTAATAATTTGTAGTAGTAGCAATAACGTTATTTGGAAAAATGTTTTTTCTCTAGAATATGGGTTTAGATTGTTTTTGATATGTAATTGTTTTGTATGAGTTCTAATAACACAATTATTTTCTCTACTTAGGCCTTTCGTTTGATGAGACATGTCAGTACCTTATTCAAATTTCGTTCAGGCTACGTCCATGCCACTTAAAATAGCCGTTTATTGAATTTTTCATTGTAAATTCATTAGCTTTACCAAACCTAGTGGTGATTATATATAATAATCGGCAATTATACATAATCATCATTTCGGGCGAATTTAATTATACAAATTTTTCAACAAAAAATTTCCATGTATTAGAAAAATAATACTTAAAGCAATATTTTAAAGTTAGACAATGAAAGTATAAAAGAGATTAAAATGCCATTGAAATTATTGCTATTTGAAGAAATTATTATAAAGAAATCTGAATTAATTTTCCAGAATTCGACTATCAAACTTATCTATCGAATAAAATAAATTCATACTTGTTATAAATGTTAGCTTGAACGTATTCCTTAACGATTTGCTCTGGTTTCACGAAATGCTGGAAATTAAACACAACTTTTTCGCCCGTTTTGTAAAAGATTGGTCCTGTTTGTGTGCGTTTTCGTTTGGTCGAGCTCCAAATCGATTTTGCCCAACTTTTATAATCACTGAAAAATGGTTATATCTGTGAGTTACTTTCTATTCTATTGTTTTATATTTTCACATAATAGTTTAGTTTTCAATTAACTCGATCACCTTGATTAACTACTCAATGGTAAACTTCATGGAAATTGTAAGATTTTGAGTTTAAATAGCGGCTAAATCTCATAAAGATTCACTTTTTTTATACGTTCATTTAACGACCGAATAAAGAAAAGCTACATGAAACTTTCTTCTCGGAGATCATGGCTTAAAAGTGTCTGTTTTATTTATTGTGGTAGTTTACTGGTGGTAATTTAATAAGAATTTAAAAAATTAAAATATCCTGAATCATTTAGGATTATTCCGAATGTTTTTTTTATTATATTTTTGTAAACGTAAAATGGCAAACAGGGGTGGTTAATGAATTAAAAATCATATGATTGAAAAAAATACTTCTACACGTTTTTTACACACCTAGATAATTAATTATAATTTAACATAATTAATTCTGTATATGACTTTTAACACAGATAAACTTGTGTCTGAAATATTTTTTTATATAATTAACAGTTTATTAATACTAATAAACTTCTTTATGCCCTGTAAAAGGGGTGTAAAGGAGTTTTACTTTTCGACATTTTACTCTGGCCACTAATTATAATTATATATTCATTTACATTCTTTACTACACTAACACTATAATCTGGTATATTGTCACTAGGGAAAATGAAATCAGAGGTGATGGAGACCCCAATACTCGTCTCAGTACCCAAAAATTATAGCGCATTAAATCTGAGTTGGGTCTAGATTAGTAATTATTTTAAAGCGAGTTGATGAATTTACTAATAGCAGATTACTAGATTAGTAACTAATAATGATTAAATTAGTTTAGTGTGATAATTACTAGATTATTAAATCAGTAATTTAAAAATTACTATTGCTAAATTCACCAATTCGATTTTGGTAATTACTAATTTAATAATTCAGTATTTAGACTGAAGTGATATTTAGATGGCCTCATTTAAAAGGACCACCCAGTGTGATTTCTATTATTCCATGCGTGTAGTTTATAGTTTTAATAATTTGACGCTACCTATTATAACGGGACGGCGAGCCTAATTTCTTGAATTTTTCAGGCTTTTGTAAACACTCTTTGTTTTGTATTCGTTGCTCTGTGCCACCAACGAACACGGATAATCCATTCAGACGTTTGATTTCCTCTCGATTGTATACCTTCGAGGTTTCAGAATATAATGATAAGAAAACCGGAGCGTTATGTAGTTTGTTGCAACTTGGAAACCCCTCGAAGATCTTCGCCAGTTCCGGAAGTAATTGTTTAACTTTGTCCTGCGTTCATAACCTTATGTTTGTCAGAAACAAAGTAAAATTGGTTAGTAACAAGCTTGCGAGATGTTCGATTATAATTTATATAAGGTAGATTAGCAATTATTAACATCTCAATTGTTTTCGAAATTGCAAACGATATAAGAAGTATCAAGAAATCACAATTAATCTACAGTAATTGTTTTTAATATTAGAACTATCGTTGTTAAATGTATATTTACTTTCAATTTGAAAATATAAATAAACAAGGGGCGGGAAATAAATTACTTTGTACAATATTCTTTTATATTGGCCAAAGTCAATTTATACTTTGACAAAAACAACAAATTTTATTATTTGAAATAAGAAATCTGGAATCCGCAGTTTAATGGACTTTGTCAACTTCAGAATTAAATCTGAAATTTTAAAAGTAATGAATATTAAAAACAACATGTAATAATTTTGTAATGTTTTGCCGTAATTGTATATACTGGGTTGGCAAAAAAGTAATTTCGGTCTGCACAAGTAGATAACGTTGTGTTTGTTTCGTTATTTTTCTGTCAATGTTGTAATGTTTTTCTTTTAAGATTTGGTTGACACTTTTATGTTACTGTAGGCACTAGTTTCATGTAATCTTGTTTACAACTGTTAATTTACACGTTGCGCATGTAGACAAGAGGTAATATTACGACTCGAGAAATCGGTATTTATTTAATACCAACAAACCAAATGTTATTAGAAACTATTAAAGAATGGAGTTTGAATGGAGTTCCTCTTCATTCTTCAATCATAAAAGGTTACAAATTGTTCAATGATCGACGGAATTAATGAAAATTCATCAGGTGTTTAACACGAATACTAATTTTACAATTTTACAAAATCGAGACCCTTGGTTTTTGAGTCTAAGTTCCAGGTAGTTCTTGGAATTTGACGTTACTGAAATTCCAAGAAGTGGCACGAATACCTCCCAGCGTGACATGTTCTCCTGATACAATTTTACAAAATTAAGATTTTTGGTTTCTGAGTTTAAGTTCCGGGGAATTCCTGGAATTTGGCCACTAAAATTCCAAAAAGGTGGTACGAATACCTCCTGGCGTATCATGTTCGCCTGATACAAATTTTCGAAATCGAGATTCTTGGCTTCTGAATCTGTTCCCGGGAATTCTTGGAATTTGACGTTTCCAAAATTCCAAGAAGTGGTACGAATACCTCCTGGCGTATCATGTTCTCCTGATACTATTTCGAGATTTTCACCACTTTGAATTTAAATTTTATAGTCTTCAATTTGCTATTGTTAATTTTTATTATTCCCTGAAATTATTTATAGGATAAGAATATCAAGAGGTTTATTTAAATAAATAAACAAATTCTTGATTATTTTTAATATGCTGCATTTATTCAATAAACTAAATGATTTACACATTGAGCTTTACAATACTTATTAAATTATTTATAATTAACACTTGTAATATTGCGCGTTATTTATACAATTTTATACTCGGATTTGTTATAGAATTTTGGCAACAGTACAATTACTCTTATTTGCACTATCTATTTAATATTACAAATTATAACAAATGAAAGATTGTTGAATATTACATACTATACATCAATCCTCATCATTCTTAATTATTATTTTAACTTATTTCTATTGTTACATACAACAGAGATGCTTAATTACATTATTTTATCTTAAACTACAAATAATACAATATAATCATTTCTTACATCTATAATTACATACTAAATTACCCTTAATTGTAACGCGCGTGAGGTGCGAGTGATGGTATTACCGACGTAATACCGACGCAATAAAGTAAACATAATTAATCAAAATTTCGGGAATGGATGCATTATACGCTTTAAATAGTTAAGAAGAATTAATTAATAAACCGATTTCTATTATTTTCTTTTTATCTTCCTTCGAAAATATCGATCGAATAAACATCGGTAATGTTGGAAATTAGTTCCGCCACCCATCACCAGGCGGCGCGAGTGGCGCTATTTCCGATTTATTATAAAAATTTGAAAAATTGTATCTTTACAATTATTGTCTACATAATCATTTGCAAGAAATAAGCTTGCATTCGTTCGGTTTACAGCACTCTTTGATCACTCCACTTCAGTGTTTACATTTCACTATTTAAATGTAGATTATTATTGAAAATGTGTGGAATAGTACATCTAAAGTGTACTATTATTATTCTGGTTAAAGACTATAAATTTTAAATGAATTATTATGAATGATTACAAATTAGTAACACTAATCATATTGTCATTGCAACGCGTACAAAATTGTTGCCACGAAACTTGGAGCCACTATGCTTTTTACGTTGCAATTTAAAATAAAGATATGTTATTATTCCAAGAAATTGGTTATATACTTTAATTGCTGTTAGACATTCATTACCTATGCATTTCTATGCGTATAACTGTAATAATATAACTGTTGCCCCCCTAATTAAATCACACTAATTTAATAGTAATTCAATATTGGTTTAAAATGATTAAATTTGTCTAATTTAATGAATAATATTGAAAGTACAAATAAGGTAACAACAACTGTATTCTTTCACCTAAACTTAGCTAATTATAAAGAAAGAAACATATGAATATATATACATATGACATTCAAAAATTTTCATTAACCTCCGTACCTTTAAAATCATGTTTTCCACATAAAACACTTCTAAATATTTCATATTGAATATCATACTCAGAATGAATTCAACACGGACGTCTTCATACAAGAAAATCCATCCCAGCAACGAGAAACGCAACGAAACTATGAAATCGAACGTACATCAAGAAGATTTAAGAATAAATGGATTTCACATAGAGCCACATCATTTCTCAACCGAAGGAATTCCTAAAAATACTTCGAAAAATTCGTCGGCGAGCTGGACGAGTCAGAGTCGTCCAGAACAGAAGCTGGAGGATGAAATACAGGAGGTAAGCCTGCAAATGACGACGAGGAGCGTCACTCGTCTTCAGGGGCAGAATGTTTCAGAAAACACCACCGTGCTGAAAGTATGCTCGAAAACCGCCTTAAAAGAGAACGAATTAATCGATGATCAATTTTCGCAGAAAGAAGCAACGTCGGCTAGAAGCTCTCCCAGTCGAAGGAACAAGATCCACCAAGCGAATAACAAAGTCGAGGAGAAATTGAGAAGTCTGTACTCGCAAGTGGAAGACCTGTGCGTTTCGTGCGCCCCAAAAAAGAGGAAAAATCAGCCCCGCGTCAAGGAAACGAGGACCGCGAGACCTCGCAACGAAGATCCGCTCTTCAATTATTCCCTTAAATTAATGGAAATATATTTAAAAAGGTACAACGCTGACTCGGATAAAGGATCGAGCCGAGAACCGAGTCCTGTAAAACCTTTACCAAAAAAGAAACGTTACGGTTCCAATTCTACAATGAACGTTTATTCATCGAACTCGAAGGGCGTCGAAGGGTGCGTGACTCGAACCAGAAGGAAAAAACAAAAATCTTGTTCGTTGATCGACGATACATTTGTCGAACCGACTCGAGATCGACAGAATACCGACGATTTGGAGGAGTGCCTTAACGATAAGAAGAAAATAAATTCCGAAACGAATGAGAGAATCGAATCGGGCAAATGCTTATCCAAGGCGTTAAAATTGAAAAAAACCTGTGCACGAAACGAAAATTCAAACACGGAAAGTAATAATTTCGATCTCAACAACGTACATTTCTTGGAAGATGAAAAACTTACGAATGTTACCTCTTTGAACGCGGAGGAAGATTTACTAGATAAAGTAAATCGCAATTCCTCTTTCCAAAAGTTCAACGGTTACGATAAAAAATTGATACCGGAGTGCGATAACTGCGAGAAAATTGACAATGTAAACGCATTGACAATTGAGGATGATATTTTAACGAAAGCGAAAGAAAGAGACGAGACAGAGGATCTAGGTGCTTATTCGGATACCGATTTCATCAAAACGGAAGAGTTCAGGAGCAATCAGGTTTCTGTAAAGTCAAACGAAAGCGAAATTTTGAGACCGTCCCCGAACTCTGAAGATTTGGAAAGCATGGAAGTATATTCAAACGAAGAAAACCCGGAAAATAAACAGGAGAATTTCAACGAAGACGCGATCGACGATGTTGGAATCGATTTATCGAATGAAAATGTTCAATCGATGACGATTGACGATGAAAAAGAGAAAGAACAGGATTCTCAAGGTGCTCGGCTTGAGATGACAGTAAACGAGATTGATAGCCTTACGAGTGGAACAATTATGCAGGAGGTAACAGAGAACGATGATGATTACAAGGATATAAACATATGTAAAATGTTAACGGACGTTCACGAACAATTGACTTATGATTTGCAACGAATGAAACGTATGGAAGCAAAATTGCAAGGCAAAGTCTCCGTGGATGCGACTAATCTTACGACGGCGTTACAGTTGCTGGACAGAACTGTGGCGAGGTATGAAAATAAATTTATTAATTTATTATTTCAATTTTATACATTACTAAATAATGGGAGAAAATAGTATTTTTATGAATTGAAGTATTCGGTGGTGATTTGATTGCATTTCTTAGTTTAAATTTCAATTTAAATTTTGTAGCTTAATCATAATGATAATTAATTTTACAATAGTAAACGAAATTATCGTTAAATCATATTTCCACTAATTAGGAAATGACTTAAAATTCTTTAGTTAATATTTGAATGAAAAATTCAAACGATTAGGAAATGTGAAGTTCTATGTTTTCATAAAACAACTTTGTAATCAGAAACAAAATTATGGCGGAATATTATATTTATAGGGGGAGTTCCCCTGGCACCCAGACGCTTCAAGTTTTTCTTAAATAAATGAAAGAAATATGGATCTATTTTTATGTCTTTTGCATTAATGTCAAGTTAACAGAATTCTAAACCAAGATAAAGAAATGCATACGCAATGGAAGCGTGTGAATTCTACTAGGGGTATTCCCCCCTGTGAATTTCTTTAAACTATTTTAATTAAAATCACAATTTAAATGGTTTAGGCTAAATGACAAGTAATAGATCTTCTAAAATATAACTTCACAGCAACAAATGAAATTATTTTAGAATCGTATCCTAATAAATAAGAAAATTTGTAAATAATTTAATTGTCAATTTCATTAAATTTCTTAGCCAGGATTTTAATTATATTTTTTATCCAATTAGCAAAATCATATTTTCTGAAATTGGAGAATTTTAGCGAATCTTTTTCAATTTTATAGTCACATAGGCCCGTTGCCAAACGATAAACTCTACCATATTTTTCTAACAAAATTACAACAGTTTAAACCATTATAATAAATAGATGCAAAAGTTACATCCACGATTCAAGTAACAATCAGGAAGCTGAATTGTATATCGCAAAGGTGTTATCAGTATACGGGGTTCAATTAGTGACAGCAGTGAATAAAAATAAAGCTGCTTTGGACGAGCAAGGTACGTACATGTTTTTAATATATAGGATGAGTCATTTAATATTAACCCCTTGACTTATGATTTTTCTACCGGGTGCGTCAGCTAGGGCTGAATATGTATCGTCTCAATGTTAAAACAAATAAAGAAAATCGAGAGATTATATATATTTTACACTTGACAAGCTTTGACTATATAAATTGCGATTAGAATTAAATTTAAAATCGAGTTTTAATTAAAATATTAAGGACAGAGGTTACATTTGAAACCCGGGGTGCGTCACGTGCGTGACACGATGTTGTAAGGCAAGGGGTTAAAAGTTAAAATATCTCAGTTGCTTTTACAGAAAACAAATAGAATAGAGGAAAGAAGTAGAAAGAAATAGAAAAATTATTCTACTGTAAATTCCTTTTTAAAATTACATAGTTTTTACGTGAAAAAATGTGACAATATTTCCAAGAATTTCAGTTACAAAATTAATAAAGAAGTTTCATTTAAAAATATTTTTTTTACTGTTGTAGTCTTCAAAACCATTAAAATGGTAATTTATTCCACTTCTAATTAAACTTAACACATCTACCCAATCAATTTATCTGTTTTTATTTATATAAACGTTTACAGAATGAAATCAAATGTTATTCTTTTATTTCAACGAAATTTAATTTTTCTCTTTCAATAGAATTCAATTTATTTATTTCAATAAAATAATACAAGTTCGATTACAGCGCAACAAATCGAGCGAATGGAGCTTGGGCGAAATATATATAACAAAGTGAGCATTAAAAATATGACAAATAATGTAGAAATAATTTTATTCGTATAATAATTGTTGTTCGTTTATAACTGATTTAGAAAAATGTCTTCAAAGAAATCAATAGCTCTTGGAATTACTGGAAAAAGGAAATAATCTTTCTGATCGAAATCATCTATAATTGGGTGAAACATGTAATGATGAATAACGAGGAGAAAGAAAACGTTAAATCTTTGCGAAAATATAAGAACATCCATCGTCGCACAGCCAACAATTTATTTACTTACGATCTAAAGTAATATTTTATAATTTAATTCTACATTTATATATATATATAATATTTAGTAATGTTTAGGATAATTTTATTTTCTAAAATTATTTGTGCTTATGATTTTCAAATCAGTTTTTCATATTCTTTTCACTGATATTAAGGGAAAAATATATTGTTCTTTTTGTAATAAAATCTTGTTTATTAATGTGGAGTAGGAGCCATATTAGAGTTAGATGCCAACTTTTTTTATTAATATAAATCTTGAATTTCAAATTTTCATTTGGTAACCTATGAAGTCAATGTAATTAATATTAATTCTTTTCTCTTCAATTTCTTTTAGTCATTCAATAATAAATTAAATCTGTAGCGTTTAGTAACATCTCAACACAGTATAAAGTTAATCATTATAATTTGGGAGAAGTTCGCATAGATAGGTGATAAGATACAGTATACAAATTTTAATTTGTTTAGAAAACATAGTTCCTCGCTTCTTTTTCTACTGAATTGTTTAAAAATGGTTCTTAAAATGCACAGAAAAATTTTGTCTAGATATTGATCATTATTAGACTACATCTGCCAGAGTATATGTGCTTCTTGTAAACTGTTTTTGGTAATAATTTTGTAATGAACCGGGATCGAAGATAGTTCCATTTTTATGAATACTAACATGTTAGTTGTCACCGGTGACTGACACCTTCAATTTTTTATAATTAAATAATTAGTCAAACAAAACACCGCACAAACTTTGAATATAAGGTAAAGGTAGCAGTGTGGGGGTTTCTTATTTTAAATCACAAAATTTATTAAGATTGGAACTTCTATATTTATTTATTATTTTATTTGATACACAACTTCGAAGTAAATGTGAATTCAACATCCGTAATTCTGGCGCTAAGATTTCTGAAATAACTTTTAATCAAATGTTTCAGGTCGAAGCCGGGTGATGGTCGAGTAAAGGGCGCGAAATTTGATTTGAAGTTGATTAAAAACGAGAGCGTGGTCGATACTCAAATGTCCGTTGCTTCCCATCTGATTAATTGTCTGAAACAGTCCAAGTCGAAAGCTTCCGAGAAACCTTTTAACAGTGTCGTAAATCGAGAAAGGGGAAAGACTCAGAACGATGCTCAGATGATCGAGAAAAGAACGATCGACAAAGGAAAATCCACGAAAGATCCGATTCGAAATAAGTATCGAGCGTTTGGTAATCAACCGGTTTGGAGACCGGGAGGAATAGTTAAAATTCCTGCTTCGAGTAGCGCAACCACGTTGCAGAAAGCTCGTCCGTCGACAAATGTCAAGGAAAAGGTTGCTCCGCTAACAGAACACGCCAGGTAACGTTCTTATGTAATAAAAGATAACCCGCGGACGAGATATAACTTTATTCGAGGAAAAAAATGTCAGTTTTCAAAATTGATTACGACATATTCAATTACTTTTGAAGTGGCACAAGATAGAAATAAAATTAATTAGGCAAAATCAGATACCGAATAAAACATTACACGATGTGTTTACTCAAACGACATCTTAATAAATCATAAATAATATTATTTGTTAATTTTATAATCTAGGCATACGAGCCTTTAATCGCTCAGTCATCGCTTCTTTAGCTTCAATACATTGAACGCAGCCACAATTAGCAGCTTTCCAATTATTTTATTATAATATTGTAACGAAGTAGTTTCGGCACTCGATGTACTTTCGGTGTTCTCGAGTTCGATCGGATATTAGAATAATCGTGTTCGACAGGGTTAAGAGAACACGGGAAGTAAGGGAGCCTGGTCCGCGGAGGTCCGGCTACCCCAGAGGTTGGAGACTTAAAATCCTGCAGAGTGCCTGGTTCGCTAAGGTCCGGCAGCTTCTAGGTCTTGGGTTTGGAAGGTAGAGTGCCCAGTCTGGAGATCGAGTCAGGATGTTTCGTTTGGAATGTTCGAAATCGTTCGGAATATGACTAGGCTGGACTTTTTGCGAATGTTTTACCTGTATTTATACGGGTCTTTTAGGGCTTTATCGGGGGTGCGTAGGACCGGGGAGTGAGGGTTTTATGACCCTGTCGTCCGCAGGTCGAAAAGTCGCTTAACTATTTACAAAAATATATATTAACTTCGTCTAGTACGTGTCTTCGAGTTGCAATATGTCTATTTTGTGAAAATTTAAATAACATTCTAATGTATGGTTTCAATAGGGAGATAACAAGTATGATTTATATTAATTTCACATAGTTAAGACCTGCCCTACGTCCAAATGAATTTCTTAATCGTTATAAAAAGGAACTTTCTCTGTTTTCAGAACGGAAAAACCTAACAAAACAACCAACGCTTCCAAGAAGAAGGTCTTGAACGACGCTTTGTCCATGAAAGACGTGACCGTTCATCCTCGAAAGGCCGTTGGTAAAAAAAGCAATACGAGTTTGAGAATCAGCCCTAAAATGAAATCAAAACCAGGAACTCCGAAGGCCATGCCAAGAAATTGCAACGAACCCGTTAATTTCGAGAATAAGTCTTCGCAGGACGATTCTCACGAGAAAGATTTACAAAATTCCAAAGCTCTTCGCACGTCGGAGGAGAAAGGTTCTGTGAACAACAACCAAGAGCAAGACACTGGAAACACGATACAAGGAGATTCTACCATCTTCGAACCACCGTTAGAACCGATCTTGCCCGAGAAAATGGTGAAAGATCTCTACGACAACAAGGAAGAGCCAACGAGAGACATGGACCCGAATCGACAGCAGAAACAGACGACCGAAAAGTCTTTGGATACACTGTCCCTCTATAAAAACCCCCTGGATTTACCAAAAACTATTGAATACAATCAACCGAATCCATCAAAGAAAATTGAAAACGTCATTGACACAGGAATAAACACGAGTCTCGAAAGATTTCAGTCCAACAGGTACCCAAACTTCGTCTCCGTTGTCAGCAAAAGCTGCCTGACGAACTTCAGCTCGAATTCCGACTGCACGAGCAAACTCGAATGTCGGACATCGTTCAATTCCACTTGCTCGTCGTGCACCTCGAATCTAGAACAGAAGAGCGATCGACTCAACTTACCCGTTCGCGACGAAGATAAGGACGAATCGATGGTGAAAAGGGAGAAGAGCGGCACGAATTCTCACGCGATGTTGTTGAACATGCTGAAAGAGTTCCTCTGCGAGCAAGGCGTCGACGTCGGTTTGGTGAACAAGGCCGAGCAAAAGGTGAAGGATAAGCAGAAGCACCGTAGATACTCGAAGAGGAAGTCGTCCGCTTTCACGACCGGCTTTTTCAGCGCCCAAGATGATCAAAGCTTGCAGGAGGTTGCAGAAACTGAACGACTGCTGCAGATGGAGGAAGAGAATATCGATCGCGAGAAGGATTCGAAGATTACCGAAGAAGAAGGCGTCGTTGATTCGGAGAACAGGTTCGAGTGCACAGAAAATTCCAAAGGGGATGGTATTAATTGGGAGAAAGACTTAAAACGTACGGAAAATGTAATTAAGGATGATGTTAATCGTGAAAAAAATTGCAGGACCGCAAAAATTTGTGAAAGAGGCATACAGTACATAGAAGATGTTACAAGCTGTGAAGAAAGTTGCAAAGAAAGTGTTATTAGTCTTGAGAAAGATTCAAAGTCTACAGAAATTGATGAAAAAAACATTGTTAACCGTGAGAAAGGTTCACGGAACACAGAAGAGGAAGAAAAAGTTATTAATTGTGAAAACGACTTAAATCACACAGAAACTGTTACCAATCGTGAAAAGGAAGTAACGAATACAGGAAGTTACGAAGAAAATTTAAGGCCTACAGAAATTTACGAAGATAAAGTCATTAGTTCTAAGAAGGACTTCAATTACACAGAACATCATAAAGGGAACATCGTTAATTGTGCAGAAAACGTTCTAAAACCCACAGGAAGTTACGAAGAAAACGATATTGAGTGTCAGAAGAATTCAAGCCAAGCAGAAGAGAATAATTACAAGAATATTTTAGACGACATAAAAAAATACATTGCAAATTATCCTCCAGAGAATCGCAAAGACAACCTCAATATAAAGAATGTTCCTCTGCAACCGAAAATGAAGGATGCATGGTCGTACATTCGACAGAAGAGCAGCGACATCTCTTCCCAAACTGATTCCCAACACGTAAGCCTAAAAAGTTTTCAAACCATGACACAAATGATAACGAAAGACGTAAAAAATATAGCTACCGAGTGTTCCACGAGAAATTTGACAACCGAGAACAGAACCGTGTCTGTGATGGTCGAGTCGTTTCCGGTCGATTCCAAGGACAACACGAGAGCCCCTTGCGTTTCTAAATCTGTGACCACCGAACACGTCGGCTGTGTTTTCTCGAAGAGTTTCGATAAACCAATTCATGAAAATTTGAAGGAAAAAAGTAACAGTTTCTTTCTTCGATTGTTGAATCAGATGCAAGAGGGATCGAGAGGCGTCGAAAGCACCGATGCGTCGAAAGAAGTGAGTTTCGCTGAATCGAACGTGTCGACGCTGTTTACTTCTTCAGATTCGTCTTCAAAGTCCCTGAAGGATTCCGAGTGCGACGAGAAAGTGATCAAGGAAACGAACACGTCTCCGATTAAGATCGTATCCAGCGAAACGATGGCGGCATTCCAGGTATTCGCCATCAGAATTCAGAACATATACAAGGCTGTCGAGATCTACCAGCGGAAGTTGAGGACCGAGCTGAAGAGGACCGAGAAGAAACTGAAATCGAACAAAGCTGCTAAAGTTTGTAAAGAAAAACCGTGTTGCGTGTCCAAGAGCAGCAGCGTCGACATGATATTCAGAAGGAACGACAAGGTTTGTAAAGACAGCGTCATCCAGATGTACGAAGCGTTCAGGCAAACGGAAGCTGAATCAATGTTCGACGAAGAGTCTTCGTACGTTTCCGACGACGATGAGCAAGAAGTTTCGGAGAGCCTCGCATCGTCAACGACAACGATGTGGTCCTACGAAAGTGCTTCCGGAAAAGTGGAGTTGAAAATTTCTGGAAAATTATCTGACACAGTCGTGCTGAGGGACGTGACGCATTTGATGGAGTTTTTGGTGCAAAAAACGGAGGATTCGGTGCTCGAAAAGACGAATTCTGTTAAGAAAATGTCAAACAACGCGCGCACGAAGAATCGATATAAGAGAGCTCAGTTTTCACTGTTTTCTAGGAAAAATTTATTGCCTTTGATTTACGGTATTGTGTGTTACGTTGTTTTCTGGTGTTTGCATTTCAGAATCACGTGTGATATTGTATTATGATTTTGTTATCAGTGTTATTTGTTTGTATCATTCTTTTTGTTTGTACAAATATTGTTTTGTTAGGCTTTTATTTTGTGCTTTGTGTTTTCTTACTAAATAAATGCGATTTTCCCACAGCGTTTTTTATGTTTGTTTTGTTTTAGTGTCTATGAAAGTTTACATTAAAACAATGACACTGAAAATACTTTTACGAACCGCAGTTTTGTTGGTTTGAAAATAGAATGTTAATTAATAAATAAAGATGCTCATATTATTTATATTATTTATCGATCTTGTTATAATGTATTAAAAAGTTTCATACAAATATACGAAAGTATAATCACAATTTATTTTTCTTATATTCCTTATTTTAATGTAAAATTTTCCTAAGATAAAATCGAGTAACATTATATATAATAAATAACTTTCTTAAAGATAATGATCGTTCAAGAAAAATTAATATAAAGAGAAAAGTCATGGATAAATAAATTAACGAATGTGATAATTATAATATAATTGCGTAATAAAAATCAGCAAGCTCATCTCGCAATACTTAAAAAATAACTCATTAAGTTTCCGTAAGGTTGCTCTACAAACCTTCTTGAAAATTCAATAATAGTAGTAAAAAGTCACAGAAATAGTTTGTATTATAAATATGTATAAATTTTTGTCAAACACGCTAAACTTAGTTATTAAATTTCGGTGGAAATATTCATTTCTATATTTAATCACAATTAAAGATATCAAATACTAATTTTTTATCAAACATTTTTCTTTGATTTGTATTTGATAAAGAAGAATATTTAATATATATATTTTCTTCAAATATATTATTTATGGTATAAAGATTTTACCTCTTAATGAAAAACGGAAAAACTCGTAAGATTATAAAGATTATAAACAATTACATTATGGTTTATTAACTCGTTGACTGCCACAGTGGATACAGACGTGTGTGGTAAGACACATTTTGATTCCATTTATTAAGGCTTCTGTCGATTAATTTTCAAACGTAACTATTCAAATTGCTATTTTGCACTAGCAGCCTAATCCTAGCAATATTCACGGTTTATTTTATCTTCTGTTTTGTTAATTATTCGATTCTAGAAAATGAGGCGACACACAACACCGTGACAGTCAACGCGTTAAGCGAAAATATTTTTACATTTAAAAATTATAAGCAGAAAATGGTTTTTGTAAAGAATATTAAACTGTTAATGGAATCAAGTTTTTTAATTTGTAAAATTAAATCTTTATAAATGGAAGCTGAATTAAGAAATAAATTCTAATTGTAGAAATGATTTTTATTACCTTTACTTGCGACTATAATTTTTTGCTTATATTTATTTCTTCTTCGATAAATGTTTTTATGCACTTTTATATCCTTTTTGCGTATATTTAAGTATCGCCGCAAAGGTGTTTCACCATGAAAATAAAGCCATAAAAAGTGATTCAGGCACAAGCTACAGCCCGCGTGAGAAACAATAATTCGTTTCCTATCTATTTTTAAGTCCTCGCTATTTTCTTCGATCACGTAATCTTTCTCTTCTGAGGTGTGATCTCAACGTTTGTCTAAAAACCCGCTACGTAATCCTGTCACTCCTGCATTCGAGCAGCGTGCCGTTAAGTAAGATCGTTTTAATTCGCTTATCATAGACCGGAAATGGGCCACCGCCGTGGCCTCAACATTAGTGACTCAATCGGAAGATGACCGATTACCATTTAGTTCATTTGAATTGAATTTTCTCGCTATATACGACCAACTTAATTTGTAATCGCGCGATAAAGAACGACAATGGAAATTAGCAAATCTTGAACGTCACGACCAACAAGAGATTTATACATCTTTTGTATGTGGCTATAAATTTGAATAAATGCACAGTTATTTGCTCAAAAGATAATCATGTAAATGTAAAACTGTTGCCGTAAATTAAAATTAATACGAATAAACTTCGCTTTAGAAACTAACTCGAAAATATAATAAGTAATTATTTGATTATAATCGAAATCTATGAACAATATATATAAATATATAAATATTTTGGAAATTATGGCAATTTTTATACAAAGTTTTGTATTTCGTTTAGTTCCCTTAAATATCTACAAAATTGTTTTTAGGGACACATATTTCGAAGGTGATCTGAAAATTATCGATTTTTTTTTAACCGCATATTCATTTTTAAGTTTTGCAGTAAGTATCTGATATATTTAAAATTGTTTAAATATTATACTTTTTTAAACAAAATGCTCTATTAAGCTATTATTTACATCAAATTATTCAAAACAACATGTGAATATTAATATATTTATTAGACGGGTAAACTTAACACAGATCAGCATTAAATACGTGTGAAAATATGGATTACAAGTGTATATCCTGTAAAAGTCTTTCATTGATCGCGAAGTTCTAAAAAAGTTTCAAAACCTAAGCTTCCATTGCTCATTGACATTAAACCCTTTTTTTTCAATGACGCATAACTTATTTATTACAATATTTGCAATATAGAGTGATAAATAGAATGTTTAAATAATTCTAGGAATTTTTATTCGCCATAAATTACAATTATGAGCAGAAATATGGCTTGTAAGTTAAAGACACCCTGTATTAATTTTCACAAATGTTCCTTTCTGTGTTCGTTGGCATAGCTATTATCAGTATCTAAATACTTCATGTAAATATAGATAAATAAAAAATTAAAGAAATAACTTTCAGAATTGTTTCAATTCTGAATAAGGCACATATTTTGTATCTTAATGTCTATAACGAAAGGATATTGTGTTTCGTTGTATCTGTTATAAACGTGATTAATCCGATGATTATGTATCGCCGGATTAATTACATTTAGCGTAACATATCCACTGAGGGTATAAAAATAATGAAATCATTACACAAATTTTATGGACTTCATTCGTCCTCGTCTAGGACATCAATGGAAGCAGATCCTGTGATGTCCAACAGTTCCTTCGACGTAAAAGTAGCGATAATCTTCTGTGGTCCGGATTTTTGTGGGACCAACTGATGTTCCACATACACATCCTCTTCCGGTTCAACGTCTCTGAACATCAGAGTCTTATTCCGTGTGAGCCCTGGCCCAGCATAATTGAATTGACACTGTGTCAACATTCTGTTCAGAGGATTTTTGAAACGAAGTGAAATCGTTGATGGTTTTCCCACCATCGGTTCGCCATCGATCTAGAAATTTATTTTAATCAAGACGTTAATTCTTGGAATTAAATATCTTAACGATTAAACAGATCTTAGAATGACACTTTTTATAAAAAATCCAATAAAATTTTATAAAGTTATCTCGAAACATAAATATAACATTTGAAATACAATAAATAACTATTCTCATAAGCTATGGCAATTTATATTATTATAAAATATACGACATACTAAAAGTTTAAAATACCCCACAAATTAATTTTTTAACTATAAAGAATTTGTTTATGTAAAAATAAATATATCAATTAACTGAAAAAATATGTTATCACAAAGTATATTCATCCATATGGTGTTTTTTTTATTTCAAAATATTTTTCTAATTAGTAACTCTAATTATTGATTTCAATTTTTTAATTATGTATTTTTCCAATTTTATGATTATTGTTTTAAATAAGAAAGGTACTAATATTCACTAGTCCACTCTGTATAATCAATAAGAATCACTATTAAAAGTTAATTAATTCACAGACTGTACATTTCCTTTAAGCAGAGTTTGATATTCTTTTAAAAATATTTCAAAATATCTGTCTGCTTCCATTTTGGGGCATTTTTACACCGATAAATGTATAAAAAAAATATAATAAATATAATATACTATAAAAATATAAAATGTAAATGTACAAATTTTAATATATAAAATTTCAGCAGATCCTGAAATCGATTGACCACACAAGAATGAAAAAACTTGTAAGATTTTAAAACAAAATCTAGTTTAGATAATAGCATTTCATATAAAAAAATATATAAACATATAAGAATAGAATAATAATGATATTATAACGGATACTGCTGTGTAGACAAATATTATCATAAAATAATATTTGGCTAGTACGGAAAGAAATGTCATATTTCCGACATATGCGACAGGACAAAAGTGCAAAGCTTGAAGTTAGTATACGACAATACATATTACGTAATTGAACCTTAAGGGATCGAAATAGTCGGTGATTAAATCGTCACTTTTGTGACAAGTACAGATACCAATCGTGAATGCCAACGAGGTAATAATACAGCATATTGATCGTGACTTACCTTGACCAAAATATTCGGCTTCAAGACCTGGAAATCATCCTCTTCGGCCCATGTTTGTCTGGTTTCCTTGACCGTGGCAATGCAGTACAGTTTCATAATACAGTATTCGACCAGCTTGTCCAAATAATCGTCCACTGTGACCGTGAGCTTAAGCTGTTCGGCTAAAATAAATGACACGTGTTCGAAACGGAACGAGACGGGATTTATGTATGCATGCAAATGCATGCAGGATCGATTCTGATCTCTGAATTGCCAGCGATAATTTACTGCCGAAATCGATCTAGAACGTAAATTTACGGACAAAGATATCCGCTTAAAGTTTATTAAAATATGAAAATCAACTCAGGTCTGACATTTTCTTATTGACCCCTTATCCTACAATATCGAGTTACACTCGTGACGCTCACTACAGTTCAGATGTGACATTTCTTCTTCAAGTTTTGACAACTTAATTTTAAGTTTAATTGCAATTATGGTTAATGCAGCCAAGGCTTATCAAGTTTCAGATTTTTTTATTTGATTAGCATCGAGACAATAAATGTTTTGCTCTAATTGATGCACCCATTGGAAAAATCATAGGTTAAGGGATTAAATACGAAATAGGTATTTTGAGTTTTGATTGTATCCTTGTAACATTATAGAAATAAATTCAATATTAATTCGAAAATTTTGCAACGTTACTTTACGAAGAAATGTGCAGTTTGAATTTTTATTACTAGTTTTCAAAATTATGCAAAATTCAGATAATCTATTTGCTAAAATTGCTATCAAAAAATTTATTTTGCTAATATTTTGGGAAAGCTCCAGTCTGAATTTTCTCGAAAACGAAGCCGAGTATAAAAATCTTTAATTTCACATTGTATACTTGTTTGTGCACATGAAATTATTGCACTGTAATATAAGTCCGCAACATTTACTTTTCTTTTTTAAATAAAATTTGTTTTCATCCATTCACTACAATATTGCAAAATTTTAATTAAAATTATGAATTTTCGAGTCAAAGGGAATATAATTCCAAGTTTTATTTCGCTACGAATTTATATGCCATAGCCTAATGCACCCTGAACAAAGTATTTAAAATATTCGCCATAAAGTTGGGGTTTCGTGCGTCGCATCACGTGCGAGCAGATTCCAGTCGAATCACGTATGCATCACGGAAAGGCCTGCCATATGCATCGATCATTCGGTTCATTTTAAATGAGGCTCAATAAACTTACTAGCGTTTGGTTGAAGGACGAAGTCGCCGGATGCTCTCTTCACCAGATTCGCCTTGACCCCGGTGTAGTACACGCTACCGGCAGACAGAATGGCTTGGATGGTTCTTAGCTGATTCGATTTGTTTTTTATGTTCACTGTCACAGCGAAGGGTTGACCGATATTCACGCGTTCCAGGTCTATCAGATCGAATTCAACGTCCTCTTTCCCCGGCGAGGGCAAGGAGTAGAACCTTTTGGCCACTTCCGTGCTGCGAACCGCTCTGTACAGCGTCAAACGCTCGGCTTCGGTTCCTGAACGTAAAACAGGACATTAAAAATTGAATAATTATGAGCCCTGGGCGTATGAATTACATATACAGTCCCTGGCTATCGAATTAGGACCACGTATGAAAATTTCACTTTCATGGCTGTAACATTATGTCATATATATTTTGCTCTTATCAAAGCAAAGAGTGGAAACACAGGATATTATCATGTGTTAATAATGTTACGTACAGTAGTTGTGTATTTTAATTTTACGAAAAACGTGAAAAACACCGAAAATTTGCAGTGGTCCTAGTTCGATAGCCAAGGTATGTTTATGTAAGTTTAGTGAGGAACATGAGCCGATTAATATAAAAATAAAAAATTTAGTGATAGTTTCAAAGAAAGATTCTGGCACATCCAAATTCGGTAGTGCTCAATTTTTATATAATTTAGTTTAAAAAGTATATGACACATCCGGCATGTAATTAAAGTTGTATTATGCAAAAATTTTAAGTTTCAGTTTTTTTCTTTATGGTTTCAGCCCCATAAAAATAAACATACAAATAAAAGCTTATACTTTACTTTTTATAAGATTGGAAAATTAAAGGAAAACACTGAAACTTGAAATTGTTTACTATCAAAATTCCAATAAAAAACTACTACATCAATAATTTATTATGCAGTATATTGATTGTTCTATTCCACTATCTTCTATTACCTTTTAAGCAATTTTGTTACGCATATAATCCAAAAAATATTTGTTAATTTTAATAGAATAGAAATGAATGTTTGGACTAGAAAGTACGTTTGTGGATTTATCATAAGAGGAACGACACTATTTTCATTTTTCAAGCTTTCTATAATTTTGACAAATACTTTCGAATGCATGAAACGCTTACAGTAAAACATTTGAATCGTGTTTTTCTAAGCCTGGATCACAACTTCTAGTTTTGATTGGTTTAATTTCATGAAAATGAAATATAAAAAGTAAATAACAAACAGGTGAATAAAAACAAAGTTCATAATGAGTTAGAATCAATGACCCAATTATGAATGATATAGCTATTATAGAGGATTAATTATATTTTTCTGAATTAAAAATACTGTATTAACACTGTTTTAGTAGGTGCAAAAATTCTTTCCCGTTAATTTTCAATGAATTTGACAGTGATGATTATAAGTTTCAAAACTATAAAAATTGTTGGAAAAGAACTAAAGAAGATAATTACAAACAATTTGGTATTATTTCTTAGCAACAAAAAGCCCGTGGGCTATTTAATTTGTTCGTAATCGATTCACTTATCCTACAGTTGATTCGTATTTACCTTCTTTCGCTTTGTACAACGGCGTTATATCCTCTCTGTCTCTGTCGCCATTGGGATCGAAGATCCAAGGCGCCTTCGTCAAGATCATACGGCCGATACTGTTGAAAGAAAGTTCAGATTTCGAATAAACTTAAGCGTGTAATCAGTTCATAATTGAAACGTAAGAGAAGCAAAGTGTACAGTTATGCAACTTTAGATAGCAGCTTCTTTCAGATCTTGCATAAATATTTTAATTGTTTTCGTGCCATACGAATCCATTATACATGGTAGCGCTTCCAGTATTAGCCAAGGTCAAAATTAACATTCCGATAGCGAATATCAAGGAGTCGATTTTTCAAACGAGGAATGAAAATCACCGCGTGTATGGTATTTATTTTGTGTTTAATGACTCCCGTTCGTAGCGATGGCTTCAAATAATTGATTCTTAAATGCATTTTATATTACCTTAACCGACAGTTTTTTTGTTAAATTACTGTACATAAATATCGTTTTTGTAATAAATTCTTTGAAGATACAAGTATAAAATATAATAGCATTTTATAATAATGACTTTCCAATCAAAAGAGAATGTCAAAGGTTTTCAAACCTTTGCAAAAATGTATTTCTGTTTTGTTACAAAAGGAATCGTGACATTTTTTTTATATAAGCGTTTAACGTCTATTCGGTTCCAGCAAATGATTTTGTGCCATCTGTATGGATAATCGTGAAATTAATGTCAAAGAAAAGTAAACAATTGACAATACGTTTGTTATTCTGTTATGAATTGTTTTCGTGGGAATTATGTTTTTACTATGAGATATTTTATTATAAAATATTATATAGTAGTGGATAAAAAGGTTCCTACTTTTTTCATTTCTTTTTTATTATTGTTTAACAACTACTTATGTAGTTTTAGTATGTATTTAACAGATATTCTGATGGAGGATTAAAACTGTACAAAATCCAATTGAAAATGAGTTTATTTAACCAACGAATAAAAGCATTAAACAAGACAAGAAAAAACTAACGAACAAAAACCAAGTGTTCGTATTTTTGTTGGCTTTAAAAACGTGTTATTTCGAATAAAATTGAATAAAATTTCGAATTGTTGATTAAATGAATCCAATTTTGATGATTATGAAATTTTTGATCTTATAACAGAATATGTGTTAAACGCATACTAATGTAGAGATAAAAAAAAATCCACGAACGATGACAGAGTCAAAATTTATCCTGTCAATATTAAATCCATCCTTTTTATTTAAAAATAAATCAACAAACGACGTTGCAACAAAAGAGTTGGGTAAAAAATCATTACTTTGGGTAACTTTTATATGTTGTACGATCATTTTCTGTATTTTTATACGAAAAGCTTTTATAATAAAATATTCTAATAGCCCTTTAAACAGTGATACCCCAAATACTTACTGATATTTATTGCAATCGATTTTGGAGTATCCCAATTCGCTTTCGGGATCCTCCTTCCACCTCATTAAATCGGCGTTCACGGAAGCCAACATGAAAGTCACGTCATAATTATATCCAACAGCCCCTTGTCTGATCGCTTCAACGGAAGCTGGTCCGCACTGATAGACACCCTCTGAAGGTTCCTGGGGAGTGGCGTCGATCGCTTGCCACCCTCCGTAACCTTTCGGCAAATCCGGCCTGGCCATCCACACATCGTTCCAAACGTGATAGTTCCAGATCGAATCCTCTCCCTCGAGGTTGTTCGGGTCGTACTCGAGCTCCTCGTTGTCCTTGGTGTAATATCGGTCGACGGACAGCGAGGCGTTCGCGTCGTGGGCCGACACCAGGTTCGATACCACTCTGGACGGTATTCCCAGTGCTCGACACACGGTGGTTACGGTTCCGGCGAATACCCAGCATTGTCCGTACTTCACCGAATCACCGGTTTCTAAGAACTGCTCCAGAATCGGCACACTTCCGGTCCACGCTGCCGGCGCCGTGCCATCGTCATACTCGCCGTCCCAACGTCCGGTGATGACACCTCTGTCGTCATTCGAATTTATCTTGAACGATGAATAATAGAGAGATTAATCATTAACGAAGAACGCTTACGTGAAAGTTTTTAACTGACGCGTTTATGGATTTTGATGTTTTCCTGAAATATTAGAAATATGCAAAATTATTAACAGACAGAATTATTCGAACCAATATTATTACTGCTACAATTTAAAATATGGTGTATATTACGTAAAATATTGATTTATTTTTAAAAAAATGCTTTGAAAATATTTTCTTCGAAATTGGTAGAGAAAGCAACGAGGCAGCACTGGTTCGAATAATTGGTATTCTACTGTAATTTAGTTAACATATTATTGAAAAATTACGATAACTTGGTTAATATAAAATATAATCTAAAAGTTAATTTCATACATCTTTCTATTTTTTAATTAAGAATATATATTAAACTTCCTAAGTTTTGCTACTTTGTTTATAATAAATAAAGGAGATAAATTTTCGACTACTTTGGAGTATGTAAAGATTTCATGTACATTTTGATTTAATTACAGTTCGAAATATATAATAATAACACGATACTGATACTAATACTAATACTAATACTGATATTAATATTATTTCTATTAGTACTGATATTAACACTCACACGAATACTAATTACAAATTTTTCGAAAATTTAAAAAACTAATTTTCTAGGTACTAATTCTAATATCAATTCGATCATTAATATTACTACAAATAAATATCAATATTAATACCAATTACTAGCAGTTAAATTTAGTTAATTACTAATTACTAGTAGTTAAGAATTAATAAAGGAAGGAGATCAATTTTCTATTTTTCTTTTTGAAACAATTTTTTTTAGTAAAATATTAAATACAGTTAGGAATCTGTTTAGGAAACGTTGAAGATAGTATGCCGAAGGAATGCATAAAAAAGTACTTACGATTCTTGAAATAGCTCGGCACATTCTGATAGGATCTCCTCTGGAAGTAGCTTTAATACCAGATCTTTCTAGCAACAATTGGCAAGCAGGAAGTACGCAGGCATCAAACTGACCGAAAACCCATTCTCTGCCCCGTGAACTTCCCCATGGGCCAACCCATATTTTTCCAACATCGTTTAGAACGTATTCGTCCAAGAGCTGTTCGTCTTCCATGTACACCACGTCGTCTGAAAAATAATTTATTATTGATACATAAAAATTTGCATAAGATAAAAATATGATTTTTAATTTAACATTTTGATGGCAGGTGTCATAATTTAATTCAATACCTTGTATTATAATATTTTATCTTATGTTTAGCTGATTTATCAAATGCTAATTGAAATTGAATTTTAAATTATTTTTTTGTTCTTTCGTCCAAGATATGGAAATCTTGCGTTCAAAAATTACACTGTCCAACAAGTGAAATATCGTGATACGAGTATATGTTTCCAGGATCTGGGTCATGTTTAACCCCCCTTCATCGGTAAGGCATTTGGCCACTTGACAGTGCAGTACCAGATCGACATCAGAATAGCATCAGTAACGTGTTAGTATAGACAACCCTTCTATAACACGGTAGATAGGTTTCTAGAAAAGACCGTCTTGTGTGAAACCGTGTTATATGAGACCTAGAGCCAGTACAAAAATGGGGGTTATGTTCGGAGAATAAAAATTAAAAAAAATTAAACAATACTTTTCACACAAACTTTGTTGCTTTGATTTGTTGGAGTGGATTCGTATTGTAGGACGTTGTTTATTGTCCATGAAATAAATAACAATACTGAATTAACTACACCATCGTTTGCAACGTTTTTTAATTGAGTGGTTAAACTGATTCTGAACTCTCCATGTAATAACACTCTATGACCATGAAATGAAATATGGAGTACCTCTAAGAAAATAAAAACACTCAACACAATCCAATACTTCTATGAAACAATACCCAGCAACAATATTAAGAAGAATGACAGGATAATCATGGCCAGGCTCAGAACAGGTTACTGCAAATTTACACATAGTACCTCATAAAAAAAGCAGAACCACCAATGTGCACTGTCTACAGGAACAATATCTCGACCCACCACCTACTAATCTGAATGCAACAAGTATCCAGAGACAAAAGTATGGAATAAAATCACCTAAGGACATTAATGTAACCGCTATAACCTAGCAGCATCCCTGGCAAGACTACAAATAAAAAATAGCAGCGAATGTGAATATGGTGCAAACTATCAAACTGCCCACTTTACATAGTCGTAAGGAAGTGCTATGTAAATTTCCGAAGCAAGTAACAAAGCAACAACGTCAACATAATTAAAACTGTATCATCATTCCTAAAAACAAACAAGATCAACAATAAGTACCTTATCTCTTTAAATTAGGTTTTAGATATGTACTAGATCGTAAGTTACAATTTATAAATCCACTGTATGTGTTTGGTCCCAAGCGCTTATTAATAAAAGAAAGGCCATTAATGTATAGCACTGAATATAACCGAACAGAAACGAAGGAAACAGGACCTAGTCGTCGCTAATGACCCGAAGGTTAAAAAAAAACTCTATGCCGTTAAATTTTATTCCTACAACCAACCTTTCATCCATGGATTGAACAGCAGATAAATGTCCTTCTCGTAGTTGAAGGTATTCGGAGCCTTCTTGCTTCCAACGGTGGTGGTCTCCACGTTCAATTGCCAAATACCAACGGGGCTATCGATTGGGCTTCTTACTTCCACGGACAGGTCCATGCCGCTGACGCCAATCATGCGTACACCCCATGCCTCCAAATCGGTCAAATAACTGTCCCTGTTGGTTATGGTGCCGATTCCTCTGGTACCCCTGAGGATGTTTGGGTTCGGACCGAAGCTAAACAGCAATCTAACGACGTCCGTTGCGTCCACGTACTCCCGATTGAACCTCAGAGCGACGTTGAAGGATTGACCCCTCCTGAGGACAGGGGTCGGTGGGTCCAGATGCACCAGTTCGTAATTGAACGTGTGATGAGCGGTGGCGTTCTCCTTTTCGTAAAGGTGCACCATTTCGACGACGAGAGGCTCTTCCGACGACATTTTGGAGCTGTTGCGAATAAAAATTATTAGTTTCAAATTACTGTTTCAGATTTATGTTACCTTGAATGAAGAGCACAGGTTATTCGAATACCATAAAAGGAGCTTTTAATTTAAAAGTACTAGAAACCACTGGTCTGATATCTTAAACACATTTTTTTTAAACACTCTTTCTGAGGACTGCTTGCATGATAACTCAGTCAGTTTTCAATATTTATTCACGAAACTTGTTATACATGCAGCTGATAAGATTATCTTCTGCTTGTCAGACCACTTTTTTTTATTTGCATTTAGGTTTTTATTTGTTAATAAAGTAGTAAGTTTGTGATTGGTATAACTTGAGTTAAAAATTTGAACTAATTTGATATAAATAATTTGAAATAATTTGAATTAAAAATGGTATAATGTTTAGATTTGAAGGAATTCATTTGAAAATTTCAAAATATTGTGAACCAATTCGATAAAATTAAAAAAAATTCGCAAAATTGTCTACATATGGTTTCGATAATTGTTTTTTAACAATTCGCAGACTATTCCTTGTTAATAACAAAAAAGTCAGAATAATTCATCATGCAATATTTTTTAAATAAATTTTTGGAGAAATACTTTTTCACTTAATTAAAAAAAATTATCAAATTTTTATTATCTTTGGGAAAACAACTTTGTTTCGTTTCAAAATCCCCGTACATAAATTCAAATTATGAAAACAAGGAATATATTTCAAAATTATCTAATAACGAAACACATCTTTATCAAAGTCCTACCTATTTAATTCATTTGTATAACAATACACGTTCGTATGAACTTCTTTAGAGTTCTTTGAAAATTCAAATGATTCGCAACTTCGTTTCCGATTCAATATTTATTTGATAAAAACACGTAGTACTCAGAATACTGTTATTCATAGTACCAAGTGTAGCCGGACCGACATCGTTAATTATATTCTACGCAACTTCATTAGAATGTTAATGAAAATGAATCATTTTTTTTGCGACAGATTCTTTGAAATCTTACGCATCAATTAGCGGAGTATGATGAAGTAATGGCAACGGCAATGAGTTTTGTACCGTACAAGTTTTCCTTTATAGTAGAAAGAATTTCTAATTTGAAGAAATCGTGTCATAAATGTTCAATGACTAGGCTGCAGGAATTGATCTATTTACGATATGCCAGAGAATATAAAAGATTTTTTAAATCTGTAGTACATATCAGAATGTAGAATAAATTGTTGAAAATCTGTAATATAGTGTCAATTATCTATTAGGTAGGAACTTGGGAATCGTAAATATTTAGAAATAAATATGAAAAGTGAAAAAAGTACAATAATGTCCTCATTACGTTAGTTTCTAAATTAAAACTACGTCAGAATTAAGCAACCGTAGACAAGAATGTACGTAGGTAAAATTCTTGGGTGAAAGTAAGGCACTCGGTCTCTCTTGGACAGAAGTTTTAGTTACGCTAATGGGCATAATTTTTCTTGGCTTATGTATTATTTGGCGCCCATTTTCGCTAAATTGTACCATACCATATAATACTACAAAACCTTGGGTTTTAGGAAAAACTCAAGGCACCAGGGTATTCAAAATACCGTCCCTTCCGTGACAATTTTTCTGGTAGCCACCCCCAGGTTCCACTCTGGTCTTTCCTTCTGCAGTAACGCCTACGAATTCCCTTTCCACCAGCTATCGAATTTTATAATATACACACTTTATAATATCCGAATCGTCATAACTTATACTGTATAAATTACAAGTTGTTTCGGTATCTTTTTTAAATATCGTAGTTGCAAATAAAATCAGTGCAGTTTCTCAGATTTGGGGATCAATGAACCCATTGACCTCCCACCTCGCGTTAAATCAAATGCGATGAATTAACAAAAACGAATAATAATATCTACATTATGCAGATTAACAATGTCAAATCTTTTCCTTATTTATCGATTTACATTTTTCTACAGAACGTTTTATAAGCTGCAAAACAAAATGATATTGATTATTCGGAAATGAAGTTCACTCGAAATGTTATCATTCATGCTCAGCGATATAAAGCTAAGATTAATACAAATTACATTTTAGATAAAGAAATTATTTAACATTGTGGAGATACTTTAAATCTGTGGCGATTTAAATTATATCCGTAATGCGTTACTTTAATTATTAAAGAACAACTTAAAATTAAATTTTGTAAAAAATATACAAAATTTAAAATTGGAGTTACTGCTCAGCTAACTGTAAGAATTCTATTTATTCTATCATTTTACTTCTACTAAGAGCTTGAAACCCTTTTGCATTTTTATTGTTCACATTTTAAACTGTTTCTTTAGATATTACTTTACCAGAACGTAAAAGTATTTCATACAAAATATTCGATTATCTAATTTCAGTCGATTTTAAAAAGAAAGAGATGCAAATTGTTTATAAATATTAGGATACAATTTAAAAAAAGAGAAACATACAATTTCTCAATTATTTCAAATTTTCGTATCAAATATTTTGTAAATTAAGTTTTTTGTTAACATTATATCTACATACAAAGGTGATATAAAAAAAATTCCTCAGTTTGTACAGAATATTTTATATTCGACTAACATTTTCGTGTTTCTTTAGATTTTAGAAAAAACTCAATCAGTCATTGCATAAACAACATAAAAGTAACTAAAATAAATAAGTAAACATTTGTGAAATCAATAAAGTACAGATTGTTATCCTTCTCCTCACAATTTTGTTCTTTTTAAAAGCAAAATTAGAATCGTATTATTTAAGTCTGACAAATTTACACAAAAACAACAAGAAACATTCATTTGATCCACCTTATGTATTTTTTTTTTAATTTAATGTCGCATTAACTGTTTATGGTTATTAGCGAAATGTTTAGAATTTTAGATTTTGCTTAATAGATTTATTTGTTTTAGGAGTGTCAGCGTCTTTTTTGTTAACAATTGCTTTATGTGCACGTCGTCTCTCAATACTCTTCTTTGATGTCTACATTTTCTACGATGAATTATGATGTGTTCGAGTGTAAATGAATTTTGGCACGTTCCGCATATCGAGAAGTCTTTGTGCAGTTATTCTTTTGTGTCCCATTCGAAGTCACTTTTCTATATTTTGCTGTTTACATTGTCTGTGATTCTATCTACAGGGTGTTATGTTGGAGATCTCGCATTGGCGCGCCCTTTTTATGGAGAATTCGCGGTCCTCTATCGTCTTTTGTTTCCGGTGCAGTGGTAATAGCGTCGTCGTAGAATAGCTTCACGTGTTTCAAATAGTATTATAGTTATGTAGTTTTTATACTTTGTTAATTAAACTTAGTTAAGAACAAATTCCTGCGTTTGACATTAATAACCCATCAGTTTATATTGAGTATTTTAAGGTTTGTTCGCCTTTTTTTTGTTTACATTTTTTAATTCTTAATGAAATTCTTATACAGGAGGTGTAAGAAATCACAATGTATCCGAAGTGCATGAGGCTAGATTCTTCCCGAAAATCGGGCCATTTTTACCGCATCAATCAATTCAAGACACTATCCGAATAGGCGTTAATCGTAAAAGTCCATCTTCCCGCTCGTTATTGTATAACGCGTTTTATTATAATAATAAGTTTAACTTTAAAGGGCTTTGGAAATAACGGGCAACAGTGTGCGAGCATCGTCGGCAATTTTCCAAAACGATTTATAGAATGTATTGAAGTCGATGGAGGAAACTTTGAACATTTGTCGTAATTTTATTGTTGCATTTGGTTGTTATTAAATAAAAGAAGATTTGTGATATACGAGTTTCAGACTATTTAAAAAAAACGAAATAATTCAGTATATTCAGTTCGTTTTCATTGTTCCATATTGTGTACCATTTTTCATTTCTTTGCTGTGGCTTCCATTATATCTTCATGCAATAATGGTTTACTGTGTGTAAACGAATGTCCGTTGTTTAAAAACTTCTTACGTTTTCTCGCCTTACCAAACAACCCTTTCCACTCGGAATTAATTTCTTGTAAGCAAAAAGAAATATTTACAAACGATCACTATGATAAAAATTGATCAAACTATAGATTCAAATGACGGAGGTTGAAAGAATAAAGAGCGAAATTCAAACTTGCGATAATCAACTTATTAGCAGCAGTCTCGCTATGGTGTCGTTACGTTCTTAGGACAAGCGCGACTTCAGTTTCCTGGAAGATTTAGCAAGAACGATCTCGAAGGCTCATTTATGGTGGACAGCTTGTACCCAAATACCAATCGTACTTTCAATTGCAAGACAGCTCGGAATTTACCTTTGATTCATCCATTCGGTTGCGTAAATATCCGGGATACATCTCAGGACGTGAGCTGCCTTGCAACGGGTGTGTAACACCCTTGAATGGTGTCGACAGCTCTCTCGCAAATGATTCACTGAATTCTTCGACGAAAAGCCGCCTTTCGAAAAATCTTACTCAAATTTCTTCGTGCCTTTAAGAATTCCACTCTCCATTTCATTGACATTCATGCACATGACCGTCAGTGGGTCTTTATAGACTCCAGAATCTATTTTTTTCTCCCATTCTTTCGCCTTCGATTCTTCACACTAGAACTTCCCACTTTTAAATTGGAAATAAGATAGAGAGTGAAGTAAATAAGGGATAAAATATCAATTATAATACAGAAAGATTCCTTATCTTAATTAATATTAGCTTATAGTTTGACAAAAGCGTCTTGATAAATTTTGTAGTGCAAAATAAAACATGTGGAAAGAGTCATTTTAACTGCTTTGGTAGTTCTAGTGGTATTCCTGGAGCAATAAAATGTTTAAAAATTGCCCACGCGTGTTTATTCACTTACAAGATCTTTATTTGCTAAATAAATTTGCCACAAGGATTATGGAAAATTCTGAAATTTTGTATGTTTAATAAAAAATAATTCGAGCAAAGTTGAAGTGGTTTTATGGAACCCAATGTTTGTGAAAAGAAATTATTAGGTTAGATGATATATTAATTATAATACTGGGAAATAGTGCCTGAAATCTTCCCTGAATGGTATATTACTGTTTTCTAATATCTTTATCTACCGGAAGCCTCTTAATAGACTTTTCGATATTATTGGTTGTTGACCGAAAACCGATTGATAGGCTTTTGGTTATTATTGCTTCGTTTAAAACACAATCAAAATAATGAAAGTTAAGCGTACTATACGATTAAAAGCAAATTGAAAGCGAAGATCACACCTGGTGTTTAAGTACTATTAAATTACAAAATAATAGTAGTTTTTTATTTCTTCCTAATGACTTTTCGTCATTGATGGCTTAGTACTTGTATGTAGAGGATTGAACATTAAACAATATATGATTCATATAAAATTTTATATTAAATAGTATATCCTATAAAATCATTGAACTTTTGTCTAAAACTTCTTTTTTAGTATCGTTAACATTTACACTTCAAATGTTACAAACCTGACTTTTATTTTTATTACAATTTGATTTTAAGCGTAATTACAATAACCTATTTATTAATACAACGCACAATTATATATTAATATATAATTATATAATTAATATTATAAATAAGGATTGAGACAGAAATCTGTTAAATATCTATGTTGTGTTTTCGAAATTATTTGTGAGAAGAAATAATAAAAAGAAGAATTAAATGGTATGGTATACTATCGATAATGTGAATTATATTTAACATTAGAATTTTCTTTGTTTGTTTTAATATTGCAACAATAAATATTTAGCTTTATCTATCGCACCTGTGGAAAAAAATGATATGGCAAGGGATTAACAGCGACGAAAATATTCAAGGAGGTCGATTTAAATGGATCGACCTGTATATTTGAGTACACCATGCAGCAAAGACGCGCCTATGTTAACACTTGGACGGCTGATGTCACGTATTCGTGATTTTGACACTTAATTTGCTGCTATCTTATTCTTTACGTTATTTTTGCTCACTCTATTATATAAAAATGACAAGTTACAAAATAACAACTTTGAATTGTAAGCAACAGAAAGCAATCGTTTACAATTTTATGAGATCAGAAGTTCTACAAAATGTGCGACCATCAAAGTGTTAACAAATTTAGATATATTGCAAAATGATAAAGCTATACATTTAATCCTGTCACTATTATGGACGTCTATAGGTGCCGGAGGAGGTTCATCCTATATTTAAAACATCTTAATTTGAACTGTTACTACAGTAAACCCTCTTATGACGCGATTCATTCCCAAGAAATTCGCGTTATAAGAATGTCAATATTGGTGAATAAAAATCAGATAAATTCGTACCGTGTTACATGAAAACCACGATACAAGAGTACCGCGTTATAGGAGAACTGTCGCAGTTTTTCTTCCGTGTTTCATGAACACTGAGTTACTACAGTACCGCGTTATAGGAGTCAAGTTTCTAACAGATAAACTGTCGAGTGAACATACAACATCTTTTTTTTTTTATTTCCAGTTATTGAATATAGGTGTAAATTTTGATTACTTATTTTTGGAATATATGGTATAATAGATTCGTCCCACAGAATATTTAGTAGTTTTTTAACAACTTTTATGCAGTTTTACCAAAAGATAACATTTAAGGAAATTCATACTGTGTACTCGGAAATAGTAAAGTAATTGGTCTTGAGGTGTTATTGCGATAATGTTATTATAATATTGTTCAATAAGTATTGTGTATTTGACAATACTTTCAGCATTTGTAGTTGCAATTTGTAGTGAAAATTGTAAAATGTCAAGTAAAAAACATTAGAATAATTTATAATGTCTATAGAATAAGTAAAACAATTATTTTACATTTTCATTGGTAAATTTTTATAATGAATATACGACTTTGCTTAATATATTTAAGATAAATGATATTAACAAATTGACAGTGTGTTTTGTAAATACTATAGTTCTAATGTGCAATTCAATTAAATTTTAATCCTCAGAATCAGGTGTACATAATTATTAACAAACAATAAATTAGTAATGCATTGGTCGAAAAAGACACGGTGAAGGTTGTATTTTCGATAGAAAGATGAAATCAGTAAGAATCTGATTTGCATAGCCGTTGATTACATAAGAAAATAATGTAATTTCGAGCCTGCGGTATGCACCTACACATATTACTTCTTTTCCTTTTTTGGAAATACACAGCTAATTTTTGAAGTGAACTTTATCATTTCAACACAAGATATTATAATAAATTTTTTGTAAGGGAGTAATATGAGGTAAAGACACGATTTTAATCACGTTTGCCAATTCTATATAAAATTAAGATAGAACAGATTGTTATAAAATAAACGATAAAATTAGGAGCAATTATTATAAAAAACTATGATAAAGAAATTATATCATAACATTTGAAATTAACAATTGTTTAGCATAAAAAGTTATAAAATCGTCTTTTTTCTGGAACACTAAGATAATTAATAAAAAAAGGTAATTTTTCAAGAATTTGATTTGAAATTTTAGCAAAACTTATTTAACAACCACAAAATTTGATTTTTTCATAATTCAGCAAATAACTTTTTAACAGTTCTACTTTGGATTATGACAGTGTCTTTTTTTTAAATATTATAATTTCGTTGTGTAATTCAATTAAATTTCAATCATCAGAATTAGATACATCATTATTACCAAATAATACATTTTCAATTTGAATAATTGTCGAATAAAAATGTTTTCAAACAGTAAATTATTCGAGGATAATAAATAATTATTACATTGTATAAGATTGACGACTGAACTCGTGCCCTTTAAATTCAAGTCGTATAATATTATATTTAAAAATTCAATTAATAACAATTTCTATTCAAATTGAAACATAAAAATTTATATTAATTTGTATTAATCTTCCAGTTATGTAACGATTTAATTCAAATAGTATACAAAATTATTCATTACTTTATTATAACTTGATATTGCTCTCAATTTTTGTACGAAAGTTACTCTAATAAAATTTGTACAAAAAAATAAAAATTGAATAACTTTATTTTGTTTAAAGAATATCCAGTTCTATGCATAACACTTAATAGAAATATCTTCTTTCTACAATCAAATTATAGATATTTTAAAACGAATTTAACAAGTCATTATAATAATTAACGATATAATGTAAACGCAATAATATACAAGAAAAACTGTTGCAAAACGATAATACGATCCGATGCGGTTTTGATTCGCTATAAATGATTGATGATAGGTAGAACTTACGTCAGCGTTGAAAAATAAAATGAACGAATTCGATACGTGGAAAGTGACGAGCTGATTCCAAAAGAAAGATATTCGATCGCAGAAACGGATCAATGACAATTATTCATTCAGCAATGAACTTACACTCTCACTATACTGACACTGAAAGTCTTACTGGCTTTTTATACGAGATGCAGCTTCCTTTAAGCTGACCGCAAAATCCCCCACCACGTTCGCCAGGCACGTGGAATAGCCTCAATGTTGTGTTGTACGAATCTATTCAGACAGAGATGTTTCCCTTTAACACCCATTGTACTCAATACTTTACCTTATCTACCGGAAACGTATTAACACTAGAACTACCAAATGGGTTTAAAATGACTTGCACCAGATTTTTTATTTTGTACCTCAACATTTTTCAAGACGCTTTCGTGAAAATCTAAAGTGATTATTAACGTAAAGCATCATTCTGTATTCTAACTAATGCTTTATTCCTTATTTATTTATTTTTCTATTTTACTTGCAATTTGAAAGAAAGTACAGATTTAACGTTGGTAGTTTAGTGTTAATCGATCTTTTAGTATTATAGGTCGTTGATGGAAAACCGATTAATAAATCTTTGATCATTTTCTCGTCTATAACATTCTTCAGACAATGAATGTTAGGAGAAATTGAAAGTCAGGGTTGCTATTTCAAATTTTAATTGCTTTTAAGTTATAAAGTGACAATGTTTATTTTGTTATATTCACCTTTTCTGCTTTTTTGGTAAAAATTTCAACATTTCCAAACCAAAATAACAATAGTATATCTCCAACTTTATTTAAAAAAAGATAAGGATAATTTCAATTTCACTAAAACTTGTTTTTCTTAAAGAATAGAAAAAGGGAGGTACCTTCTTGTCCCACGAATAATTGACCTGGGTGTACACTGAGCCAAGTGTAGAAGTTCAGAGTTTTAAGAAGTCTGTAGAAGTCTGTGTTCAAATTAATCCTACCCGACTTCCAACTATTTTGCTCACAGTGAACACAGTCCATCTGTACTGATATATGCGGATGCGGAATTTACTCTTCTTTAGAGGACAACGCAGTTTTACCGTTCGTGCGGTACGTTCGATAGATCGATATCAGTCTCTTTCGAGGCTTCTTTTTCTTCGAAGGACTTTGTTCAAAGTGACAGTGATTGTATAGTGAATAAACATGTGAAGTGCAGTGAGTTCGGTGATCCAGCCGTCCCATCAGCTGTTCCGCGCTGCAGGAACCTGCTCGCTAAGAGCCAGGATCTGTGCGGTGACCATTAACTGCAGCCAGTTGTCATCGAAGCAGGTCAACTTACAAGTAAATGAGTGAGTCCAATTTAAATATTCTTTCCACTTTTTAGTGTTTTATGCAGGTAATTATCAAAGTTTCCCTCCTTTGTAATAACGAAAGATATTACACAATTTTCACTTATTCGTTCTGCCGGGATAGTGAGTAATCCGGTTATTTTATTTATTTTGGAAGTACGATTGATTTCATATCATTCTGAAATTTGTTAAATTTCTACTAATTTCTGCTAATTCAAAAACGAAGCCCCTCCGATATTTTTGCAAAGGAAATAATTGTTCAGAATCGTCTCAGCTACCCCCCATTTCCGGTTCTTACACTATTTCTAGGACATCCTGTATACACCGTGTGTACCAACATTTTCTTAACAAAAATCTTTTAATGGAATCATTTAATAACACTGTTCAGTTAGTTATAACTTATTTCGTGGACTATGTTATTCATGATTAACTGGTAACAGGTAATAAATGCTTCTCATGTTTCAATATACTGTATATTACGAATGACTAATCGATTTATTCCTTATTTTGAAGTAACAGTTAATTCGATATTATTTTTCATATTTTATTCCTATTCTTATATAACTTGACAGATATAACCGATGTGTTTGTTCACGACCAGGTCCGAATGTTACGATCAATTCAAGCGCGCTTCGATTGGTTGGTATTTTTTGTTAATAATTTAAAAACGAAGCCTTAACCGACATTTTGGCAAAGGAAAAAGTTGTTCAAAATCATATTCCCAAAGCAGCTTTTGCGCTAGTTGCGGAGCACCCTGTATATCAAGTAGTTAAAGGCAATTTACTAAGAAAGGTTCCGTGGATCTATTAGCCCTTTTTCCAGAGATATCCTCAACTGGTTAATAGGAACAAGAATTCCTAAAAATAATTAAAAAATGATAAAAAAGAACAAGCAAAACTATAGAATACAATCAACAAAATCAATAATTTGAATAAGGTGGTTCTTGCTCTTTAATTTTTTCAGAGGTCACATGTGTAATATGAGATTATTTTCTTTAAGTTGCTTTCTGAATTCACAGCTGGCTCCAGGAAGCTTCTTATAAATCCTAATCAATTTTTCGGATTATCATGTAACGCGAAGATGCGTACTAAAAGCGTTAATGTATTTTTGTAAATAATTAAACGACGTTATACCACGCTTGCCACGAATTAAATCTTTTCCAGGCCGGCAGGGTCATAACTGTACTCTCCGGTCTTGCGCACCCCCGATAGGGACCCAAAAGACCCGTATAAATACAGATTGAAAAAGTATCAAGGAGTAACCCCCATCATAAATTAAACCTAATTTACCCTATGTATAGTGTAATTATAAATTATATAGATTTAAAAGGTATGCAACATTCTCTTATAGACTTTAAATAAAATTATACAACTTTTCTAAAATCCAACTGGTCAATACCACCTCTTCTCTTCTTTTCTAATAATTAATCAACGGTACGCGTTGTTTATAAACGAAAAGAGCATTCGTATGAAATCTCGTCTCTGTAAACCTCGATACGAAGGAAGCATTACAGACTATTATCTTATCGTTTCGGTACGTATCGTTAATTAGCTTAACAAACGTTTGTTACTGTAAGTACGTGGATGTTGCGGTTTTCCACACGATTGATATCGTTAGGTCGGGACGAAAGGGTTAGCGATAGGAAAGGGAAATAAGCATTTTCAGTTTTCCACGAGTTTATTTGCGCTCCGTTAAATCGAGTTACACGAGTGACACTTGTAAATTATTAGTCTGTTTGTGAGTTTCAGGTTCCACCATTTACCATTTCATTTTCTTTCGGTCTTCTCTTATGGCGCTCTTCGCTTTAAGAAGTAATCGTTTCAATGTCATTTCAAATAAAAACGAAATCAAACATAGAATTACACCAATCCTATGGTTTTCATACTTAAAGAAAAACATAGAAACGCTTCAACGCCCAAACATTTTTCCTGAAGAGAAAAATTATTTCTTGCAATTAATCAAAACGTATTCGCCATAATAATCCTCTTAACAAACGTAAACAACGTTTGCAGCTTCGACATTCTAAATTATATGTCTCATTAAAGGATTAAGTTCATCTGAAAATATTGAAGGCTCAAAATTGAGAGTGGGTGCATAATTGTATGCGTGTTATAGAATAATTATAGCACATTAAGATTTCAAAGACATAAGATGAACCTTTTTGTGAGCGTTTTAGCTTTAAATTATCTTTCTGAAAATCTATTTACAGGTTGTACGTTTTCAAAATTTCTTTGCAATAAGTACATTTCAAGACGTTTGAAATAATTGCCAAAAAGAAAAAGAACATTAACTGAATAAATTCAAAAGATTTCAAACGAAGAATGGTGGATTTAGAACAAAGTGAGCAGTGTTCCTTTACCATAAGAACTTTCAACCTTAAAGTTTTTACCTTTAAGGCTCGTAACTTGCAAGCTAACCTAGACCGCAATGAATTAACTGGGTGTAAATAATATTTCAAGTTGTTCCGTAATAGTTTGATATTGAACGTAACAATAACATTGCTTACAGTAAGAAACATAAAAACCCAACAGAAACATACGACATAATATGTACAGTCTAACATAAAGTTCATTAACCCAAGAACTCCCGAATCTCGATCCGCCACGCGGAAGTCTAAAGAGAAAAGAGGTCAGTCTCCTCAAACCCACACTTTATACTTTACAAAATACAGAGCATAGATTGTTGCATTGTATTTGCTTTTATGTATATTATGTGCACTTGTTCTTCTGATTTTGAATAAATATTGATAATACCTTTAATACTGTTTCAATCGAACCACGATACAATCAAATTTTGTTTCTATTAGAAAATTTTTATTACAAATCTCGCAGATATTTGACTTCCGACAGTAAGTAATTCTTTTTTATAATTTTTCACATAACAAAAATAATCTTCACCCCTTGTACTACAATATTGTGTCACACTCGTGACGCAACCTATATTCCATATTAAAATTCAATTTTAAATTTAATTCTAATTGCAATTTATATGGCCAAGGCTTGGCAACTGTGGAATATATATAATGTTTCGATTTTCTTCGTTAATTTAGAATTTTTTAATTTATGGGTTCGAGGAGACCCCTCCACTCATCTCGGGAGTTCCAAAATTAAGACTTCTAAATCATACAATATCTGACTGAATTTTAAACGATGAAAATATGTAAAGTATTATCTGAGATTGACAACACATAAGAAACAGTTAAACATCATTCTTGCAACATGTATTTTACTTTCTCATTGTTATGTTTAGTTTAACGTTTAAAATTTGAATAACAAAAAAGAACGTATCGCTGATTATAATGGACAAAGTTTTATTAAAGTTACTTTCACCTTTGGTTTATCAAATGAACAATACTTTATTTGTTTCAAATTAGAAACACACACGTGTATATGCGAAGTTAAGTTAATTTGAAGTGGATCACTTGGTCCATTATGTTTGAAATCATCCAATTCTGATAAGTCATTTCTGTATCGAAACTAAAGACATCAGATTGCAAAAAAGGTACAGCTACAAATTTGCTTGAACAAGTACAAATGAAGAAATACTGTACACGGATACGTTCTAAGAAAAATGGATCGTACGTTGAGCATCTGTCTAACGTGCTTAGAAATGTAACAGTAAGGCAAACGATATTCGTAGAAAAACGCGAAAAAGAAAATCATTGTACCTGGATTCGTTTCCGCTTAGACCATTTTACAAAACAACGCCGAGTCTGATCAACTGGATAATTATCGCCGCTCCGTGTTACATGAAGTTCTTACATAAGTATTTCACGCATCATTCACAAATATAATTTTCAATAACCAGAGTTTCGTGTCGTCCAAAAGCAAAGTTCGAAAGAATCCAAAATTTGGCACAAATCATTGGCTGTTCCGTTGAATTTTCTTTTTGAATTGCTATCCTTCGTTTTTCGTAAATCGTTTTTCGAAAGTCTGAATGGCAATTATCATCCAGTTTGAGCTATTTTGGTTCAATAGTGGAATTATTCATCGTGAGAGAAAGCGGTGTATCAATTTCAACATTCGTAAAACGGTTTTTCTCTTTTATCTAGTAGGAAAATATAAAACAAGGCTCGATGAGAATGTACACAGCGAACGTATCCTGATATTTCGTTTATTTCATACATACTCTCACATTTCATTATCGTTTCCGTGTTAGAATGCAGCCGATTTTCTTTCTTATGGCACACGCCAGGCACAAGTTTGTCTCCCCTCTCTCTCCTTCTCTTCCTCACTGCCCCTCCTCTCTCCCCCGAGTTACCCATGCACTAAAAGGCATATCGTGAACTATAAGTTCGTAAAGCCAATTAACGTAATAATAAAACATATAAAAACATCTAAAACGTAAGTCAAAATTCGAACAATACAGTCTAGAAAATAAATTAAAATATTCTACCGAACTTTCCATCTCGATAAGTGTATCCCCCATTATTTTCTTTTTTTTTTCTTTTTTATACATTTTGCGTTTACAAATTTAGAACACATATTGTTCCGCGATCGTCTCGACCGTAAGAAGCATATAATAGTAAAAGGTATAGTTTAAAATAATTAGAGATTAATATACATATACATCGCAAATACGATCACATATTTTAATCGTAATAAAACGATAAACGTATCGAAAACAATATTTCAGTGAATTTCACTTGACGTACCGTGCATATTTTCGTTATAAACATTAGCTAAATAATATAACAGCACTTCTCTTAGATCCGCCACGTGATCTCGCAAAGACAACCGCGTTTACGTTCGTTTTGAATCATGTTTGGTCCGATCGTGTTAACCAGTCTTCGAATATTCCCTCGAAATTAGAACGCGACAATCTCGGGTAAACGCGGTCGTGTTTTTATTTATTTCTTTTTCATTTTAACAAAATGCGTCCTCGATCCTACTATCACAGTCAAGTCTCCCGTTTCTCCCCGTATCCCATATTTTAACCATAAATATAATATAACGCTTTGTCTAAACGTTTCTTTGTTTCGCATAGAAGAACGTTATTTCAAGTAAATGGAATATTTCGCGAGCACTTTTCGCGGCGATTTGTCGCGTGTCAAGTAGAAGAAAAAGTAAAACGAAAACGAAAACTAAACGAAACGAAACGAATATAGAGAGAAAAAGAAGAAAAGAAAAATTAACTTTTCATCTCCTTTCCGAACGAACGACGATGACAAATTTTTTTTTATTTTTCTTATAGGAACACCAGTGTGCGCGAGAAATGCAACCTTTAGTTTGTTTTTTGTTTCTGTTTTTGTTTCGTTTAAAAGGCGCGCGGTATTCGATGTTTGCCGACGAAAAAGTGTATAACCTCAAACGATCGGAACACCGCACAAGCTCGTCTGTATTTCGTTTTTTTTCAGCAATGTCTTTCTCTTCGTCGCGATAACTGTACAATTGTTCTGGCTACGACACAAATGTAACCTCGTTAATTCTAGGATGTAACTCTTTTTGCAAGCTGTATCGTTTTTAAAAAGATAGTGCTCCAACTAGCTCAAAATACATAATAATCAACAAGTAATCGCGAAATATGCATTATTCTATTGTATATATATATATATATATATAGCTTTTTTTTCTTTATATTATTTTTTTATTATATATATTTGTATATATATATATACCACTTTGTTCATTATACTCTTGTCGTATGCAGGGTATAATATTATAATAAGTGACTAGTTTTAAAAACGAAAACTTCTTCGCTCGCCTGTTGCGCGTACGAATAATTTTCTTTGTATTCATGAATTTAATTTACACCGTCATACACGTCGCACGCGATTCGTTTGTACGTACATACAACTAATAGGTTCGTACGTGTATCATATACACGGTGCGTTTCTGTTACTTTGAAGCCTCTTGATTAATTTGCAAGCACGACTGAAAGTCGAATCGAGTTACGCATGGCTCAATCTAGGATATGATCGTTAATGATCCTGATCTGAAGGTTCCTGTATAATTTGTTTTCGTTTTTTTTTTATTTTACTCTCTCTCCCTCTCTCTCTCGCGCGCGCGCTCTCTCTCTCTCTCTCTCTTTCTTTCTTTCTCTCTCATTTTATAAATTTGCCTATACATGCGTTTGCAACCTCGGAAAGTCTAGGTACTAACGTTAATAATTCCTAATTAAGGATCGTCGAAGCGGACAATCGTGAAATCAGTCGATCGAATTGTTTCACACGCCAAATACTCGACGTCGACCACGAAAGACAACGACACATGTTAATACGAGACGCTTCATATGAGGCGACGGGGACTCGTATTATTTGGTTGCATTAAATTATTTAGCCTCGTCGGGGGCTAACTCGGAGCGTCTTCCGGTTCCACCGTGCTACCGGATACGGTCGGGTCCATTTCGCTGCTTTGGCTCATCGACACGAACTGCTGTGACAACGTCTGCAGGCTTTGTCGCACCTAAAACAGTCATTTTAAGAAATTTAATATCATGTAACAATTCAAATTAGAAGGATTAATTGTATCATTATAATCGAAGAAATATTTTTTAATTATTTCAACGAAATACCCCATTATCGACACTAAAAGTACAGTTTTCTAAGTTACAATTTTTTAAAAATTTTATTTGTGTTATAAAATCTAAAGCTCTTGCGTTTTGGCTAATGTTGAATTTGGAATATTTTGAAATTATTTTCTATAAATCTCAGATTTATATACAAATGCACCTTCGATATTAACAATCAACACTTATAATTGATGTATGCAGTATTTCAGTTATTGGCATGCTTATTTTACATGGTCATTGACACGAATAAGAAATAGAAAGGTAAAAATAGGTCCAATTTAATTTAAACTATTACTACTTATACATAAAAGAAGTGCCAATAAATGCAACGGTGCTAAATATTGTTTTTTTTTAACTTACTCTAGATACATTTTATTCAAAGTTACAATTAAGATATTTATAGATTAATTGCCACAGAGGTTATTGGTACTAAGAATTTAATTTAATAATCAGAATATTAAGAACAAAAGGAAAATCCAATATATTATTAAAATTGCAAATAACAATTAATATTTAATAGTCTTCATAATACATATATTTGGCTATCAACTGATGTGAAAGTGAATGTACTAATTAAAAAGATTTCTAAAATGACACAAATAATAACAGAAATCACTTCTGGTTATTTTAACTCTTTAATCATGGAAGGTACTACCCTCCAAAAGCTTTAAAACATTTGCTATAGTCAAAAAGGAAAGACTGGAATGGTTATTAGAAGAAGTTCTTTAAATATGCAGCAAAGATATTTCAAATTTATTTAAAACCATTATAACACAATATCATCAATTGTATAGAAAAATGATAGAATCAATAATTGATTGAAAACATATACTTTCAAAATAGTATTTTCTATTATAAATAAAAGTATATATAAATAGATAATGAGATAAATAAACATAAGTTTAGGTATAAATAGATTAACATTTATGAAATCTTTAAATTACTATGGCCAATAACTTGGTTTAATTTTAAACATTATGAAGCAATACATCTTCGTTATTTAATTAAGGTTTGAGTGTTAATGAGTTAAGATTTATAAAATCTAACGATGATTAGTGATTTTATATAGTTTCGAAGATTAGAAAGCAACGTACCTTTACTATCTGATCAAGGTTCGTATTAAGATAATGCAGAAGTCGGTCCTGCGTAAAACGTTCCGGCGAAACAAGCGGATGGTTCAGATACGCCGTGTGTAGCCTGTCGATGCGAATCATCATCAAAGCCGCCGACACGTAGAGAGCTGCTAAGAGAGCTATCAGAATAGTAATCACTGTGCTAGTTTTCAATCCACCCGTGAATAAGGACAATAGAACTTTGGGTTTGTTGGTCCTGGCTGGTAGCAGCGGTACTGGTGGTTCAATCCTGAAAAGACAAAAACAATAATTAAAATCTAAATAAAATATTTAATCCTGTATTATATTAATTGATAAAATTTCAAATTTACTATTTGATTAATTGTTATAAATGGATAGTGGATAGTTTTATATAATAAAAATGATCCATTTTTAATTTTTGTAATAAATATTTTGTATTAAAAGTACTACTTTTTTAAAACTTTAAACTTCAAGCTTACGTACTATAATTTTATATTAAACTGTGGCAACCAGTTTAAAGTTCTGTTTTATTAACAAATCGTAATGTAATATGACCAACTATAACTTTATTTTTACAATGATATATTCAACGGAAATTAAAGGTGTTGCTGTGCTCCTTTTACCCAGAAAAATTCCAATCTTCACTATGGAATTGTAGAAGAAATTATTTTTGGTATAAAACGTTAAACTTTAATTAATCTTTCTCTAAATCAAGAAATACAAAATTTTGCTTCTAATTTATAAGTTTTTACAGACTAAGTATTCACTAATTTAATAAAGAGGCTTATCCATAATACTGTGTCTTATTTTTAAGTGTACACCTTCAAAGTTAAATTCAAAATTTCAGACTTTAAACTTTTTAAAATAGCTGCTTACATATTTAGGATGTTTAAAGTAATTTATTACAGAAAATTATCTAAGTAAATTTCTATGAGAGGGCATTCTAGTCTTAAATTGCTTTACTTGCAATTTCATTCATTTATATACCTTGATGGTGCAAGTTATTAAACTTCAAATATCATTGTAGAATGTACATGAAAATGTAATTGTATTAAATTTGTGTTGCAATATTTTATTATTGCAGCAAATAAATGTCAGTTCAGCGATTCTTCCTAATATTATATGTTAAATTAACAACTAAATATACAGACTCTATTTGTTAGTATTTTACGTCAAAATTATTCAAATCCTATAACAATTATTATAAATTCCACTGACGTTTGCTTTTTATTGGTAAGTCTTCTCTGTTTAATTAAAAAAGAAATAAACATCGTAAATTTAGTTGCCAATCTATTAAGTTTAATTAAAAAATAAAATTACTTTATAGGTGATGTCAAACTCGGCCTGGTGATGGGGGGCGGCACACCGTCCGTATCGGTGCAAACGGTTGGCGGTCTGGAATTGAGATCCGTCCCGCTTTCAGACATGCTGGAATCATCCTCTTCGGGGTTGACCTCAGAATCGTCAACCACCAACGCGGCCGGGGTGAGTAGCTTCTGCTCGCTGGTGAGCGGTAAAATCGCGGGAGACGGTTGCGGCTCCATGGCGGCGTCCCAAACCTGTTTCATCAACTTGAAGGTCGAGTCTCTGGACAGAAGGGAACAGAAAACGTGTCTATCCTCCTCGGTAGCGATCGCCACCGCATTTGGAATGATTCTCGCGGTCTTCTCCTTGCTGATCTTCAGCACGGACGCCGTCGGTATCAGCAGCTTCGTCACGTATCCAAACACGTTGCTGTAGAAGGCGAAGTAGTTTGGAGTGATGTACAGGTGGCCTTGCAGCAGTATATCGCCTACCAGCGCACAACTGTAGTAATTTAGTACTCGTTCGTCCGCAGCAACCTGAGCAAGGAAATTCGGGACGTTAAATCGTTCGAAGGAGGAGGCATCGCTGCACCAACCACCTGTCTCGCGATATCGAGCCGTATTCGTAATTGAGGATTCGATGGAATACCTTGTGAGTAGTCGAGGACAATCATCGAATAGGTTCGAAACTTTAACGAGTATTTTATTCGCTACTTTTACGATCATGTATGGCACTATTTATGCATGATTAACCCTTTGCACTTGAAATTTATTTTCAGATTATTTATCAGCAACTCAAAAATACTTGACCTGCAATTATATTCAAGGTCGAATAAAATTTCTCATAAATTCAATTATTATTATAAAATTTATGCAAAATAATGGTGAATTTAAAGGTACAAAATGAGCTGATATTTTATTAGGTGAGGAACTTACCATCGTAGATAAGATAATATAGTATTAGGAAAATTCAATTTGGTAGGAAACTTAGAAAAAGAAAAATAATTTAGTTATATTTCCCTTAAAAACCATCTGCATTCTTTTTATGTCCCCTTAGAGTGGACCATCGAGTGGAAAGGGTTAAAATGTTTTTCTACCAGCGCCATACATACGAGACATCTTCGATTTCTTATAGAAAACTTTAACTTTTTGTTTTATGTGCTTTAAAGTAAACGAAAATTGTTAGAGATTTTTAGAATCTGTGTTGGCAATCCATGCCCCCATTATAGTTTTTAGTTTCAGTAGTTGGTATCTTTGTCTGTTCTATTGTTTTGTTACTCTTCCCATTATGCAGTCTTTCGTTAAGATGATTACACGTTACCTTATTTTATGGTATTTTATAAAAAATAAATTAAACTATGATGAACGAATCTTCAGTTGAACGTTGGAAGCGAACACATTAATTGACGTAGCCGGAAGGTGTATTCAAAACGGCAACCTACCCACAGCAGGCGACACTACACAAAGGTTTGTAAACAAATGCCATCCTTTGATAGTGAAACACCTGGTTGGGAATAATAATATACCTAGCTTATCTGCTGTTACGCTACAAATGGAAAATTATTTGTCGTCACAATATCTCAAGCTGTTAACGAGATCCCTTAATTATTTTGTTTAACGAATTTAAAAACTGTACGTAACTGATAAAGAGAATATTTTCAACAGGGACTATTACCGACAAAAATTGTGTATGAAGTATTATTTCTAAACAGTTATGAATTTATCGAATAAAATATTTTACACAGGGTGTTGTGCCAAATATTTTAATCAAATTAATTAATATTTAAATCAAAGCCTATTGTGTATTGCAACGAACTTTTACAACAATTCAAAACTCAGATGTTTTATATAGAAATATTAAATACAGGTTAATAGTTCTTACTATGGATAGTAAGGTTGTAAATTTTACTACTGTAAATAGTTTTTTTTTTAAATAGTGAGAATTACCAATATCACCTTTAGTAACGCTTATTGACGAGGTACTTAAGTACTTTTGTATCTTTTACAAGATACAAAATTATTTAAATTAAGATACAAGATTGTTTAAATTAAAAGACGTAAACGTCTTAAAAACGTAAATTAAACCATTACAAAATTACAAAAATATTGTTTTCTAAAAAATAATAATCTGTTCCTTTATTTACACTTTGCTAAATTTATTATCAAGTTTTATAGTAAATAACAAATATTCGCGTATTTTTTAAGCAATATAACATGTTTCTTTGTTTTGCCTCGGGCCCCTAAGACTCAAATGACAATTTGAAAAATGATCCATCCTCTTGTCTGATAAGCAAAACCAGTTTGAGACAATTATCATTAGATTAGAGTTTCACAGTATATTTTATGCTTTCGAATTTGATTCCATCGTTTTAGTTGAAAATAGAGAATTTCAAAAACAAATTTTGTCAAATTATAACAGGGGAGGTTTTCACGTCTAATTTGTTTTAATTTCTTTTCAGTATAAAGTAGAATATAAAAAAAATATGAAACAAGACATTTGTCTTGTACAGAAAACTGTACACGAAAATATTACTTAATTCGACAAACTTTTTTAAACATTATGAATTTAAAAAATGGCATTTCTGCCAAATCTGTGTATTGTACACAAAGAAATAATTTCTCGAATAATTTTCGGTTCTAAAATCATCCCTTGCACACCCTCGAAATGTTCAGATCTGTCATAATTAAAGAACAAGAATACACACCTGATAAGTTCGTAGGAAGTCATTTTAGAGTCAATGCGAAACGAAAACATTCACCGTTCGCAATAAAATGCTGTGTAAAAGGTGTGCTATCGAGAACAAGCGGATACGTCAGATATTACTTCTTGTTTGCGTCTACCCGGTGAGATAAACTTTATTGCTTTTTATATCGACCCGTTTGCGATTGATAAGGCGTCGATCACGAGTAGCAAAGGTTGCGCGCGTATCGATCGGGGGAGAATAGGGAAAAAAAGAAGAAGAAGAAGAAGAAGGCTGCGAAGATACGCGACGCGACGATCCCGGCCGCGAAAACGCCGAGGATATTTTAAAGGCAATTTCTTGCCGGCTCGCGATGCATTCCACACTCTAATCCACGAAAGTGGCCCCCGCGAAAGCGATACGTTGAAAGTTTCACGAATTTTACCTGGGAGAAATGCCTGTGGAATTTCTTCTGTCTCGCGGTGCTGGTAGTCGTTGGCGAGGACGTCGACGAGGATCTGCTAACCTTCCCTGGGGTCTGCGCGACGATACCAGCTGCCATTGATGGTGTACTTCTGCTGAGCGGTTTAGAGAGATGACTGGAATGTGACAAATATATAATACGTAAAAAATGTGTAAAATGAGACTAATTTCTGTAACTTCTGAATAACGCATCAACCCTTCGAGGACGGAGCATTTTTAATCTTGGCACAGTGAACATCATTCTATTCTTCAAAGTATATGTTATTAATTTCTGTTATATATAAGTAAAGTATGTGTACGAATTTGTAAGACGCATATATGCGTCAATCGTTGACAAAGAGTTAAACTTTAATTGTAAACTTAAAGCTTTTGTTTTTCACTTTTTCTACGATGTAGCAGACAAAAAAGCTACAATTGTGTCAATTTATTTTATTTTTATTATTTGATTAACTTAAAACTGAAGCATAAGTTTAATAATTATTCTAATAAAGAGTTAACCCTTTGACTTTTAAGGTTTCAAATAACAATTAACTTAATTTTCACTACAATTTGTCTGTTCTTTTCTTATTTAATAGAATGTTATTTACCTTTCGGTAGTCAAATTAAACCTTTTTTTATACTAAGCAAATTTTGTAATTATAATAATGACACTGGCAAAATATACAATTCTGCCTTGAAAGGGTTAGCTAATAAACGAAAATTGAATATAACATTAAACGGGAAAGGGTTTACCATTCTTAAAAAGTATTAAAGAAATAGAATGTAAGGTATAAAAATAAAAAATAAATTTGGATTTCCTGGGTTTTATATGTAGATAATCTTTCATCCAGGGATCGAAGTAAACAATTGATTTTCAGAAGATACATTGTCACACGATATTCCATTATCAAGGAAATATTGAAACAAAAGCAGTACGGTATATAGATAATAACATGTCATTTTAAATCAAAATGATCAATAACGTTTTATTGCCCAACTCTGGGTTGGAACATTTATAACAGTAACTTTAAAGGAACATAATTTCCCTTATATTAAAATTTTCCCAAGAAATGATAAGTGTTTTAGTTCCATTTTAAAACTGTTGGCGAAAAACGTATCAATTCATGTTTTATAGAAATCTAAAAAATAAATCTAACAAATTATGCTTTTGTTAATCAAAATAAGGAACACTAGAATTTTTATCAACAGATGAAATATTTGAAAATACCAAGAAATATGTCAGTGGACTGAAGATAATCTAAAGCTAGCAACAGAAAATTGCTAGTATTATTATTTGATTAAATCAAATGCTGCTCATTCTAGAAACGACTGCACGTGTCGTGTACAACGTATGCCCTACTTTATAACGACTGTGGAAGAAAAAATGTAAGGAAAAGGATCTTTTTTTTAAATAAAAGTTCAATCGTACGGCGTCCTTTCTCTAAAATATTTAGAAGTGACGTGACTTTATAAACTTAACATTTATATTTTTGCGAATTTTCTATAAAAAATTGTCAAATATTAAAATGATATATGAGTATGTTATTGTCTTTAAATGTGTGACTTCTCCCCTGCCGTTTACCCACAAATACATTAAAGGAATTTAAATTGAAAGCAATTTTTCTAAATGTTACTTATATTTTTCACAAATCATTGGAGTCTTTTCTTTCGTAAAGGGCAAAGATGGCACTTAACTTCACTTTGCACTGGTCTCAAACTATGATAACTGAAGTAATTTCAACTACATCCAAAAGAAAATTCAGTAAAAACAAACAATGCCAAAAAGTTTGGAAATTTTTCTTCAGATATGTGAATTGGTTCAAAACAAGAGATTGAATCAGTTCTATTTGGAATTACGATATTTATAGCACTACTACTCTACATCAAAATTACTGTTGATATTAATTTTTTCGGATGCATAAAAAATTTACAGCTTTTTATGGTGTGTCTCTCTTTTGGTACACTTGTACCAAACAATTGGTACAATTTCTGTCGAAAATTTGAAGAAAGTGATATTTTATAATTAGTAAAATTGGTTACTAATTACCTGATTATTAGCGGCTATAGGCGTTAATAACAGTGAAAGGGTTAACCGATTTTTTATTTCAATGATTTCTTTAATAGAAGAAATGTTAAAGCGAATAAATAAAACACAATTCAAACATTTTTAGATACAATTGAGTCTAGATTTCTTTTTCAGTGGAGCTTGCAAAATTTGAAAACCCTATTTTGGAAGCAATTCGTTTACTTTCATTTCTTTCATTAATTTGCAATGTTCTAATATGAATAACAGTTAAATTTCACATTTAAAAATATTGTAGTTAATTGCATATATCGCCCCAGAAGCGCCACTTGAGTGCAAAGAATGAACAAAAGACAAAGGATCAAACATTCCTACTTTTTATAATTATCCTCAATCGCAAAGAAAGCATAACATCACAAACAATTATATTTACTAGTTTGATATCCTTTAAATAGAAAACAGCTTTTAATCGCACCTCTTACTCCCCCTTCGAATTTTCGGGCTCCAGATGTCATTGCTCCACATATCATACCTCGACACGAACGCCTTGCAATCCGATTTGACCACCATGTTGAATAAATCTGATGGATCGTAAAAATCTTAGAAAAAAAGGCTAAGACTCCACAAATTTATTCGATCGCTCCTCGCAGTAATTCTTCAGATAAGTTACGCGTCAACGATTCGACGGAACGAACCATCGGCGAACTTCCGAAATACTGGCCGTTAATTCGTCAACAATTAAGCGTGTAATTAATTCGATCGTTAATTGCGTTGTAATGAATCTGCTCAATGTAAATTTAGGTCGATCGCAGGTGTCGGTGAAGATACGATACTGTAGAATTCCGTTCGCGTTGAACCTTGACCTCTCGTCGAATGTGTTCAAAAAAAGCGATTAGCACAAAAAAAAAGCACTTGAGTCGTTTGACAGATAACGCTAATAGTCCCGCGTCACTTCCGACCTACAACTCGACCAGGTTAAAGAACCTTTGCTTCAGGCGCGATAAGGATCTGATGAAGATGTAGAATGTCAATAAACAGGCCACCGTGAACCAACGGACGGAGAACTGCAGGTACTTGAAACGGTAGAAACGACACTTCAACAGTTTCGGATGCGACGCCTCGGACAGAGGTTCCTCGTTGGCTTCCATTGAACGCGATCTAACATTCAATCGGGCCACAAATTCGTTCACTAACGAACGAACGATCACTGACACTCGAGGGTGTACGCGTGTATCACCATTTGCTCTAAATCGATCTTGTACACCCGGTGAACCGCGAGATAACGAGTGAATAAAAGCAGAAACGTATCGGTACGCTTAGTTCGCAATGGCGATCGCGGCGAGACTGGCACAGATAGAACCGCATCGATATCGATGAATCGTGATACCGATAACACTCTGACAGAATATCTCGACTTTTTCATGAACGATGGCCAATCGAGAAAACTTTTAAATTCCGCGATAAGCTGCCTGGCGAACCACCGTTTCCGCTTAATCGGACCTAATAATAAAACGTACACTTCCGTGTGTCAGTAATGTGTCATCATGGAAACGGAACTGGCAAGGTTTAAAGTGTGATTTTTTTTTTTCTTTATTGAATAAACTGGTTTATCCTTTGTGATTACTATTAATAATTAATATTACTTGAATGTTATTAACCCCTTGATCTATCATTTTTCTAACGGGTGCGTCAGTTAGAATTAAATATGTATCGCTGTAATGTTAAAAGTGAAGAAAATCAAAACGTTATACATATTTCACACTTGAAACTGTCAGAATTTAAGAATGATAAATTTTATATTTATTTAATCCCCTAAAATTACAAGAAACTTTTGTTCTCTTAGTTATTTGATATACGAATACCCAAATAAAAATATTAAACATATTTTCCCATACATTTGTTGGTTACGATATCTAATCACATTATCTGCTATTCAACATCAAGTATGTAAGCAGTCGAAGTGCATGGCGCCTGTCGTACATTCCATTTCTTTTCCTTCAATAAATCACGATATGTACACGTAATGATTTCTTTTTGGAAATACTAATCCGATTTTTTTTTTTGGTAACACGCGAAGCAGTTATATCAACACGTTGTAATACCGTTATCATATTATGTTATTGTACTGTTATGTTTATGATACACGATACACACTACCAACAAAAAATTTGGAATTACCTGCTGATTTCTGGCAAAATTAAATGTTCTAATAAATTTTGTACCGATTAGTCTGCGGTTCGTGCTAACAAACGTTTGCATATATGAAATCACAATTTGTAAGAAATACACGTAAAACATGATAACTTTTTTGTGAATAAATATTTTAAAAAACTGCTTGTCGAATTAAAGGGTACAGCAGGATAAAATGGTCAATAGTGCCCTTGAGCCCACGTTTCAGCAGTTTACCTTAACCAGGAGGGTAATTAGAAGGTAAATTCGGTTTATCGAAGTTTGCCCTATTTTTCCTACCTAATTGCATGCAAAAATCTGAAAAAATTCTATAATATTTGAGGCACGATAAAGTATGTTAGTCGTTTCACGTCGATCGGGAATTGTACAGGACTGTAAATCCGGCATCAGATAAAAATAATCAGAACACCAAGGAGATTTTATCTGGAACATTTATCGCGCAGGTGTCGCAGGAGCGGCGCACTTCGCCCGTTGTTTTTCTTACCTGTGCGAACAGGTGTCGCGTTATCTCGCGATACATTATCAGCCGGATAATAGTTCCCGCGACTGCGTATAAAAATCTGAATAATTAATAGTAATGCATCGGAACCTTTTGACATTCGCGCGACGTCTAATTATAACGCGACATCCGGAAAAAATTAACGTCCATGCTATTACCTCATTTACGTTATAACGAGACGTGTTTCCAGAACATATGGAAACTGGAATAACGTTGTTTTGAAACGGTCTGCGATGCCTGCAACGTCAATGCTAATGCCTTTTTCATTTATAGCGCGTGTGGCATTATCAACTGGCTAATTAAACGAAAGCTTTATACAGGGTAGCCCGCGCGGGTTACAAAGAAACGACAAAGATAAAGTACGAATGTTTCAAAAAGGATAATGTTTGCAGATCCACGTATGCAATATTTAATAGTTATTTCTTTTAAAGAGAACCGCATATTTTTTTTACATAAGCCGGTTTCTCGGAAGGTTTTGGGTAAAAAAAACATTGGGGTACAATTGTATAAAAATCAATAGTAAAATATTTCAGAGGAATTTTTAACGGGACTATGTATTTTGATTTTTTGAAACACCCCACCAGAAAAAAGTTCAAAGAAAATCAATAATTCGTTCGGATATTTTGAATTATTACACGAGATATACCATCTTTTATCTGAAAATATTTGGGTGATAAAAACATTTTTTTATTATCATATGCCAATACCTTTTTGTACAAGTGTTTCGAAGAATCAATATACACGAAACCAAATATACACATGTTTCCCATTTTCATCTTCCAGGCCAAGTATCTCAAAATACACGAAATGTATGAAACAAAGTTTAAAAAAAAATTGTTTACGGAGAACAAATTGCATTGTCATTTATTTGACCTTGTTATGACCTTGCAGGAATTGATTTTTCGACAAAATCTGTGTAAAAAAGTGTTAAAATACAATATTAACACGTTGACTGTCACGGTAGCCACTGGCGCTTCAAATTTTCTATAATTAAATAATTAAAAAAAGAAAAGATAAACCGTGGATATTGCTAGTATTGGACCAATAGTGCAAACTAGTAATCCGAATGGTTACATTTGAAAATTAATCGACAGAAGCCTTAATAATTGGAATTAAAGTGTCTCACCACACATGTCTGTTTTCACTATGCCAGTCAACATGTTAATAAAATTAACAATCGGTAAGGTAATTTAAGTCTGGAAATGAGCAATTTTTCATAAAAAAAACTTGAAATGTGGATTTTTTGACATTGTACCCTAAAAAAAAAAGTGTCACTTCGTTTAACACTATAACGACCAAATGGGTCGAAACGACTTGTTTTAGATTTTTTATTTTATATTAAAATGTTTATCAGATGTCTCTGTCAAAATGGAAGCTAATTTTAAAGCTAATTTTAATTTTAATTGTAAAGCATCATTCTGTAATCTAACTCATGTTTCATCGATTATTTATTTGTTCTGTCAATACATATATACTGTCGTTATTAACCCTTTGCACTCGGAAATTTTGTTGAGATTGTTTACTAGCAATTTAAAAATACTTAATTACAAAGTAGTGAACAACATACCATCGTAGATAATTATTCTATTTAAATTCTATTTGGAAGCAAACTTGGAAAAAGAAAAATAAATTAATTATATTTCCCCTAAAAATCTTCTGCATTCTTTTCATGTTCCCTCAAAACGGACAACTGAGTGGAAAGAGTTAATTAGATATCGTGTTTTCTACTATTCCTTGGATAACCTCGACAGTGTTGTATTTTCAATTTAAAGGAAAGGGTAGATTAAACGTCGGTGGTTTTAGTGTTAAAAAATATGTGTATTCTGAAAATATTTTTAACGAGTGCATATTTTTAGTTTTATAGGACTATTATTTCTTTTAGAAATAATAAGAAGAAATAAAAAGAAGGTTATTATTAACATGATCTTAGTTAACACGTTGACTGGTACAGTGAAAACAGACATGTGTGGTAAGACACACTTTAATTCCAATTACTATAATTTCTATCGATTAATTTTCAAATTAATGCAAATTCAATGAGTACTTTACACTATTAACCTAATATTAGCAATACTCAGAACTTATTTGACTTTTCCTTTTATTAATTATTCAATTATTTAAAATTTAAATCGTGGCAGTTGCAGACCCTATAATCTGAAGAAGGTATAATTGCACCTTTCAGTCACACTAACATACACAATTCTAAAGTATACTTCGTTTAATATCATTTAGTTTCAGTTCATAAATACTTTTTGCCATCTTGAACTACTTTAGAAATGCAATTTGTTCCAGTTGTAATACCCGGTATACAATTTTCAAACTTTTATGTTTTCTTCCGGTTTAATATTAACCTTTGCATTATACCGAACAGTCGGAACTTTCATTAAAATTGTCATCAACTTAAGACCAGTCAGCATGACTGCTTCTTTTTATAACAGATTATGCAAATTTTTAGAACTGCGTTCAATTCTTTTGCCATATTTTCATCTTAACTTACGTCTTTTAGCACACCGATACAACAGAACAAATATTTAGGTTCAATTTATATCAACTTCTAAGCTAATTTTGTTGTAAAAGAAGCTTCGTTTTTAATTTATCAGTTAAGTATTGCAATCATATAGCGACAATTAAATTAATTTTTCAAAAAACTGAATAATTATTTAAAAGGTCATTGACACCTTTAACCGTAAGCTGAACGTTTAATTTGTTTATATGAATAAACTTAACAATTGGAAGATTAATGAAATTACAAATACAACTGTTCACAAAATGAAATACAAAATGATCAAATTGTACACTTCGTATTATAGTAAAATGTTAATTTATGATCGATACATTGTGGATTATTACTGTGGCAAAAGGGTTAACTCCAACTAATGACTCTCAGCTATCTTCTAATCTTCAGCTATACTCACTTATCTGCCCACGTTATGCAACGGCACATTACAAGCTATGGTCCAGAAACAGCCGGCTAGAATAATTGCCCTAACCCCGTTCGTCAAGGCCAACCATTAGCCTCTATGCAAAGTAGGTTAAGAAGATTGGGGAAGGAAATAGGAAAGAAAAGTGCATATTATCGGATTTAGTTCTGGATTATGCACCCGGATCTGAAACTCGCGCTCGTTGAACAACTATCCCAATCCAGTGAATGATGTAACTAATTAACCCTTTGCGGACGATCGACGCATATACGCGTCCACACCGAACCGCCATAGTAATTTACAAATGTCCTATGTTTTCGACTCAGAGAATAATCTTCTGTGGACTATGGAGACTTATAACATATACTTTGAAGTATTAAATAATACTCCGAATATTAAAACTGCTCTTTCTCAAAGGGCTAGCAATTGAGCTGTTTATTTTGAAAGTGGCCTAAGTCCATTTGTCGATTGTTTGTTGTTAACTGTAGTAACATACAACTTAATGTTAACTATCATAAAAAATATTTTGCGGTTAAGTACATTCCGAGTGCCCGGTAATTTTGGACATACATTGTATACATTTTCGCAGTTATTTTGATTGCTGACAAATTTATTTTGATAGTGGCCTAAGTCCAATCCATTATTGATAATATCAGAAACTGTGGATTTTCAAATAATGATTAATTAGTATAATAATTCATTAATACTTAAGAGAATCTCATGCCAACAAGACTTTTGGAGGATGCAGGGATGCAGTTTTTATTTTAAACTCTTAAATACTTCAATTTAAAAATAAATGGATTTAGGCCACTTTCAAAATAAACGGCTCAATTATTTCCTAAGCGTATTTACCAGTAATATCTTATTATAATAACTATTGTTATTTCTATCCTATTAACAGTATAACTACTAAATGGACCGAAATGACTAAATTTCTTATTTTAAATTACACAATTTATGAAATACTTTTGTCGAAATGTAAATTGACTTTATCAACATAATGAATTATTCTGTGCTTGTTATTTACTTTGTTTCTTATTTTAATTTTAATCACTGAACTTCGATAGTTCTAGTGTTAATAATCCTGTATAAGTAAAATTTAATTTAACGTTTGCGTTGATCTTTAATTATCGTTTATAAATGTTTCAAAGATAAAAGTACAATGTCTAGGATTTTCAATAAATTTTATTTATTATTTTAATCAATATAATGACCATTCAGTATTCTGCAAATTTCTATTTTTGTAAATCAAAATATTTTTGAGATTAATTATTCGTTAAATGAAATTTCTAAGTCAATCGCTAATTAGTTAAATAATAACTATTTCGTCTAATAATAAGACAGTAACTTATAGGGCAGTGAAATACAAAACTGACGACAGTGTAAATTAATTTCAGCGAAATTAAAAGCTTACAGAAACGTCTAATGACAAAGATGTTAAGTCTCCAACGTTGTAAAATCTATTATTTTGTCTATTTCTTTATTACCAAGCCTAATAAAATTAACCAGAACAAGAAAGAATTGTGCGAGCTGCATTCCGTTCGAATTTGTATTCGATTATTTGATTGGTGCAAAGTGCACGAGCGTATAAGCTCGATCTAACACACCTGACCGTAAAGGCCAAGGTTCTCTATAGCTCGGTGAGGCATAAACCAGACTGCATATTACAGGTACGAAAGAGAAACCGGTACGAAGGTCAAGAACTCACCTGTCGTTACATTTCAAGGCCGCGTGGCTCGGACTCTTCGGAGGCTGAGGATTACTCGCAGCTGCCACTGTAAGCTGAGAGCCGGTAATCGGCTGTTGGCCAGCTTGTTGCGCTCCAGGAGCTACTTGAAGAGGCGTGCTGGGCGCCGATCGCGCTCCTATGGACCCCGCAGACCTGGACACAGAAATTAACGGATTAGTCTCCCATTTTCCGGAACATTCTTGCTTTTGCCTGGGAAAAATTAACCCTCGACTAGGGTAGAACTAATACGAATTATATTTTTCTTAGGGGGTTTCAATACCTTAAATGCCACGTCACCCATGTATAGGTGACACTTGCATTTTCATAAAAAGTTGCCACTCGTGTTAATCAAAATTCTTTTATTTATTTAGTCGAAATATGCCTATTGGATATTGAAAACTGTAAATAATAAAAATAACGAAGTATTGCGGAAATAGAATATAGAACTTGTCAAACATAAAATTACTACCATATGAACATTTTAAGAGCTTCAACATGACAGTCAAAGTGTTAAAAACAAGAGACCGGCAGACTGACGTTGCAATTTTTACTGTTAATCACAACGACAAATCAGATAATATACAAAAATAACGACAAGACACGAAATTTCTTTAATATAAATGTTTCAAAATACTTCTAATATTAAATTATAATTTTTCTAATAATAATCAGAATAGGTATGTAAGTTTCGCGTGATAAGCTTAAACACGACACTATAATGGTATAGAGTCTGAAAGGTTAAACCTTGAAACTTTACAATTTAATAAAAAAATAAACACTTTGATCCAAGCAAATTCTATTAGAGTAAATGTATATTAATCAACGTGACGGCAATGTACTGATAATAATAATTTAATACAATTAAATAATTATCTATAATTTAATACATTATATATACATATCGTCATGACTTGCAATAAACAAGTCTTAATCTTAAGCAACAGTGTAACAATTAGTGGTAGGGAAGTGTCATATTACTGCACATAAAATAAGTAGGATTCGAGACACAAAAAATTTAATTTGATGACAAAAGCATCACAAAACAGTCTTTATGAAGAATCAATTTTAAACTTAAGATTTGATCGAAAAATTACAATGAATGTATCATTAAAATTCTGGATAAAAACTGGCTAATTCTTTGTACAAATAAACAACGATCAACCAATTAATAATAACCGATTATTAACGAATATTTAATTGCTAATTACAGTTACAAAGAAATTACAAAGAAATTTGTTGTTGGACAGAAAATTATAAATTTTCCATAACACAATTATTTTGGAACGTCGATGATTGATAATGACCATTATCAATTTTTAGATTGATTTCTTGTATTAATAAATGAAACTCTTAGTTTCAAATAAATGTACTACAAATTCTATTTTATGATACCTTTATGTTATCAAATCAAGTTAAACTATATCTTCTTGAATTTGGTTACTGTTTTCTACAATTCATAATCAATCATATGGTAATAAAAATATTAATGAAACGTTCATGGAGCCACGTTTATTAAACCTCAAGTTCCAAACTGATATACGTAAGTGTTATTTTGTAATATTTTTATGTTAACAAATTAGATTTATTATTTCATTTGATATGTAATAATTAATACTACACGTGTAATAGTGAAATGTGAAAAATGTGCTTAAATAGTATAATAAAAGTGAATTGTTCAAATTTTCAAGGAAAAAACAGGGTTTCAATCTTTTCAGTGAACAATTTTTCTATCAATAAGTTAGTTTCATTTCGTAATATAAAGAAACTTCTGTAAATATAATTTAATCAAATAAAAGATTTTAAAAAGAAAAGACGAAATTAATTAATATTATCTTTGATAATACAAAGTTAAATGTTAAATTTCAATTAAATTTCAATTTCTTGCTACTAGTATCCAGTAAATGGGTTAAACAGATAATCAAACATCCTTTTTCTTTAAAAATTATTACCAGTAAATTATGGTTTATCGTCTTTTAATAACAAGTACTTTATTAAATCTTAAACAAAGCCCAGTTAAATTTCTTGCTCGCCGTTGTAATCAATTTCACAATAAGTTTACCTGATATTAATTTTAAGACTGATAAGTGTTTTATTGCACCTGCCTTTGTTTTATGGATTTAAATATTCCTTATCCTTAAAGCTGAGCAATCAATAACAATGTATTTAAAGAACATTGAATATTTAATCTTCGCAGTACCGAAGAAACGATATTTTATATCAATTATGTTACAAAAATTCTTCATTTCCAAATCTAATCTTTATTAACATTTATTAACATTTTTATAATATGACATTAATTAAATTGATATTAAAATTTACAAATACAAATCGAAATCGATCCAATAACTGGGCTGTTTTGGGTACAGTAAATTTACGTGTCTTCCGCAAAATAATGAAAGATTGCTCAAAGTGTAGACAATAAATTGCACGAGATAACGATTAAAATGAAATAAATGTCTAGACACATACCTAGCCCTGGTGACCGGGCTCGACGAGAAGCAAAAATCGATCAAACCCCGAGTTTCGAACTCCATCTTTCTATCCGTCACTTCCGTCGATCAGTATTCGAAATGACAGGTGTACGCGTGAAATGCGATACCCCGAAGCTCGTTGGAATCCAGTGTCAATAACGGTTTTCCAGTTTCCCGAAAACCGAAACGAACTGGGATTCGCCTAAATCAACAGTTACAGTTCTGCGTTTGCTCGTGGAAAATTGCGGTGAAAATCGAAGAAGCGGTACAACTAGCTACCCTAAACTTTGTTTCGGACACCGAGAGTGTTAGAAGTGTCGCGGCAACCGTGAAACGATTCAGTGATTATAATTAATTAAACATAGATGCTCGTTGCTCCTCGTTCTTGTTAAAAGGAAAAACCGAAGATGCTTTGTAAATCGAAGAAAATAAAAAGCGATAAGGTTATCAGAGGCGTTAAATCACCGTTAAAAGGTGTTAAAAACACGACGACGATCGATCACTGTCCACGGGTCGGGAGTCGAAGACAGAAGTATTCGATTGGAATACAAAGAAGATAATGAGAAATAACGAAGAGTTATTCGAAATCAGCCGACTCGAAGAGAAGCGAGGATGAGGTATCGTCGTCCAGCGACGATAAAAAGAATTTCGAATTTAATAATACGATTTGAGATTAATAGAAACCGCGCTCGTATCGGTGCTTTTTGAAAACCACCCTGACCGAGGACCGCAGTTTGGCGCCCAAAGTGTTGCAGGCCAATCGAGCGATGAAGAGGATGCTCATTTCTGATTGGAGGTAAATTAGCGAGACGAAGTCGAGGAAGAATTCGAAGAGCAACGTGTCCGCGAGTCCTCCACGGACCAGCCGGGAAATCAGACTGACGACGAACGCGACGATGAGGCACGGCCTTATCCTCGTTGTCCTTTTGACCTTTTTCATAGTTAATGAACGCATCGTACGTGTATAGCCTCGTCTATACCCTCGGACCGGGTATACGGTGACAGAAGGGAATATATGTACGGAAAAGCTAAGAAACGGCAGAACTATCGAACCGGAAGTCGTACGTTAGACGGAAAGTTCTAGAGGCGAACGGGACAGCTGTTGTTACGTGGTTAATTTCGATCGATGTCGATGCAGACCCTGTTACACAACACGTGTGCACCGTTTTTCCAACGAATGATAATTCCTAACGAAACGATATACACTGGCTTTTTATTGAATTGCTAATTAAATTGACGATCTACAGATATTTCTAGTATAAAATTATTTTTAATTAAGGCAAGCAGTATTTTATTATAATTTGCCGTGCCATTTTTGCCACAATTCGGCAGATTTTGGAGAAAGAAATCATATTTGTGCCTTGTTATAAAATTTAGTGACAAATTTTGCTACCAATAAATCTGAATCATCCGTTCTCGAAATTCTTATTGTTCCAAAATTCGATGTCTTGAGTAATTTTGTTTAATTTTTAAGAAATACGCCCCACGAAAATTCTGTGAAAAAGTAAGCTCAGGCGAGCCTAGCTCCCGGTAGAGATTTATTTCGCTCGATTCGCGTGTGTATATTTCATAAAGGAGGAAGATGTTGAAGATTGGAAGAGATTTCCTTCGGATATCTGGCCGGTCGTTTCAGCACGGAAACGGAAAAGTATTTTTCCGCCGAGCGTTCGCCCGTTTCATAAGAAATCTGTTCCCGCAGCACTGAATCGGATTGCCTGGCACGAATCCAAAAGGTCGAGCGTTCTCTCGTGCCGTGCATCGATAAGAAGCGAAGTCGTATTTAAAGAGGACGTGAATCGTGTGACACCGGCTGCTTCATACGGGCTTCCCTGGCACGATCGTCTAAATACACCGGGGATGATAAACAGACCCCGATCGGACAATTCCGCCATTGTTCGCGTTATTCACCACGGAAGCATTAATATTGAGCCTAGGACCAAATGAGAAGAGCGCTGTCTGGGTATACCTTTTGTATTCGAATACCGATTTTTGTGGGAAGATACCAGTAGTTGGTCGGTTATAAGAAATCCTCCGCTTGAATAATGATAATACTTTCTCTGTCATTAAGTAGAGGCAGTCGATTAAATACACTCTTTAAACTTTCTAAATTATGTAAGTAAGACTTTATTAACCCTTTCGACTCGAAGCAGTTTTTACTCTAATTAAGTCTAGGTCTTCCTTCTCCAATAAAACTCTCAAAATTCAAAGATACTATTTCGAAAGAAAAGAGTTACAATGCTTATAAATTTAAATGATACTTCAATTTTATACTTTTAAAATATTTTATTAAATTGTTTCTTCCCTTATTTATTTTGTTTTCTATATCATTTTCAATTTGGACAAAAGTGTACATTAAACGTCGGTAGTTCTAGCATTGAACAATTAAGTAACTGTTTTATACACTGGCCACCTATTCCAGATAGTGTATTTATGAAGTATAAAATGCCATGAGTTCTTAAGAAATGAAAATTCGGTCGTAAAGAGTATTTAATGACGTAGTATTCACCTAAATATCAGTGCAAGAACAAGTCGCCTGATTTATTAATCAAAAGCTACTACTGTTTATGAAGTAACTTGAGAAAAACAGTTTTCTAACTTATAAAAGACGCATTCTAAGTAATCAGATATTGTTTATTACTTTACAGTGAAACAATCCCCGGGACTGTCATGTGTTTGTAGAGTGTCTCAAATCCTTTGTTTAAACGAATTTTCTGTTCTGAAAAGGAATAATAAAGGAACCTTCTCTCGTTTGTCTCAGTAATTGTACCCTGAACAGCTATCAATTTCAGGATGCAATGGCAAACGTACTCAAACAATCAGCAGAAGATGAAAACAAGCATAACTTTTTCAAATATTTTTGTAACTTCTACAATTTTCATATTTGTAATATGTAAAATATCAACTAAAATGATGTGTTTGCAGAAATATGATTTCCTTGTAAATAATACTATAGAAAACATTAACAAAGCAAAGCCACAATTAATACAGTTATAAATAGAGACACTTTACAATTTTTTATACAGTTTTGCTTTCATTTTTGTAAAATCGATAAAAACAGAGTTGATATTTGCATGCAATAATGTAAAATGTTAAAATTGAATAAAAGGACATTTTAATCCTTTGCACTCAGTTTTTAATATGACCTATCAGCAACTCCGAGTCATTTTTCTATGGGCTACCAGATTAATTAAGTTACTCCAAATTAATTACACTGTAGAATATTGAAAACCTTGCTTTGTCATTAAAAACAAAAGTCGCTGCTGCGGCGACACCGTAATGCAAAGGGTCAAATTACCAATCAAAGTCTTAATCTTAGTATTTTGATATGAAATGAAAAACAGTACCGTGTTATCGGTCTTAAATTTTCAAACGTTACCCGCATTCGTAATCTTAACAAGCCAGAAAATGGAGAAAGAAATAATCATTGAGAACAACATTCCTTAGTTAATACATTATCTACCAGTCTAAAATGACAATAAACAAGTTGCTTTATAATTTAAAGGTAACCATAATTTGAAAGAACAACCCTTACTTTTAACTTATTTCTTGTTGTAGCACACCTAATTTTCATAAAGATTTATCAATCGATTTTAAAATCAATAATCCTTAACACTGAAGAACCGATCAATATGAACAATAAACTGTTAAAATGTCTAATTTAACAACATTAAAATGTCACACGTGCTTTACAAAGATCTCAAAGCAATTTATCTTATCTGTTCTAATTGTTTTAAACGATGAGTTTCAATTTTTCTGAAATATTTCAAATTGTTAAAACAATCGTGGCAAGTAAGATAGGATTGGTTTCATGCATGAAAAAAGAAGAAACACGAAGTATGGAGTGGTTATTTTTGGGCGACTGATGATAAACAGAATGGCTCGCAAATAAAATGATCAATGGGATGAGTAATTTCTTGGCAAACAAAGAAAACATTCCGATCGATGCTTAAACCTTTCTCATAAACACCTCAGGTTCGACATATCACTAATAACAAATTCAGAAAGGGGTGTTAATTTGTTTCAAAATCAAATTAAAGTGATTAAAATCAGTTACAGTACAAAGTAATTTTAACAGCTCCATTTTGTATTTTATCAATTCTATTCAAGATTTATCGTTTTAATTACTTTAGATTTGACAAAAATTCTGCAACATTGACTTATCTAGCAATAGAAAAGATAACGTACATAAGCGCAATGCAACTTAAGCTCTTTTATCGGACAATTAAATTTCATCCCATTTTTTATTGAATCTTTACCGTTTCAATCGTCATAAATTTGAAATCAACTGTATAATCTCAAATGGGATAAAACAATAATCGAATGCGAATTCTTTAAAAAGAAACAATTAATTTTAACGACCACATTTTGCATTTTATATCTTTCGTTGGAGTTTTATCGTTTCAGTTATCGCAAGTTTGAAATTCATTAGTTTATCTGATGGTAGATAATACAGGTATGCAGCCAAATTTTACTTGTTTAAAGCACAAGTTAATTTTGCATTTTGTACCTGCTATTAAATTTTCGTCGTTTCAGTAATTGTCGCTTCAAAATTCATCATGTAATATTAATTGATTCGGTGATAAATAAGGTTAACACAGACACGCAGTCCACTGAGAAAATTAATCGTCAAAAATAAAACGTTTAACTCTTTAACGTCTAACTGCAGAAAATAACTTTCTCCCTCGAGAAGAGCTGTCAGTCATTAAAGGTTTAAACGCAGCATGTATTGAACGAAACAATATTAAAAATGATGCTTCGAAATTCAATTAGATAAAAATTAAAGTAGATTAAACTTTAGTTCAAATTATAGACTTTCTTTACAGTCCGACATCCGAGGGTTAATCTCAACGATTCTGTTTTTTATTAACACGTTGACTACTGCAGTAAAAAAGGACATGTGTGGTAAGACACTGAAATTTTAATTATCAAGGATTCTATCCGATGACGTGTTAAAAACGGGGTGTATTACTCAGTTTTCAATCGTTGCAAATGAGATATTAACTGCTCCAAGATAGCCTGTTTAATGACAAATTATAAGTTAATGGATGTGCGCAACCGATCGTGATATTCGACTTTAGACCACGTGGAAGTTACACTACGTTCCGGAAGTTCTGTGCACTTACTATACGACATCAGTAGAAAACATTATGACTATTGTGACTTATTTCTTGCATTATTGATACACAACAGGTGCGCACCATCGCAAATGTCCCGCGAAGGACACGGGAGCAACAGTACCGATAATTATCCAGCAGAAAACTTAAAACACCAATCAATAGAGGTACGTATAAGCCAGGGGTTATACATTTATAATTACCTTGTCTTGCGGTGAGAGTTTAACCTTTTGAACTCGAAGCACGTTTTAATGCAATTAAATGTACGTTTCTTTTCCAGTGAAGTTCCCAAAATTGAAAAAAACTATTTTTGGAGGGAAAGAGTTACAAATTGGTTGTGAGTTACTGAATTATAATATAAATTACACAAAGTTTATGCTTTAACCCTCTGCGGTCCACTGTCCAGTTCCTGTTTATCTTCCAGATTTTGTTTTAGGGGGTAGTATATTCGATTACAATATAATTTACACTTTTGTCAATGTATTTTTTTTATTTGATATAAAAAAGGTTATATATCAAGGTTATATACCTTGTTTCTGAATAGACAGAATTAGACATTGTCGATAAGGTTGAAGTAATCAAAGACTATCCGTTTAACTATTGTATTTAACGGCTTATTTATAATCGATGGGTAAAATGATTTTCACGGCGAGCAGGTGATTGAATGGTAATTAACTTGGACCTGGTTACCAACACTCTAATAAAATCAGTGGACTGGAAAGGGTTAAAAAGGCGATAAATTCGAACGTTTAAGCAGTAAACAATGCAATTAATCGTTTAATTAATTTGTTGCGTTCAAATATTAACATTTAAACATAAAAGAACGAGACTTTTCTCCTATTATTATGATACTGGATAATCGATTATCAATATATTAGCCATCTTCGTAGCATAAATTAAAAAATCAATTTTGTTTCAAATGATATAGCGTGCGTAAAATTAGGAGGGGGGCTTTGAATTTGTTTGAAAAAATACGGATATAAATAATTATCATAAATAATTTTCGTCTTGAAAACCATTGGCACAACTAAATAATAATATGAAATAATAGTGTTTTTGGTGTTTAAAAGATTGTCCCTGAAATATTACAAAGTTATGTAACATTAAAGGAGATACAAGACAGCAGTAATAATTGTTTTGCAGCTGGAAATTTTCAAGGTGTGTTTGTATAACGTTTTTTAACATGAATCGATTTTACGAAATAGAAGTATTAAAGTATGACGGTTTGCTGAATATTTTCAGTTCAAAATTGAAATATTTGAGGTAAAAATTTCAATTATCTCACGAATTGTAATATTATTATTATTTTACAACATCATTTTCTCTAACTTTTAAATTATTATTATCGTTCTTTCGAATTGGTAAACTATTATTATAATTGTCACAAATTATTAAGTTATTATTATAATTCTGACGAATATTTTCATAAGTAAAATGCTTAAAAGAATCAATCTATCGAAAATCTTCCAGATAAATAAACCCTTTGGATCCTTCCAAGTGTTAGTTAATACGATAGAAGAGTGTCAAAATTGTAAGGCAACCAGAAACCATTTGAAAAATGTATATAAACCGCAAACTTACATATTATCCATAATAAATACCAACAACGTAGGTCATTAAACAATTGGTAACAAAAATGTAAAGAACTGTTACACTATTCCCAATCAATATTAACAGTTTAAATGGTTAAAAGAGCACCTAAAGAGTTAATGCTCTTATACAATTTTTATAAACATCCTTTTTTCATGCAACTAAAAACAACAAAGACCTTCGGATGTTCCGTTTCTTGCGCCATACTTTACAAATTTACATTGAAAGTCCAGGGCAGATTTACATGATACAGCTTTTAAACGTAAGCAGCAGGAGAAGTGGAAATGTGGAAAACAAGGGGAGATCCGAGATCCCGATTTCGAAATTTGACTTTCGAAGATGATCAGATAGGGAATCCGATGTATGTAGATATATTGTAATCGTACACATTTCCTGCGCGTTGCTTGCGTTTGCATACTTTTACCGCTTTGCTGCTTGCAGATGGACATTCGATTACCCGTTTGCTAGATAGCCGTTCGCATATGCCTCGACGCCCACTTTCTACAGGAAATATCGTCAATGAAAATAGCAAGAATAATCTGCATGCTTCGCGTCGACACTATAAAAAATAACACAGAGTAATAATAATAAGAACGTTCTATATCGTGTTGCGTTTTTCGCGAAGGTGGGGGCGATACTCGTCGAGATAATCATATTAAATACTATTTAATATTTTTACCTTTTCAATCTTGCATTAATTACTTTAAACAGGGAGCGGGCTTATTTTGTTTGGCTTAAATGAAATATTTTCATTTTTTAAAGAAATTAATTAAAAAAATTAAATCGAGCAACAACAGCTATTTATATTACTAATATCCTTGATGATATTCAGTTGACACTGGTTGATAAAAAATAACTGCAAATAATTAAAAAATAAAAACGCTATTTAATTTATACTCTTTCGATAGTGGAATCAAATTGAAATTGACTTTAAATTGAATAAATAATTACCAGAATAAAGTACGATTAATGTTAAATCACTAACGTTACATGATAAACGTCTGAAAGGACTTCAAAAGAAGATTAAAACGTCGTTTAAATTAATTATTTCAAACAATTTCTTCAATCTCTGGAAACGATTAAATTGAACATAAATTCCCTTTTTACAAATGTTATACCATGCCTAATCCGGAGAGTTTTATCGTTTAAAAAACTGATCGTGAATGCATGATTTTACAAATTAGTCAGGCCGGGTGGTAACTTGGCTGGCTACCGGTGTCCGAAAGTCAATATAACGCCAAAAATCTGGTCCGAGGATCAATTTCCATGAAAATGTATTCCTACCGCGTAAAATCAACTGTTGAATATTTAAGAAGTTCGGAAACTTTTCGTTCCAGCTCGAACGAGTCGATCGGAAACGGTCGCGGCACGAAAGTCTGGAAATTAATTATTCTTGGCCACGTGCGGGGTAACAATTTCGTGTAGATGTTGCGGGGACGAGGCGAAAAGGGAAGGTGTATCATTTGCATTCATCCCCATTCAATAGGAAGCTAGGACCGCCACTATACTTTGCACACGTTATCGAGCCATGAATAAATGAGTGTTACAGGGTATATCCAAAGCTCTCCTCGGTTGTAGGGTAGACAGGGTTCAAAGGTAACGAAGGGCAAAAATAACAAGTTAAGTATTTTACGATCTATCATAATCGTTACCGTAATTGGCGTTGGTTATTTTTATAAAACAATTATGGTATAAAAAATTGCACGGTTGAATTATATTCTAAAGAAGTATTACAAGAAATTATAATTGAACTACATACCAAAAATGTATTATTAAAAATTGTAAGAAATTGTTATTGCATTATTTATTAAATATGTTATAGAAGATTGCAACTGAAACATAAACATCTTTATAATCTTTAAATAAAATATAAGAAAATACTATTAAGTAATAATAACAGTAAATACTAATAATATAACGAGTACTAAGATAGTACTGAAAGAGTTAAAACAATCGTTATTCAGAATCTTTAAACACCTTATCGGTGAGAATCTGAAGATCATAATAAAAAAAACATTATAATGCTATAGGCTGGGTACAAATATAGTGGTTCTCACCCCGAGGATCACGACCCACAAAGGGGTTGCAAAGTATTTTTTACGGTGCCGCCACGATTATTGTTTGTTTCTGACTTCTACTTTATTACGGTCGTTATCATATTTCATTAATAATGCAAAACTGAGTTTTCATAGTTAAAAAAAGAAAATATAAACCTTCATGTATTTTACATTTTGTCTTGCACTTGGAGGGAGGGGGGTGAGATATCAGGGTATTTAAATACCATACAAAAGGGTTGCAGTTTAAAAAAGTGGGGGCTACTAGAATATAGTATAAATTACCCATACAATGATAAACTATACTAGTTTACTATTGCAATATTTAAGCAAAGTGGAACGAAGATTTTGTACGTGACATTTTGTCGGTTCCTTCGAATTATAAACACTTGTAACAAATATCTAAGAACCTAATTACCATCCCAAATGTTGATTTATGAAAAATACCTTATACGATATTATTGACTATGAGTCGTTTAAATACGACGATCAAATTAGTCCTTTCAAATAAAGAAAGAGTATGATGTCTCGTTGACGAATTTGGATTTTTAGAAACTTTCTTATAATCCAGTGGACACCAATTTAATTAAAGTAAATATGAAAATTATTATATGCTATATCAAAACAGAAATCATTGAACAAATTATACCATTTCTAAATTACTGTAGTGTAATTGTAAATTATAATTAATACGTAACACAGCAAGTAGAAACATAACGTGGCATGCGTGATACTGGCCTTCAGAACGTTGCAAGGAATTCATTTTTAAACTAAAATTTCCGGTTAGTTAACTCGCGCTATTAATGCCATACTAACGGTATTCAAAGTTTCTCTTCCTTTTTCGTTCACCGATTGTACGATTATGCAAAATCTGAACCGTCATTCACCAGTGACCCCTGTGAAACCATCAAGAATGCTAAATGATTCGTTCATTCATCATTTTCACTTCCCTTCAGAAAATTAAAGTATCGATGATCGACCTATACAGGGTGTCCTACTTAAGCGAGTACAGCAGGATATCTCGGAAGGAGTTGCAGTTATTAAGAATGTGTTCGTACAACAGTTGCTTGGTAGGATGGGGTGCATCGTGCGAGAATAATTGTGTTCTTGTGGGTCGCGTAGTAGAGAAGATCTGAAGGTCTATGTAATTTTTTTAAATGGAACGCTATATTTTTTTCTTCAGAATGTAACAGCAGGCTCCGAGACAAATTCAATTATACGCTACATGTTGGTATTTTGAGTTCGATAAAGGTGAATTGTATCCTTATGTTTGCGCACCGCATTCGGCTGGCGGCCGAGGGCTAGGAACCGCTGCTGAACACCTCCAGTATTCTTAAATAATTCAACAATTTTTCTAATAACAGATGCTGACGGCTTTGGTGTATTCGGATGCCGTTTATGGAATTAGCTACTGACTTCCCTGTACGATAGATATCCCTCATCCCGTAGAAGAACTAATTCTATTCTCTATTTAACAGTGAGAGTCATTTCAATGAACCAAATAGTCACACAACACACAGAGAATTCAACAAAACAGTACACTAAAAGAATTAAACGGAACAGTACAATAATTACAGAAAAATGATAATAACTGCGAATTAAAATGGCTGATGTTCTGACTTCTTCACTGACTGAATGCACGTCTCAAACTAATTTGTCGACCAGGAAAGAACCTATGAAAAAACCATGTGGGAAATAAATTCGAACTTTGTTTAGAGTATTGGGTCTTATCGCAGTAATTTCATATCAACGCATTCGACGCGGCCCAGCAGCGGTTCCTAGCTGTAAGCCGCCAGCCGAATGCGGTGCGCAAACATAAGCAAACAATTCACCTTTATCGAACTCAGAATACCAACATGTAACACAGCATTGAATTCGTCTCGGTGCCAGCTGTTACGTTCTGAAGAAAAAGTATAGCATTCCATTAAAAAAAATTACATTAACCTTCAGATCTCCTCTACTACCCCACCCACAAGAAAAGAATTATTACCACGTGATGCACTCCATCCTACCAAGCAACTTTTGTACGAACACATTTTTAATAACTGCAGCTCCTTCCGAGATATCCTGCTGTATACAGTACTGCGCGAATTAATGTGAACACAGAGCAAAAATCAGTTTTCTAATGAAGATGTTTGGGGCTGTTTTTCGCACTAGGGGCCTGGCACTCTTGTTCCAGTAGAAGGGATGATGATCAGTGAGAAATATAAAGCAATGCTGGAAGAACATTTAGCTCGAGAGCTGGAGAAAGTCCACGTCAACGACGACGCGATTCTTCGGCAAGACTCAGCTCCATGTCATGTTTCCAAGACTATGGTGAAATACTTCAAGGACAAGAAGATTACTATTCTGAAATGGCTTGGAAATTCAGCAGATCTTAATTTAATTGAAAGTCTGTGGGCCATCTGCAGGGTCAGATTACAAAAAATGGACTGTACCACGTTAACCAAAATTGTAGACGCAGTAATTCAGGTGTGGTTCTGAGACGAGACAGTGAAGGGTAATTGCAAAAACCTAATCAGGCAGTAATTAAAGGGAAGGGGGGACATATTTCATATTGAATAGTAGTTAACAAATATTATTCAAATACATACCAGAAAATTGTCTGTGTTCATATTAATTCGCACCATACTGTAATAGCAATACCAAGATTTCGTTTCGTGTAAGATTGAAAAATAAAGATTCAGTTACTTTTTGAACGCTGGGGAATTTACGAGTTGCCGTTCGGTCGGGATGGTCCTGGTGGATGAGATTATTAACGCAGGCGACTGTAGGTGCAAATTGGGGATCGTGTGTCTTGATACACCTAAGAAGATCGAGAAATATTGCACACATAATCCACGGACAGGTGTACGGTATTCGGTTATCATGAAAAGCAGACTTACGGCCACGGATTACGCGTCCGCCCGTCGTTTTACGCGGCTGACGTCTCGGCTGAAAGAACAAAAAAGCGTCTGGTGATTTTTCAACGCAACTCGAGGCGTACACGTACGCGCGTGTTCGCGGCTGCTTCGATTTGCATACGGAGGTCAAAGAATCAATCGCGAACCGCCTGGCGGGGAGCAAAATTAATTAAACACTGAACCGTCGATCGATTCAACGAAAGCCGTCGGGCGAGTTTATTGCGAACGCGTTATTTGATCTCGGGTTACTTGTCTGTGGTCGTAGCGAGAAAAGGCTAAAACAAGTATGGAAAATATGATGGATTAGAAGCACTTACTGTACGCGAAACGTGGAACATGGTGAAAAAACTGTTGGAAGCCAACGTACGGCTTCGATCACTTTGGCTCACCCCTGACCCTAACTTCCCAAGGAAAAATTATTTCTTGTAATTAATTATCCCCTTGGCGTAACTTTGACGAATTAGACTCGCGATGCACCTTACGCTTCAAATGTTACAAACCTGACTTTCATTTTTATTACAATTGAATTTTAGACTATCGTTAAATGTAAATTATATATAACATTAGAGTTTCCTTTGTTTTAATATCACAATGATAAATAGTTAGCTTTGTCAAGGGGTTAAAGTATATACCATATAGTGCAGAGCCCAAAAGATCTATGGGGAATGCGGGTCCGATTGGCTGGAACAAAGGATCACCGCCCTGTATATCCGAAACGACTTCGCGTTGCACATTTTTCCTATTGGCAGAACGGACCTATTCGTTAATCTGATTCGTAGCAAAGAACAGAATATGGGATAGCCATAACTGAGTGGGATAGAGCGATCTGAGTGGCAAGCGGCGATATTGCGCTTCTTCTGTTCTGTCTCGAAGAGTGCCAGCGCTGTAGACTGCGAGGCCGACAAACGCAGCACGCTTGGTCTCTGTCGATGCGTAACTTTATGGTTACCGTTCAGTCTTAGGTAAATTAAGATATAATTGGAGTAATATTCCACTTTGTAGGTGAAGAGTAAGTGCTATCAGTAAGTGCTACGAGCCGCTTGGCAATTTTCGATTGGGAAACAAAGACCCGTGGCACTCAAACGGTTAAGTGGTATTTGAAACAGTTTGAATATTATCTAATTTTGTTTATTTAATTCTGTGTTATTTAAATATAATTTATTCATCATTCGCCATTAAAGTAAAAATGAATTCGAGTAATGTCCAAACACTGATCCCTGAATAAATATCGAAATGTTACGACAATGCCAGACGCGCCGTACTATTTTGTCAGTTTCGGCAGTGTCAAAGGTGGGGACAGGCGAAGCGAACGAAAACCTCCTCTTGCCCCTGTGCCGTCTCAAGTGACATCCCCTGAGCCCCGCACTATACCTACCTCATAAAAGTTGTCCGAATGATTAATTTCGAAAATCAAAGAAACCTGGCACTCTAAATTGTTTGTTAACGATTTCTTTTTTCACGCAGTCGAAGATGATATTTCATATTATTTTAGGCGTGAAAGGGTCGATACTTTCGACTCAGCATTTTCGCGTCGCTAATGTCACGACTTTACGACAGCACATTTTATGAAATCAATGTTTCTTGCGATTTTAGATTTCTATTTTTATCGAAGAAGAATTTACTAAGGAACGCAGGCGAAGGAATTTCTATAACGATTTTCGAATTGGAGTTAATGAATAAACAGAGGAATGACAAAAAATTACAGTAAAAGTTTGAAAATCTTTTTAACCTGAATTAATAATTATATTTACAGATTTGTATTGAGGTATGTTTTAAATAAAAATTTCTATTTGAACAGTAAATATTATTTTCTCATTGCTTTACCGTAGAATTTCTTACTTTTTTATTATACTTTGACAAGTCTTTATTTTAGTTATTTAATCTATTTTGTGACATCACGCTTCTTTTTCTTGTTTTTATACCCATAATGATCGAAGGCTGAAGCTTAAAACGTCACAGACTAAAAAATACTGCCTGTCGTTCTTTTATTGCTTCTTTTTTTTATTAATACAACGATGTATTGATCGATCCTAACGCTGACGGCATTTAACAAACTATGCGCTCGTTATAAAACACTTGGTTAAATAAAATTTACTCAAACACACAGCTACTCCATAATTAAGTAACTCTATGCATACCATAATTTGCGTAAACAATTGTTACACCAAAGAATAACAATTGTTTGCCTTCAAAGCTGTTATTTATTTCGGTTAACGCAACAAACAACACGCACACACACACTTCAATAACGCTATTATTCCAATCAAATGAACGTGCAGCAAGTTTAATTAAGTATCTACGTAATTAAAATTTCTTCTTTTATATTTAGAAAAGAATATTTATGTTTTCATTTATTTTTGTATCATTCTTTTTTCAGATTTCGAAATTGCAATGTTATTACTGATAATTATTGTAAACACTTTAAAATTTCGGTGTTATTCAACATTCAATTCAAACATTCAATTCAAATTTTCCATCCATCAAAATATCGGATATAAAAAGCTTAAATGGTATTAGATTAATTACGGAGAATTTGACTTCTATTTGCTAATCGTGAGAAATAAATTGATAACATTTGAAAAATTATCTATAAGTGTTATTTCGTTTCACTTTCGAAAGCTGCTTTGACACTAATCATCGCATGAGTCAATGTATCACAGGGATTAAAGAGGGAAATACACAGATGTCTGATAGCGATCGAATGTTTCACTGATATATTGAATAATTCAAAATAAAGTGCCGTACTATTCTCCGAAGTTAAGATTTCGATCAAAACAGATAGGTATTTATTGCACGCAGTACGAATTATCTAGCTTGATAAATTCAATCATAAAAGTCATAATACGAAGAAAGAAGAAAGTTCATTAACAAGTTCATTCATTTAATGAAAATGAATGAACAAGTCTTTAACTATTATTAATTTACGTATAATTTAGATAAAATCATCGAAATTATCGCTTGCAAATTCTAATCAAAATTTGTCACTGAGTCCTCCCGCGCCAAAATGAAGTCCCTAAGGAAGCAGGGAAGAAACTTTCCGAAAAAGTCTAGATTCCGCATTCTATATTCTACATTTTACACTCCACGCGTACATTTTGTCACATTTCTTCGAATTAACACGTTGACTGCCACGGTGTCTCAAGTTCTCTATAATCGAATAATTAATAAACGAAAAGATAAAATAAACCGTGGATGTTGCTAGTATTAGAGTAATAGTGCAAACTAGTAATTTGAATGGTTACATCTGAAAATTTATCGATAGGATCCTTAATAATTGGAATTTCAGTGTGTCTTACCACACACGTCTGTTTTCACTGTGGCAGTCAACGCATTAATGATTTCTATCGATTAATTTTCAAATGTAACCATTCCAATGAGTACTTTACACTATTAGCTTAATATTAGCAATATTCAAAAGTTATTTCACCTTTTCTTCTATTAATTATTCAATTATTCAAAATTTAGGGCGCCGGTCACCGGTGACCACCATGGCAGTCAACGTGTTAAATAAAACAGTTGCAAATCATTAAGTTACCTTCCTACAATACAAAACATTAAAAGAAAGATCAAAACTTTTACAACAGAAATTAATTAAAATTTATTTATTATCAAATCCAAACCTAAAAATCCAAACCTTAACAATTTTTGCGTATAATTAACGTGCACTAATGATTATTGAAAACTTACAGGAAGAAGGTACTCGGAATATCAACTTTGAAAACATATCAAGATATAAAAAAATCAATGAAGTGTAATTATCTGTTTCAGTAATAGTAGTGCTAACAAGAAAAGACTGATAAATATAAATGTGTTTAAGAAAATCATTATGAAAAATGGTTCAAAATTCTGTAAATTTGTTTATGGCAAAGTGAATGTTAATTTAAATCATTTTTTTCATTAATTCAACAATTAACAAAAGCGACAACTTAATGAACACAACCATTAATGTCGCTAAAGACTTATCACGTTTTCCAATTAAATTGCGTTTTGCGTCAACAATGTTATGAAAAATAGCAGCTGATAATACAAGCTACAAATAGCACTACTTCACCCGCCGGAAGTTTATTAATAGATTTTTCAGAACCTGTTTTCTCAACAATAGTAAAAATTAAATAAACACTAGACTACTGATAACACTACAATTTTTCTAGTCTGGACAGTAAATTAATCGAAGTTGGTTTTGATAACATGTCAATTAAAGATATGGTCATGCAATTAAAAATGAACACATTCATGCAACTTAAGATTATTTAATAAATCGGTATTACCCGTGTTTGTAATAAAAATCGTGCCCATTAACAATTCGTTGCTGATTGATAAACTTCTAATTATTAATTCGTCTCTAATTCAATTATTATTAATTTTCCTACAATTATATTATTTTTTACCTGCTATTCAATTTCAAGGTGACAGTGTTTATTCATTTCATTAGCAAACGGTAAGTAATGTGTTAATAATTACATTCATTAAATGTCAAATTAGAAAATTATTCAATCATTATCTTTCATGCTGTAAACAACTTTTTTTTTTACAAATATTTCCAAGAAGTATTCTCGAATTATTTTCTCACGTGTAATCAGATATGGACATTATTGAAAAAAATTAATCGAAAAATAATAGAAATAACTTGTCGTTTTATTTTTCATTTAATCAAATATTTTTCCAAATCAAATTTTAACTGCTATGTAAAACTGATGTAAACCTTAGAGCTTTCAAGATAAGAGCTTTTTTTTTGGATTAGTAAAAAACAAAACATTGTCAATTTCGTATGCCATAAAGTGAAAACAATTTTGAGTGCAAATGCCATAGGACAATAAAAGTTGAATAACAGTTACAATTTATTTGTCTTACTTGCAACATCAAATTATTTGATATTTTATTTAAATGAGGTGTTTGAAACAAACAGTTATTTAAAAATAATTCAACAAAACATAAAATTCAGTTATTCTTTACTTGTAAAATAAAAATATGGAAGTACTTGAAATTCATTATTTCACACGTGAAACGAAATTTTTTATTTCAAACTCAGAAATTAGTATTTTGAATTAAAACAGAGTTTCACTATTTTATTATCGCCATTTTTCAAAAATCGCAATGTAAAGTTAAAAGCAATGTTTACATCGTCTGTAAAATATCTGGGCTCTTCGATCGGCGATTACTCATGAAAAAAAATTCCCGAACTTTATCTACCTTCGGAAGTCTCGGACCGGCGTATCTCCCCAAATTACGTAATCGATCGATTACATAAAGCAATCGAGTTAAAAACTTCGTTCACGATAAATGATAACGTCATGCTGATTTCAGTTTTCCGGTAAATTAGAATTACGCAAATACCGATAAAAATTGCACAGAAAATTGGCGGGAATAAAAAGGCGGCAAACAATTCGGTTAAAATCTAAATTTGCTTGAAACGGTCATTTTTAGGTGATTTTTCAAACTGAATATTAATCAACTAAAGAACTTGAAATTTGTATGCATTCTTGTCCATGTTTTATGAATTTTGCTTTATATTTTATATCAACTGATAATGGAATTTTGGCGATCTGAAATAATTTGTAACTTCGCACAAATCTAGTTCAGGCGATGAACCAGGCGACCCTATTATCTTGATAATAATAATAGTAATATATAATATCCTATCTAGCACTAGAACTACCAATGTCCAATCTACTTCTTTAAAATTAAAAATAAATTAGATAGCGAAATACATGCCAGCAACAATAACAATTTCTTATCTTTAGAATAAGATAAGTCTAGATTTATTATTTGAAGTTCCCAAAGTTTTGAATTCCTATTTTGGAAGCAAATAATTACAAATGCTTACAATCTATTTACTTTCATTCCTTTTGTTAATTTGCTACATTCTATTATAAATAACAGTTAAATTTCACATTTCAAAGTATTCTGGTTTAAAACGTGCTTAAGCAATTTTATGATATAAAATAAGACACCCATAGCAAATCGTTTTAATTTGCTCGGTTGTTCTAACGTTAATTACGCGAGGATTTGTCTCTAAATTATCGTTCAATTTAGCTAGTAACTTTTCGAACGGCCCAATAACATGTATCCCATTAATCCAGCAGAATGTCTGCTGATTGATTCAACAGTGGTAAACGTGCAAGTATGTACATACATAGTACGTACGTGGTGTTTAACCGGCGGGATCATTGACCAAGCGAGGGAACGTTTCGCATGTCACATGTAACGAATATCGGCAATTTGTCATAGCAACGTCTGCGAACGTGCATTCGTGAGTTCACAGCTCGACGATAAATCGACTCATTGTGTCGTTTCGGTACGCGCGAGAAAGAAACGACACTTTGTCTGGCTAAATGTTTTATCGCAGTTCCCTTAATTGCGACTTTAACCTTTTCTTTGTCGAAAAACGATGTACGTTTGCTCATTAAATTGTTTAACTTAATGTATGACTTTCGTAATAACAATACTGATCAAATGAAAATATACCGAATTATCTTCGGTAAATGTAGAGAAAAATTACTTTGTAAGCGCTTTTTTCTGTACAAAAGTAAAGAAATAATTTATAATTACGTCAAGAATGTAGTATAAATTTGTTCATAAATAGAAAATAATACAATTTTTTAATTTTGAAGTATTGCGATTTGAAAATTTGAAAATTTTAAGACTATAACCTTTTTAAGAAGAATCTTTTTTGACTGAAATTAATTGACTGAAAAAAGCGATTTATATGGAGTAACCTCAGTTGTCCTTATTGTTAACATAAAAAAAGGGTTAAGTACAACGATAAATTTAGAATATTTTGTCAAAATTGTTAGAGTTGGCAATTAAGTTTGCAGTCTTTTAAAACGGTTTCAATTCTATCATAAAAAAATACAAGAATTATTGCAATATGGCAGAAGGTTATTAAGATTATTACACGTTACTTATCGAAATTTAATTAATGTTTCTGCAAGGAAAACATGTAAAAATAGCAAATTTAATGTTCCGTCTAAAATATTTTTCCCCAAAGCAGATAATACTTAGTCATATGATTAATTTAAATTCTGTTCAGCTTAAATGAAATAAAATATTTTCATTTTAAATTTCATTTTGAAAAATTACGTTATAGGAGAACAGTGACCGTAATATTTTTGGCTCGTCATAGGAATTCGGGTTGTAGCAACTCGCATTATACGGAAGTCTGATGTACTTTATATACTTGCTTGATTAAACACAGAAGGCTAGGGTAACCACACGTAATATGGAACACCTGATTTTAAAAGCTTGCCAAAAATGAAGGAGAGGCAACGTCCAAGCAGCACAAAATCAATAAACATCTGTACACAAACAAATAAATATATAAAAGTTGACCTACATTCAAACTCAGACAGTTAATATTAGCCCCTCGAAAATGAAACTTTGCCTCTACTATCAAAAATAAATATATTTTTAAGTGCCAAAACGAAACAAATAAATATTGATTTCTAAGATTTATTTTAATTCGTATTTTTGATGGAAAGTAGACATTTTGAAAATTAATTCTGAGGGAATAGATTCAAATTTTTCTTACAAGTTTAATTTGAATAACTGATTAGAATAAATATTGCTCCATACTACATGCATTTACTCCATATTACTCAACATTAATTTAAAAAAAATGAAAAATTGTAATTACTACTGGTTTAGATATTCTGTCGATTAGTAAACGTTAAAAAGCATTATAATTTTTAAAAATGCTAACACTATCTTCTTTAAAATACAAAATTTTTGTTCGTTAGTTAAATAAATTCATACTTCAATAATAAATTTTTAATTCTCCATCAGAATATCTATGCACCCTTGACCGGTATAACCGGGTCAATCATGACTCAGTCTTCGAAAGCGTATTCCATACAAAAATATTTAAACGCAAGACCTTCGTATATTGAACGAAAGTATATAAATACATACATTCTCGAAAAATAAACGCTCGTATCTAAAAATTTATATAAGTAGCTTAAAAATATACATACTTCCATACCTCTAGGTTTCTAAAAATATAATACTTCGGATTTGTTTAAATTTCAAAAGATACACTATCTCGAAGTTTGCAAGATCCTAAAAATGTGATAAACGTTTTCCTAAGTTCTATTTAAAAATGCAGAAGGTTAAAGGACGCTTTGAAACTCCTGAAGTTGCTAAGGTTCTTGAAAATTTAATATAATTTCTCCAATTCTCCAATTCTTGTTAATTCTCTCCATGGTCCGTCATCCGAGGGTTGAACTTTCAAATCAAAACTGAAATATAATAAAAATACAACTCCACCACTAAACTCCTGGAGGAGTTTAACATCGAACCCATCCTACCCTACGTAAAAACCTCGTTAGTACTCAACTTCCGCTTCCTGCCATCAAAACCCACTTATTTCTGTACAGAAATTGAATTCCTTGCCGGATCAAAAAGTCCTTTTCTCTCTGGACACGTTCTCTAAACCGCCAAAACCAAAATCTCCCTCCCCCAACTCTCGAACCTCGAGCTTTCCTCCTAGGTCCCCAGTGACCCCTACATTCTCACCTCCCTCGTGGGTGGGAAACATCGTTCTGTAGTGACTTTTTTATTTATTAATTATTTATTATTTAAATTTAGAGAGATCCTTGCGCTTGATGCTTGCTGCAAAGAGGTTCTATGTCAGGTTTTAATTTGGTTAACTTCAGTCTTAAGTCTCCCCGTTTTGTTGTATCCAGTCGATTTCTTTTTTTAACAGCAAATTGCCCCCTTAAGAATCGAATTGCCCCCCTGCGGGCCTCACGTTGGGAAACTGGCCTAATCCTTCTCGTTTCTCTCTTTGCTTTGGCAAATATTTTGAAGTGCTAGATTTTTTTTTTTTAATTTTTACCCCCATTTATTTCGCATTTTTTCCCAACTTCCATTTGGTAATACCAGTTTTTGTCTCTCTTTATCGTAAGATAACCCGCGATCTCGCCTTCGGGAACAGCTTATCCCTACTCATGGAAAGAAAGTAAATATAATAAAAATACAACTGGTGAAAAAAGCGATAACTTTCCTGTCCGTTTCTCACAGTATTTAACACAACATGTAGGATGATAAATCCGCAGGGACCTTTCCCGCCACCCGATACGAACCGTTCGTAAATCTTGCAACAAAAGAAGCACCGGTCTTGACGCACAGACAACACAGAACACCCTATTATTTTGCCTTTCCAGATCTCCGTGACCGACGCGAAACAACGGGAACAAAGGAGCAGCATGACGTCAATGGCGAGTTGAACAACTCATTTTTTCATCGCGAACATTCGGATAATCGGTCTGACGCTCGTCTCAGCCTCGAACCCGTATAAGATTTCACGTTAATTAACGCGTAAGCACAGAAACGCGTGAATGATAATCGTAACGGCACACCTACGGAAACACAGTTTCGTGACAATTAACTTGGTTGGTGTGAAGTAATTTACCGCGGCACACACGTATCGGATATCAAACGGCAAAAGTGGTTATCATCGTTTGCTTCCTGTCTGCTGATGTACACAGCCACGAAAGGGAACAAGGGCGAGAGGGAGAGCAGAAAGCTCGATGCAATTTATACCGTCGATTACAATGGAGGTTTTGTGTTTATGTACCAGGTGTTTGAGTTCATTCCTTGCGATTAAACTGTGCCTAAGCGTGAGTGTACCATGGGCGAGTGAATTAACTCCTTGCCATATTACTTTTTCCACAGATGCGTCAGACAGAGCTACTGCGCGAATTAATGTGAACACGGAGCAAAAATTAGTTTTCTGGGGCTGTTTTTCGCACTTGGGGCCTGGCAGTGAGAAACATAAAACAATGCTGGAAGAACGTTTAGCTCGAGAGATGAAGAAAGTCCACGCCAACAACGCAGTTTTTCAGCAAGTCTCGGCTTCATGCCATGTTTCCAAGACTATGCTGAAATACTTCAAGGACGAGAAGATTAATATTCCGGAATGGTCTGAAAATTCAGCAGATCTCAATCCAATTGAAAATCTATAGGCCATCTGGAGGGTCAGATTACAAAAAATGGACTGTACCACGTTAATCAAAACGGTAGACGCAGTATTTCAGGTGTGGTCTCGAGACGAAAGGTATTGCAAAAATCTAATCGATTTCATGTCGAGGAGAGTTCAGGCAGTCGTTGAAGGGAAGGAGTGACATATTTTATATTAAATAGTAGCAAAAAAACCTTGTATATGTGTAGGATGGGTCTGGGAAGGGTGCGAAATACGCAGAGGTTTCGAAACGATAATAATGTATATTTAAACAAAAAAAGAATTATAAGGAGAATGGTCCTCACGCATTCCTCTACACACTCACACACACTCGCTTGCACGCTAACACACACTTGCATTACCTCATATGTACCTAACCTAGTTTTATTTCAAATACATGGTATTTACCAGAAAATTCTGTGTTCACATTGATTCACACAATACTGTAAATATCTGTTGTTGCAATGTTGAAATAAACAAGAAAAATTGTAACGTTATATATAATTTTCACTTTACGCTAATTTATCATTGCAATTATAATTGGAATTGTACTAACAGTACCAGTCAAATTTCTCACGAATCTGACTCGTCAAAATATGGCAAGGGATTAAATTGGAACCTAAGCTGATAACGAAAAAAAAAAAAAAGAAAACTTGAACCTCTGTTTCTTTTAAATGGAAAATTCATTGTTTTAATTGAAATGTTGCAATATTGTAGTGGAAGGAAGTAACAATATCAGCAAAATTGCATAGCAACAAAATTACTTGAATAAAAAGAACAACACGCTGAGATCTCATGTTACGACCAAATAACGTGCAATTATGCAAAATTAAAAAAGAAGAAAGATAATCTAACTCGGAAAGTATTACATCCGTAGAATTATATTTTTTAACGCTTTGGCCTATATCACCTGTATCTGGTGTTGAGTATCAGTCTAGGTTATCAAATAATTTTATGTTTCGCGTTTAGTTTAGATACGTTGACTCCCTGTTTCACCCTACGACCCTTGGATCCGTCACTTATCAACCCTGCATCACACGCCCTTTACCATAGTCCTAGGATTTCTATCAATCCTTCGCCTCATTCCCACTATTTTCTAAGCCAGACCTACAGGGCCTTTAATAGGACTAGCCAGACATTTTTTAACAGCATAATTACAGAAATCGTATAGTATTAAGAAATCTAGCATCAGCAAATCTAGAAACTAAGTGTGTTTTGTAAGAAAATAAACAGTTAAGGAGGCCTATACAATTAGGACCTTCAAGAAATCGATCTTTTTTAACGATAGAGCTACATTTGTAGAATGTTTTCCCAAAATTTCAAAGCGAAATTCAAGAAACTTAAAAAATTACCCCGGAATCTAACACTGGTGACATATTATTAGAAATTGACATTATAAATAATAGAAACAATGAAGTACTAAGCAAATAATAAATGAAATTTGTTCAGTGTCTTCGGTGTGGTAGTCAAAGTGTTAAATAAAAGCAATGGTGTATGTGTAATTTAACTTTTTAATAAAAATGCATATCCAGTTATTTTTTAGAGTTATATTCTTCTCATCATTCTATATAAAAAAGTACTGGACTACAACCATCATCACTGACAACTGATTCGTAATAACTGTGTTATATTTGTTCAAATTCATATTGAAAACTTGTTTAAAAATGAATTGCATCCTTTTAAAGATAAGAATAAAAAACGTGAAGCTATTAATAATTTTAAGCCGCGATAACGTTGTAATTAATTTCGACCTGAAACACTATTATACTATAAAAACATGAAAAAAACACTGGAAATGTTTCAGCTTGACGTGATATAATTTTAATCGCATTGAACTTGACCGCAAGACCCGATGTTCGATTTCTACGAAATGTAATTGCGCAACTCCACACCAAAGAGCTGAATGAACAACAAAAGAAAAAAAAAAACAGAAGACAATTTGAATGAATTATTAGCGATTATTCTGTGTCGTTGATACCCGAGTAAATTATGGAATTATTTTGTGTCACAATTCTTATCAATTATGCAGCTAAAAAATGCGGTAACAAACAAACGTCACTTATCTTCTGTACTCGAATCAAAATTTTAATCAAAAACATTTGCTTAAAAACATTCAGCAAAATGAATCATGCGAATTTTGTTCAAAGCTCGGTTACGTGAAACATGCAAAGTAGTACATTAACCTTTTCACGATAAGATGGATTGTTTATTACATAACTGATAATAAAGAATCAATTTCAAGAAAGAAAAGTGTAGAACACATATGTGTTCATTTAACTCAGTCTTTTCGGCAATTTTACTCAGAATTTATCTCATGCCACCGGCCATTATTTCGTAATTGGATGCGGAAGTGAAATAATATAAATAGACTTTAATAAATTTCATTTAATATTTAACTTTTAATATAAACAAAAACGCGTCACGAGTTTACTCGTGACCGGGCAACAATGAGTTAAATGTATGTATATTAAATTTGACAATTCACAAAATTGATTGATTTAAAATTTACTTAATTTTTAGCTGAAGTCTTTTAATATATTTAATCCTTAATTATCGTTGCTTAGAATTACAGATATAATGCACACAATATTCTTCTTAATGTGTAAAAAAAATCAAAAATGTTAACTGTAATTTTGTTCTAATTACAAATTAGAAATTTATAACAACTTTTTGAAGGCAACTTCATATGAAAAAGTGCAAATAATGAACTTTAAATGAGAAATTACTGAATTTTTAGGCAAAATTGAGAATCATTGTAAAATTGGCGCAAAATTATTCCATCATCTTTGTAATTTCATAGCTTTTTGTTGTAAAACTTTTACTGTGCAAAGTTTTCTGATTAACAACTTAGGTAATGACATAAAGTTGCATTTAATTTCTTAAACGACCTTATTAATTACAACAAAGGACTAAAAAAGTAGTTTACTGGTATTTTACAGTCTTAGATCTGCACTCGTTGTCAGGTACCCCATCAAGACACCATTTTGAATGTTTATTATCCTAAATCAAAGAATATCTCACAAAGCTTCTTAGGCTTTATTTCAAACGTAAAAGTTCCTTTATCATAAATTTTTACAACTAATTACATGTAACAGAAAATAATTGTAATCGACACTAGAATTGCCAAAGTGGTAAAAATGACTCTTCCACATTTTTTATTTTGTATTACAAAATTTATCAAGACACTTTCATCCCTTATTTATTTCGTTCTCTATTTTATTTCCAATTTAAAAGAATTAAAATGTTGGCAAAGAAAGGTGAAGCAATATTAACTGCACATTTCTTGCCAAATCGTTCAACGTGTTCTTAAACGCAATCTGAGCATTAAAAACAAAAAACCGATGTTCGCACGCAAACTTCTAAATTGCCACGAGATAAATTATCCGAGTTAATTTCAAACACTGATAAATTGAGAGATAGCGTTCCGCTTAATCTTCCCTAAATCTTTTTCTTTTTCATTATCTGTTCTCACGAAAAAGGACAATCCCAAAGGTTCACATGGGTTTTATACGCATTGCGGTTGTGCTATACAGTGTGATCCAAAAGTAACGAGATGTTTCAAACTGCGCGCCCTAAATCTCGTCTATCGAGTTGACTCTTTTTTGCGTGTTGATTGCACCGTCAATCAGCAAGGAGTGCTATTTACAGGTTTTGCGCAATTAGCGTTTAGCAATCCGGAGAAAACGAGCCGAACTTTGGAGGGACAACTCCTGGATTTTGCAACACGATGCATACTGCTTTGCTTATCCAACAGTTCTTGGCGAAACACAACGCTGTTGTGATGTCGCAGCCCCCCTGTACCCCAGATATGGCCCCCTGTGGCTTTTCCTATTTCCCAAACTCAAAAGGACACTCAAAGAACAGCGTTTTCCATCAACAGATGAGATAAAGGCGAAATTGCAGACCGAGTTCTGGACGATGCCTAATCAAGCATTCCAGCAGTGCTTCTCAAACTGGAAACCACTTTTTTCTGAACGACGCACCATTACAGTGCCTCACTCTAGTCACCCAGTCGCACTATTAATTATTAAAGTAAATTGTTAAAGCGTTGAAAATAAGCACTATGTATTTTTAACGGAATTTAAAACATCGCGTCCGTTGGTGCAGTCCCTCCCTTGCGAGGGTCAGAATGACCTGAAGAGGACACTCATTTATTACACCCCCTGAGTTTTTCGTTTCCTTCACCGAGCTCTGCAGTTAGCAGAAAAACACCAACCGAAGAACAGCATTTCTCTGCGCTTTGAGAACCTATCCTTGTAATCCATATTAATAAACGCATACTTAGTCAAAAACCGAAGAAAAATTATAATTTAATCATCAATCAGAAACTCCATTCCAATGTACTAGCGTAGAGAACAGCACTGTCCGTCACACGTTGCAGTGCTGTATCGTTTACACGTAATTCGCGTTGAACTCTGCCGTACAGAGAAACAGCCCCTAAGAGGATAATATCGCAGGGGATCTACTTTGAAGGGGATGAGATAAGAATTGAAGATTAAATGAAAGGTTCTCGTTACTTTTATAGGTGCAGAAAGATTCCTCTTTTTCGAGCCAGATCAAACGTTACAGATTGGTCGATCAAGGCTGGCTGGAGGATCGGGTGTTACCTCGCGACGAAACGTTGTTATTACATTTCATTTCATATAATCGAGTCGTCTTGCAACGAGAGCGCGAAACGTTCGACGTGGAAAAAATAGGCGCAATGCTTCGGCGATGATTCAGCGTTCGATCCGCGAACGTTGTCGAAGGGAAAAGTATTCATAAACATTTGTAGGCTGTGTTGTAACAAATAACGTACATATACGGGATATCGTTTCTTCGAATCGTCCGCGTACCCATAACCACGAACAGCAAAAATCCAATAGCGTGTGTTTATGGAAAGGACTTGATGCATTTTAGTTGAAACCAAGTTACCAGTTTCGATATTTAATCGATTTGAAAGTAAAAGTAAAGTACAACGAATCTTTCATTATACAAGCTAGTAGGTGGTACATATTTTCTTCAGTGCATTTACCAGTTGCATTATTTGTTTGTTCTACAGAAGGTTGAACAACAATACATTACTGTGAATTAAGATACCATCAGTACAGAATAATTAATTATAGGCCTTAATCTAGAAATTTCAGTCAACGGAGCATAAAGGTCTACAAGAAATAAAATTCCAGACAAGTGGAACCATAGATGGGTGGTTACACAGTTATATTAAACTCCACATAATACAAAATAAATATCTGCTCGAGAAGCTTGAATTTATACTACCAGCGAGATATCCCATTAGGATGCATCTAATTTCAAAAACAGATGAACCTAACAGCAGTGGTTGCAACACAGAATTAATTGTTAAACATGTAATCCAAGAGTACTTCGAAATTTTTGAGAAAATTTAAGAAAACGGTTTAATATTCCCTTAATCATCAAAGATTACATAAATGATTAAATAAATAATATATAATAGAAATGAAAACCTAAGCTACGATGGGATTATAATGGAATAAACACTGTACAAGTAGACTGTTCAAATTTTATACTTAAGTATCGGAGTTAGTAAAATTTTAAAAACGTCCAAGAATAATTAAGAATGACAGTGGGAAACCCTGTCTAAATTTATTTTAATTTCGTATTATTTCACTTACAAGCCATTTCTAATTATTAATGACATTACCAATGTTATCAATATTCGAAAATTATCCGATGAATATTCGATTTAGTAACTATTCCAAACCGAGCAGTCTAATTTAGTAATTTAATAACGAAGGCTAGGTTAATTACCATATATGGTCTGTTTAAAATCCCAACGAACGTTTCTACTATACCGTTCCTTTATTCTTGTACTTCATTGTCCATTGGTTCGAACTTTCCCTTTCGTTTTCTATCACTTAAACGTGACTTTCTCAGAATTTTTGGTTAGGTCCAGCTAAATGACCCCCCTCTGCTATCTAAATTACACTCTGTTACAACCAGCTCTCTTCCTACAGAATTAACCAATAGCACTTTCAGTTTCCACACCTTATTCTCAAGAAAAACCAACAGATTCCCCTCCTAAAATCAACGTCCTTCCATTTTTTTTGTTAGATTTGTTACTAAAACGTACCTTCCAGTAACAAGAGTTAGATTAAGGATTAACCCTGCAATTGGTTTTCGCAACACCAGTTGACATCGAGTCGGTACTCCAACAGGAACTAATGCTTATTAATTTTCGAGTACAAGAGAAAACGAGGGAATTCCCCTCCCCTGCATCACCATTTTCCCTGGAGAAGAGCCTAGATGTTCGACACTGTGCTTTACAAACAATATACAAATTGTACATATACTTTTCTTTTTCAAGATGAGTGTTTTATGAATTTGTCCAAATCGTAGCATATTTATTAAAGCTAAACATTTATGGTTGCAGTGGTAAAACAGACAAAGAAAATTCTAATCTTACACATAATTTACGTTTCACGACAGTATACTATGCCAATTACAGTTTGAATTACGCTTAAAATCCAATTATAGTAGCACTACAAATCAGATTTGTAACTTTTGAACCGTAAGGTGCGTCACCGGTCTGACTCGTCAAACTATGGCAAGGGGTTAAGCCTCTGTCCTTATAATTTTTAACGATTTGGATTATTTTTTAATTAAAAAATCGTGACTTATCTTGTTATAAATTCTGAAACCTATTAAAATTGCTTCAAAGTTTATAATAGGACAATTAATATTGTCTCATCAATAATGTTGACAATTTGCAAAATAATCCAACAGATACATCAAAATTGAGCAAAATCGACCTTGTGGTTGATGCGGCACGAAACTCAAAAGAAATAAAGAAATAAAAGATTAAAAAAAAGAAATCACGAGTAACGGGCTACATAAAATGACGAAAGTGTCGTTCCATTTCTTCAAAGAAAACCAGAGGAAACGTAGCTGTTTTAAATCGAAGGACCTTTACGAGTACGAGTGACGAAATCATTTCTTTTTAATTTCACCAAGAGAACCGCCCCAAGGTTGTTCCTTCTAGAATCTGGATCATTTTAGTCCGGTTAAACAGATTTCGCTCCCAAAACTGAAATTAGGACAGCCTAGCCTGGAGCGACACCGGCGTTATGCAACCGTTCCCGAACGAAATCGATTTGTGTCATCGTATTTAATTGCACCGCTGTGCGGTTAGGATGAAACACGGCACTGACGATGTGTATCGTATATCCTTTCACTTTCAGTAACAATCACGCGTTAAAAGTCTGGAAACAAGCAACGATAACGCGTTGATTACTATACTAAACATGGTTTCAACTTAAGCGATCGGACTACGTTACATTCGACGTAGAAACACAATCGAATCTACGAGCTCTCTTAATCCTACCTGGTAAAATAATCATCGTTCGTTTCTACAACTTCTCAATATTCTGTAAATTTGCTAATTATTTTAGCATAAAACTTAATTAACCATTTAACAAACATTAATTAACCATTTGCAGTCGAAACACTTTTGGATACGGTTGAGTCTAAATAGATTACTTTTTCGGTGAAGCTTCCAAAATCTGAAAGCCCTATTTTGGAAGCAAAGAATTGCAAGTGCTTACAATCTATTTACTTTCGTTTTTCTCATTAATTTGCTATATTCTAATGTAAATAACTGATAAATTTCTTATATTAAAATATTCTAGTTAATTGTATATATCGCCCCAGAAGCGCCACTAGAGTGCAAAGGGTTATGTACATATTTTATTCTAAATGAAATGGAACAAGAGGACTTTTGCAGAATAATAAATTGAATATTATTTTTTCAATTTGAAGCATTTTAAATTCTATCGAATGGACTTGGGCTGTCTCAAATTTCGTGACAAATCTAGTTGTTAATTTTGAAAGCGGCTTAAGTCCTTCTTGGTGAGAAGACAAATATTATTCACTTAATAACTGCTATTATTTTAATAGGATTTGTAAATTGAACTCTCTTAGATACTCTTAAGGAGTGTGAAACACTGGTATCCTATACGTATATTTTGAATTTCATTAAAACGTAAGCTCTTAAATATCTCAGTTTAAACATAAATGGACTTAGGCCACTTTCAAAATAAACGGCTCAAATATAGAATAGACGTAAACGAAAATTTGTGGCTAATAAATATAAATTCGCTCCTTACAGAAACTAAAGTAAACTAAAGTAAAAAAAGGGTTTAAGTCTTTCGTGGTGTGTAATAATTGCTGACGATGTAAAATGTTTCTAAAAATAGTGTTTTTATAAAGATTTGTCCTTTCAAAAAATGGAGCATAAAACGGAAATAGAATTTTTTTAAAGCGGAAGATTTTGCTTATTAACCTTTAACAATACGCGGTGACGCAGAAAATACACTATTACATTTCATTACATTATGTAAATTTAAATTCTTGTTTGAAAAGATACTTCCACTGTCGTTGTTATAGGAGCCTCTTCTTTAATCAACATTTGTTACAGATCATTTTTCGTTTTTCTTTATTTTAATTGGTTTCCTAACGATGACGTATAAGATTCATTTCAAGACACGTGTAGTTAAAGGTTAAAGTTGCAATTCGATAGACAAAAATATCGTATCGTTTATTTTCAAACGTTTAATAAATTTACGAAGGCGGACACTTCGATTTTGCTTAGAACTATTTCATTCGACCGCCTGTACATGTTTCATGCATTCTCGTGGTGATCAAGTGCAGATGTTTTTTGTAACACAAATCTCGGTGTTTGTTTCCGGTATGTTATACTGTTTGTTATAAATTAAGTGCGTATGCAGTAAGTCAATTACTGTACTTGTTAATCCTGCGTTAACATTTTATGAAATTTAATGAAAATTCTGATTCAATAAGAATTGAACAAAAATGTAATAAAATTCGATGAAACTGTATACACAATTTAATAAAAATATGTTAAAAATTCAGGACAAGTTGAATAAAATTTTAAAAAAAGGAGAGATAATATGTCTAGAAATAGTTCTAAAATCAGCCTAGTTTAATGCAGTAATGCAATTTATTAGAATAGAATTATTTAATATTATTGATCTATTTTCAGTAAACGATTACTATTATTGAGAATGGATAACGACATGGAAAACGTGAAACAATTGGATTATTATTTCCTGTATACAGTATAATGCTGAAATGATTTTCTACATAGACTTAATTAGAATAATCATTTCACAGAGTTACTTCTGTTACATTGTGAGTTGCCAGTGTTAAGATCACACCTTAGGGCTATTGGACAATCATCATAATTTTACTATAATTTATTTTGATAAAACGGCGTTATCATAAAACGGATTTTAAATCATTATTTGGTCTATTTAACACAAATCTAAAAAACGTATGTAAACGTAGTACTATTATTAACACGTCGACTGCCACAGTGAAAACAGACATGTCTGGTAAGACACTAAAATTCCAATTATTAAGGCTTCTATCGATTAATTTTCAAATGTACACTATTAGTCTAATACTAGCAACATCCACGGTTCATATTATCTTTTCTTTTACTAATTACTCCACTTACAGTCAACGTGTTAATTTTACACAGAAAAAACCTGGAATTATTCGTTACAAATATTACCATTCATTATTACACTTCTTCTTGTGTTATTTCAAAGAAAAGGTTATAAAGCAAACTGCAGTAACGAGAAGTAAGAAAATGACTACCGGTCCCAATTGACTTAGGAGCCATCTTTCGTATCTTGATCTGAACCGTTCGTCTTCCAAGGGTTAATAAGTACCGTTCGTATTGATAACAAGGGTCAACGCGACATGAAATATGAAAGTTCGCAAAAAGAGCTGAACGCGTCGAAAGGTCGCAATCTAATAGACAGCCTGGAGCCATTTAATCGGAAGGCGAAAGTAATTTATAAGGTAACGCGAACATCGATAAACGGAAAGAAATGATCGCGTAACAGATAGAATTCCGTGGGAATCGAACGGTGTAGCAACTTGGCTTTCAGATCGTAATTGCGTGAGTCAGGACCGCGCGTTTTATTTCTGCAACATTAATTTCTTAATTCTGAAACTGTTGAACTGTTTTTAATCAATTTCGTCTGTTATTTTCACAATATGTCACAATATTCTATTATTCGTACTTTCAAGTAACTAATTCAATAAATAAACAAATTCCTAATAATATAGATGAATTTTTATATGCATTCAAATATCATCCCATATACAGGGTGTCCCAGAAGCAGTGTAAAAACCTGAAATACGAGGTGGCTAAGACGATTTTGAACAACAATTTTCTTTGCACAAATGTCGGATCGGGTTTCGTTTTTGAGTCTCGAGCGTTCAGCTACTAGTTCTGGGTCACCCTGTATATGTTTAGGAAAGAATTTTTGCAAATATTAAAATTTTGTTTTCTATATTCACTTTAGTATATTCCAAATTAAAACTTAAAAGTTTATGCTATTATATCAAAATGTAAATGAAATAATTATTTGTTCTACTGTGCTCATAATATTTACTTCTTTTCTGGGCTATGTTAAATCTATAATTCTTTATTATTTCATTTTTTAATCCTTTGCACTCGAAGAATTTTTAAATATGAATAACTTTTATTTTTTGTCTTTTTCATTAATTTGCTATGGTCTAAATTTTACATTTAAAAATAATTTACTTAATTGCATATGTCGGCCCAGAAACACCACTGAAGTGCAAGTGGTTAACCTTTTCCCCTCGACTGCCCCCTCAGAAGAGACATGAAAAGAATGCAGGTGATTTTTACTAATTTATTTTTCTTTCTGCAAGTTTCCTTCCAAGTATAATTTAAATAGAATAATTATTCCTAACACTATATCATCTTATCTATTACTTTGTAACTAAATATTTCTGAATTGCTGATAAACTCCGAGTGCAAAGGATTAGTGTTATAAATCCACTTATGTTTACTCTCATAATATCCTGTAGTTTACGTATCAATTAAATTTACGACATACTAATTCTTTTTAAAAAAAAATGGGTCATCTTACTCACCCTAACCATATGGTAATTAGGCTACGTTATAGTACTTAGGCCCGCGCCTGGTGGGCTGTATACATAATACACCGTTCGAAAGCTTATGAATAGAGGAGTTTAACGGGGATAGCCATTCATAAAATATGGGTTAAACTCTGTAAGCCCGATACCAGCTTAGACGGCCACCTCACGACAGCCAAAATCTATCTAACCTAAATCTAACCCAATCTGGTAATGTGATGTGTCATCATCGCCGTGCATGTGTTATCATTAAGATCCATGCATAGAAACACGTTAGTAACCTCTTGCCGCACTTTCACGTGTCAGACACACCTTACAGGCTCGTATTGTTAATACAATTATATTTGAAGTATAATTGAAACCGTAATTAAGATAATAAACTGTCGTTAAATGTAAGAAATTGTTCTACTTAACAATTTCCGCTGTTTTTATCTACAGACTACTTTCAAGTCATTTACTTTGATATTTCAGGTTGATAATATATAATTAAAAGATAGAGCCATTTTGTGAACAAAATTTCAATTATTTGATAAAATGTCGACACATTAGCAGGGCCTATAGAGGGTTAACATTGCAACAATAAATATTTAGCTTTATCTAACGCACTACCGGAAAAAATGATATGGCAAAGGATCTGGATCTAAATATACATGTACTTGTTGCAAGAAATGAAATGTATTTTTTAACCGTATTGTAATTTTCTGAATAGGGTATTTGCGACAGCTACGATGATCCCCCGCAGTAAATATTATTGTGCATTAACGTGCATAAGACTGTGTTAGCGGATTCAGTTAAATAGAGGCTAGATAGATTGTGGAGTTTCCACAGTTTAACCTATATTTTCTGAATGGGACACTTGTGGTAGCCGTAACTACCCTCGTTGGACTCCTCTGCTCGTAAGCTTTCCAACGATGCATCATATGCCCCAATAGGCGTGGACCTAAATATTACATTATTGACAGTAATTATTTTACGGGGTATTATTAGAACGGCAGAAGCTTCGATTATCCGAAAACTGATCGCCTACGTGAATATTAGGTTGGTGCATAATTGTCAGGCGTTTTCTTTGACGTCTTATTTTTTAATAAAAGTTTACAAGATTTCATTATTAATAAAAGTATTCTTCTAGGTTTAGTGTTTTAGGAAAATAAAAGTAGACTTTAGTAAAGTTTAAATGGAAACAATTCTACACGCCTCATTCTTGGTTAAAGACTGTGATAAACTAAAAAATTTGCTAATTACCATCGCTTTGCTAAAACCCTAAAAAAGGTGACCAAAGAAAAGGCGTACACGTGTGCAAAAAACGGGTATGACAAAGAATAAAACTAGACATACGAAATGCAATAATAATCTGATTTATAAAACAGCGGTAATTAATCTTGAAATGTGTTAAAAAACATTTTATTTCCCTTTTTTCCAGTTCCGCTATTTTACAGCTGAATCGCAAAGCTACTATGCATTATTATTTCTTTTTTAAAAATTGTTTTTTAAAGTGCCAAATAAAATTCCACAAGAAACGAGGGAATAAAATTATTTCTGGATATTTTTCATTAGATATTTACAAAATTTCACTTTGTGCCTTTGTGAATTTTTTCACGTGGAATGAATTTTCTTTATTATTCGAAAAATCCGATTGTCCTGAACGTAATTCGTTAGGATAATCGATGTTCCACTTTAATAGCATCAAATAATTATGCGACAATAAATTTCTGTTTTTTTATTATCTTTATGCGGCGGAACAGAGGTTAACGCAAAGAGCTGTTTTAAATTTTTACAGGAAAAGACAGGCATCCCCGAACGATGATCAATCGGAGAAATATCCGCTTGACCCATCGAACGTGCGATTAACCAAAGCGGATATTTTCGTTCTCTCTGCTTAAGGAAGCTATCGATAAAATCTAAAATTTTATGTTTAATAATCCTCGAGAAGCAGAAAACAAATTATATTTCATCGATCAAAAATTATAGGCGCGTTGATTCGTGTTAAATATTTTAATTATTGTACTAAATTTTAATTATTATCTTAAATCTACAATATTCATCGCCACTTTGGCTAATTATTTTGAGTACACTAATGAGTATATCGCAGATTTGCAGATTTTCAAACCTTTTCTTTTTTACAAGATTTGTAATAAAGTACTCTGCAACTATTAGCAAAAATAGAGCGGACGTTCGAGAGAAAAACATGAAAAACAATTGTAAGTATGTATGTTTCGAGTTCACAAAGATACGCTCTGATATGCTCTAGAAAATTCAGATGCCAGAAAATTCTTTTCCGGCAGAAGATAATTGCAGCATTTTATATAAAAACTAGATATCGTTGCCACAGTCTTAATATTTCAAATGAGAAAAGCACAATTCTTTCAGTTTAATTCTTCAACGTTCCCTAAAATAGGATGGTATATGTAATTTGTTTGAATTTATGTATAAATTTATTTATATACTATTAAAAATATAAATTCATATTTTATCTTTTATATTTTAAAAATGTCATGTTTGTAATAAATTAGGAACGATTCAACAAGACGTAGAAATATCCCATTATTCTGGACTTTGTAAACTACACGTGTCCCTGTCAAGTGGTGCTAAATTTATGAAAGAATTAAATAAATATTCCATGCAATTCATCCTGAGATTTAAGCTACGAAACGCGAATAATTCACGATCGATTTTGCTTATAAATTTAACCGCGTCGAAGATCCAGTTTAGATCAAACAGATTGGCTCGAATTCAATTTTTCAATCTAGCTTTAGTCGCATGAATCACTCGACGGTCAAGAAGAATTAGCAGAATTTTCGTTGTTCAAATTTCGCCGTTTCGCGAATATAGAATTGGTGCAATTAATTTAATTGCTGATTCAATTAAACGCATTCTTGAGTCGATTGAAATTGTATAAACATAAGAAATTAAAGGAATTGAATGTAACAAAACCATCGTATAAGTAACTTTTAAGTTAGTTTAAATTTCAGCAATATTAATATAAGCATAAAATTACTTTACAGTAATATTTGAAGAGTATTTCAGGTTTTAATCCAAAGCGATTCGAAGTCTGAGTATACTTAAAAGCTTAACAAGATGACATGTTTTATATTCATCTCGTTTCTTGAACAGCTTAGCCAGCCATCTCGAAATTTCTTACACAAACGACAGGCAAATATTGTTTCTGCCGATTTGACGGAAAGATCCTATCGCCAAAACTTCCTTTCGCTGAACTTATTGTTAGAGGAAACTTGTTTCTTTGCTGGGAAGCACCACGAACCCTGACTCATTGATTTGGAGGGAACACTGTGGCTTTTACAATGATTCAAAGGAAGAATAATGGAATAACTCAGCTTTACCACCTTCTTCTTTTAATAAAGTAGTTTAAAATAAAATACTATACCTTTGTAATCGTATACAGGTCGTATGTATATTATTATTTAAATTGCATGACCGAGACAGATTATTTACCAGTAACTCGAAAATACTTTGTTACAAAGTAGTTAGTAACATATTGCAAATAGAATGATATAGTATTTTAAAATTTTTGTCTGTTTTATAAGACGTGAAACAGAGAATTAAGGTTTCGTATGGGAAATCAAAGACGCAAGCGTTAAGGATATAAAAATTATCATTAAATTCAAATAGGCTTTCCCGCTTTTTTAATTCAATATTCTGAATACCGGTAACCATCTTTAAATTCCATATCATAGCGGTAGTTAGAAATTCTCTAGGTTTTGCGAACGCGGGAATCATAAAGTAATTACTTTATTACTCATTAGTTAGGCCTCATTTAGAATATGCATTGGGTATTTGGGCACCCTTGCATAATGAATATGTACAAAATATTTATGAATATTATAAAAATCACATCAGTAATTCGAAATACGTAAATTAGCAAATAATATTTATTATTGTTGCCGTATTTAATTTTATGCAGAATATGGAAATATAATATTTATTATAGTCTTCTTTTTATTTAAAGAATGTGACAGTTTTGCGAGGAAAGATCTCGAACATCCTACATTTTTTTGCGAAATTACAACTGCAAGAAAGATCCTATGATCTAATAAACCTTCTGCTAAGGAAATATTGAAAAAATTGATATTATAATACTTGTAACACGATACATCGTAAAAATATTAATAAAAAAGACTACGCTCAGACAATGAAAACTTTTGCCTAACAAAATAAATTCTGTCGACCCTCGATATTTGAAACAGAAATTGGTACATTTTACTCTTACGTTCTAAATAATATCCAGTAAACACCAAATGTACGACAAACGTGCAAAAATGATTTATTTCGTAGTTATTTTGTCAAACGAAAAGCGATTTAGCGTTACAAAGAAAATAACGGAAGATAGATTAGCGATGTGATAAGTAGTTCTACCGTACGATATATATTAATGGCAAAAATACGATTTGGCATGAACGGAAAGTTTAGCGTCTACCAAAAACGGTACACGCGGCAAGGAACGTGTTAAAATTATTAATAGCAAGATTAACTGCCCAGACCTCTTAAAACACATTAACCTTTGTGCCCCAGCTACATACACGAAGAAAATGATTGGCCACTTATTGTTAGCTGGCCAACTACACTATTTACTCTATTTCATTTAGCGACACGCTGGATGTACACGGTTATCGATATTTTCTGGCTACGGGAGGAAAGTAAAAAAATGTAAATAATTGAAAGAAGTGGCGGCCGCAGAACGCTTCTCGCGGATAAGTTCAAGTTGAAGGGGTCGCTAATCGGTCGATCCGTATAATTTCTGCAATTCTGATAATAGTCACGCACGGCAACGCGGTACCAGGCTATCGAAACATCGGGGAAGTTATGCCGGTGACGGTATACAAGCGACTCTAAGTAACAGCGTGCGTGCATGTAGACCATGAAAACGAACCGGCAGTGGCAGCTGCCGACTACCACGGCTAACCAGTCGCTCGTTTCCGAGGTCGTCGTTCTTAGAGGCAGCCAGCTATATACACCATCGGATTTAGCGGTACTTCTACTCGAAGCGGAGCCTCATTAAAGCACGTGCCTCGCAACGTAGCCAACAGTTTGCCTTTCCATCAACGCGTTAACTACCCTGGAATATCGGCGTTAACGAAGGCCGGAATAGACAATGAAACGTTGACCTCTCGTCAACCGATACAGGATACCTATGAAATAGACATCAAGCCTTTCGCGAAGGATGTTAATCCCTGAACCGCGGAACCGGGTCAGTTATGACCCAGATGGACGTACATGTTCAAACCCGGCGTGGACCATAAGCTGTGCTTTTACCTTTTATTTATTAAATCTGTATGGTTCTTTGCTGTGGTGGCTGAGAATAGACGTACGACCTTAAAGGGTTAATTTCTGGAATAGAAATGTTGCCCCGATCATTACACCAATTACAACGTTTATGTTTTAATAATCTTTTTACTATTGCCATCTCTGCCACCAAACGCTTCTGTTCGTTTGTATATTAAATTATTGAACTTGATGTAATATATGTACAAGCATTTTTACAATTAATTTTTATACTGAAGTAGTTTTATTTGTTGTCGTTGTTTAACGTCGAATTAAAATTAACTTATATATTTAACAGATGTTCTGATAGAGGATCAAGAATTGTATGAAACCCAGTTGAAACTGAATTTATTAAGTTGGTGCATAATTATGAGGTATTTCTTTTTGACGTCTTATTTTTTAATAAAAATTTACAAGATTTTACAAATTTATTAATAAAGATATTCTTCTGTTTTTAGGTTAAAAAATCATACTCATGTTTGTCATATTATGCTTTACCACTTCAGGAAGGATGGAAAGCAACGCAATTTTTATTAAAAAATAAGACGCCAAAAAAAGCGCCAGATAACTTGTAATATTGCGATAAACTAAATTTCACCGACAACGTGAGTAAAAACAAGCAAACAAGCGCCGCCAGAAGAATAAACAACTTATAATAACTCGCCATGCAGAATATGAGGAAGTGCGCCAGGTTGAACGTGTTAAAGTAAAATCCATTACAATTGATACTCCTTCGATAATGTTTTTTTTAATTTACTTATGCTATCTACAAGAAAACATTGAAGTTTGAAATGAAGAAAGTCCGTCAGAAATTAGCTGGTCAAAATGTTTTAACACTAGTACTACCGACGCCTAATCACTTCCTTTTAAAATAGAAAACGAAATAAATAAGGGATGAAATATGATTTCTTATCTTGATAAATATTAGCCTACAATTTGACAAACGCGTCTTGACAAATTTTGTAATACAAAATAAGAAATGTGGAACAAGATATTGAAGCGCCATAATAACTCACAAACTCATGCATATGTTCTACAAACGTATGTGTGAACAACAGAGATTTATTATATATGCTTTGAAGAAAGAAATTACCACTTATTTTATTTAAAATAAATAATATTTCGTGCGTTCACTGTGCCAAGATTAAAAATGCTCCGTCCTCAAAGAGTTAAACAAATTTGATTTATCACAGCTGTAATTAGAAATTTGCTGATTTCAAATTGTATAGTTTATTCAGAAATGACATAAATTTAATTGTAGTAAAATATTGGCAAAATGTATCGATCATAATGTTAATTTTTTCCAAAATCAAACCGTTTATTGTTTAACATTTTGACTGCCACCCCGTCCACACGTGGGTGACATTGGAATTATTATGAAATAACGGAGAACTAAGATAAACGAAATGAATGAGAAGAAATGTCATTGACGTTTCCTTCGTTATTGAAACTTCCATTCAACGACAACTTGCTAATGATAGCAACCAAACTATAAATACAGCTAACTATAAAAGTAAATTTTACGTACCAGATTTTTCATTAAATAAGGTGATTGTACCCAATACAGCTTACCTGAGCTTTGGAAACCTTCGTAATTTTTTGAAAGATTTGAAATTTTAAAATTTACAAAACCTGAAGAAGGTTCAATAATTTAAAGCACCTATCAGTAAAATGTGAATAAAGTTTTTAAACATTCCTCAAAATTTTAACTTGACATAATATAACCAAAAAATAATGAAATATATTGCAGAAATTACGCAGACAGAGATTTTAATTTATTTATTTTTCTAATTTATTTTCAGTACGAAACTAGATATACATCTAACGCCAGCTGTTCTAATGTTAATATACAAAAATATCTACTAACTCACGTTTAACTGAAAAACGATGATTCATATAATTCAACCAATAATTATTGCAGACTAAAAAGTTTGAATTACAATTCACTTTCCACGAAATGTTTAAAAAATAATAAGATATGGGATTAATAACAAGAATTATTAATTTTAATATCAACAAGAATTGATTGGAATTGAACAAATAATTTTCGCCGAAATTAATTACCATTCGAATCAATAATTTATATATGTAGCGATTATTTATCAGCCTGCGATAGATCTGTAACGATTTCGAATCAAAACACATGGAAAGGTCATCAATTCAGCTGCTGGCCAGCTATAACTAACAAATGAAGCATATTAATTTATGCGGAGGCGGTTAACGAGGTATTGAATCAAAACAAATGTTACGCAACGCGACAAAAACAAAACGGAAATACTTATTATATCGCATCGACAACCTTTCGATTGCCTTGATTGAATTGTCGAGCGGAATTCCATGGAAGCACGTCTGGACGATCAACAAAGAACGAAAAACGATTGAATTAATTCCGTCTGTGGACGCTCGTTCGTCGACAGCTTAATGCAGTTAATTGCTCCCCGGCCAATAAATATAGCTGCCTGCAGACCTTTTATTCCGCGTCATTAGTTTCGATTAATTTCTACATGTGGGCTGCGTATAAATGCCATCTACCCGTGTTATACAAGGTGGCCCATGTATTTGTTTTGAATTATAATTCCGTTACCGAACCAATTACAGAAAAATGTCAAAGGAGCGAGATGTATGGTCCGAACAGTACCGCGCGTACGGGGCCGTGTTTGGTTCAAAAGTGCAATAATACGTGTACTCGACGCCTGCGTTATTGTTTTAATTGGAAATGCATACTTTCGTTATGTAGATTCCTCGCGTCGTTCTGAGTAAAGGACGAAGTACAGTGGTAAAAGAAATGTGAAGTATTAAAAAAGAATGTCTTTATTGCAGAAAATAGGACCTCTTAGGAACATGGATAGAACTTGTAAGTAGCTAATCACAAACGTTAAAATTGAATTTTTTAATATTCTTAAGTTCATTAACTTTTTTCCCTTACTCCGCAAAACAATTATTCGTTCACACGAAGCTCTAATTGTCATTTATCGCTCGACCATTGGATCGTTCGTCGAATTCATGAATATCAGAGTCCAAAAGTTAACTATTAATTGCACAATCGTGTCTCGTAGAGCTAAATCATAGCGCATGCAGCCTGCATCTACGGGGTGTCTTCTTTAAATTTCTTCAAATTTTTCTAGGATACAAACCATTTCTGTCGCGTATTTATTATTTTGATGTATGGTATTCTAACTTATTATTCTTTACACTATTTTTATGCAGCATAGCAACTTTCAATTACAGGTGTGAAATTAACCCTTTGCACTCGAGTGGTGCCTCCGGAGCACCATACGCAATTATCTACTCAAGTCTTATTTATATTAGAACATGACAAATTAACGAAAGAATTAAAAGTAAATCAAACATAAGTATTTGTAACACTTTTCTCCCAAATTAAGGCTTTTAAATTTCCAAAATTTCATTCAAAAAGAAATCTAGACTTAATCATACCCAAAAGTGCAGATCCACATTATCCGTACATCTCAAATAAAATGTTATTTACTATAGTTGGGAGTATAAAAGAAGTCATTAAAAAGGAATTATCGTTGGGCCTGCCCTTTGTTGGTTAAGGGCCTCGATCATGGAACGATGACCCACGTATTACTGTCATTTGTTAAAATTCTACTAATAGGCTCGTATAAAACAAAAGAATCAAACGGGATTAACAAAGTAGCCCTCCTGTCCCCATGCCATGCAAAGGTATTATTAATCCAAGGGTTAATACCAATACATTAATCATCAATTATACTCTCATTATTCTTATAGAAGCCAAAATGCAGAAATACAGAGTCTATGAAGACATAACCAAACAATACTAATAAAAGTAAAATTTAGGTATACGGGGGAAAACAACATCACCGAGGTTGTAGATTATGAAAAATACAATTGAAAATATTCGATACTGTGTAACGCGTTGGTCTAGTTTTGCCCGCGTTAGCTAAATTAATTATTTTCACAATTATAATTCGGACGATTATGATTGACTGACATCATCACTTTTGGACAAATTCATGGAAAGCCTTGGAATTATGTGACGTCATTTGCCTAAGACACTCTGTGCATAATCTGCTATTAACAAGCGATTTCAGAGCACCGATTTCGCTGTGCAATCATTACCATCAACCGTCATTAAAAATAATGAATGTTTCAAATTATAATGGAATTTAATTGTACCAGTATACGTATAATATCATATCTTCATTTTTAACTATTAAAAATATGCATAAACCATATTTATATTTTTATATTATTTATAATAAATGCAATTCCGATATTATAACAGAATCGTCAATTTTCTAATAATTATCTATAAAGGGACAACAATGATTTAGCAAACAATCGTAAACAAAAATTTGCTACAAAAATTAAAATTTAAATAATTTTTCACGTTGTTACTCTTTAGTTTATTTCCATCTATGGTATCGTATACGTACAGTGTCGACCATGCTGGATAAACGCTAGGGAAATGAAACCCCACCACTCGTCTGAATGTTTGAAAATTACTAGGCATTAAACCAGATTAAATCTGGGTTAAATTGAACGTGGCGAGTATTTGGTTTAATAATTATTTGAAAACAAGTTAAATTGCCTATAACAATATTTTTCTTAGAGACGCAAGTTCCACTGAATGGTACAACACGAACGTATTATACTCGAAAATTACTAGACATTTATGGCCAGGCACGATGATTGATCTAACCCATTATCCAATTTACCTTACTAAATCAATCAACTCGCTTTGAAATAATTACTGAGCCCAATACTCGTTACGTTTAATCTAATCTTAACCTGGACACAACAGTTCTAATTTTTTAGTATTATAACGAGTGGTGAGTGTATCTTCCGCCATTTTCCCTAGAGGAGCCTATCGTGCCCGTTGGCGTACATTACGAAAGTTCCAGAACTAGTTCTTCGATAGAAAAATGAATCTAAAATGAAAAAATCCGTCAAAATGTTCTTAAATGCGCACAAAAAATTCCACCAAACTTGTTCGGCCGACATCAGAGATAACAACTAAAAACAGGAAATTATTATAATACCTATTAACACGAAGAATGTTCGAAAAATTCTGAGAATTGTTGTTTTGCCCGCGTTTACTTTGTAAATATTTACACGAAATTTTGTTACACGTGAATCGCTCGGATCAACAAACTTCTTCCAACGAGTATACAATTTTGTTAGATCTGCATAAAATAAGAGAAGCTTCCTCGCGTTAGAAAAAATTGACTGTTACTTGCAAAAAAAGTACACGCAACTGAAAACGTTGGAAATAAGTAACAAACAAATTAATTATCACATTTTATAACTCCATTTGCAACCATTGCGCAACGTAAAGGTTGAAGCGATCGATCTAGTGCCATTTTAAGGCAGTCAAGAGTAAATCTTAAGATCTGAATAAAAGGAATTATAACAGTAACAAATAATCCCCAAGACACAGTTGAAAACACACAGTAGCATTATGTTATATTGTTGCAAAAATTGCTATTAAGTTTAATTTTATTAATTGTTTGCACTTTTATTCTCACAAATTGCCCTGGATTGATCCAACGATAAAAGTTCCCAGAACCACCTTAAAATCGAAGAAAAATTTCATTTCATCTCACACTTTCTTATTGTAAAAAAAAAAAATAATTGTTGCAGTACCAGCTACAAATTAAAATATGAAGAAATGCAGGCAGTAACCGAGTATAATAACATATTATATTACAACTTTTAATCAATTTTCTATGCCACATTACACGCAATTCCTTAACCCTTTGGACTCGAAGCATATTTTACTCTAATTACGTCTAGGTGTCTTTTCCAACAAAGCTCCCAAAGTTCAAAAGTACTATTTTCAAAGGGAAGAGTTACAATGCTTATGAATTTATTTAATTTTATTTCTTTCTAATACAAATAATACTTAACTTTTAGATTTTAAAATATTCTAACAAATTACAAATGTCGCCTCGAAAGAAAAGGGTTAATAACCCTTTAAAATCAACGAAGACTAACCAAAAGACTGCATTTCATTGCAATACACATTCAAATTGCATGCATTAATTGCAATAAATATTGTAAATATTTACCCAGCATAAACAGGCAATTCAAAAGGAATTAAAATTTGCAATGATAAAAGGCGCAGCAAAACGTGACGTATAAACATCTCCGTATATTAAAGAGTTAATTCACTGGAATAGTAAAAAGTAAAAAGATAAGGCGAACACTTGAACCGTAGAAATTTATTGGTCCGTATGAACTCTCTGGACACTAAGATCAACCTTCATATGCTATTACGACTTTTATTACATTCGTATCATTCGATTCACATATGGAGGACTCATTGCCACTGTAAATGACCCGTGCCTAACACTTTCATTATCAAAATCTTCAATCGACGTTAATAATTTAGTCATTGGATTAAAATTTTACTACAAAATTATCTATAAAATTCTTCGATTAATTATCATCATCAATATACTTTGTCACTTGCACTTATTGGCTCCCGAGCTCTTCGTATACAGAGGGTCTCATAATTAGTGTAAGAACCGGAAGTGGGGAGTAGCTGAGACGATTCTGAACAACATTTTCTGAACTTCGTTTCTGAATTATTAAGGAAAAACACTGACCAATCAGAGTGCACCTATGGCGCTCAGCTACCCCTAATTTTCGGTTCTTACACTAGTTCTGGGTCACCCTGTGTACATTTGGAAGAGAATTTTTGCAAATAATTGTATTTTTTTAGAATATTAGAAAAAGCAGAGACAAATAATATTATATTAAATATATGATTTGCTAAAAAATTACGAAATATTAAAATTGCATCGATCGCGACGATTAAATGAACATTACAGATAAAAATCACGGTGACCCACATTGCACTACCACACCGACTCTCCAGTCTCACCAAGACGGTGATGCAAAGCTGAAAAGATGTCAGAAAACGAGCAGGAAAGTCTTGTGAATTTGCCGTGAGCTTTGCATTATCAAAAAGACAAGAAGCATTGCAAACAAGAGAGCCTGCAAACCGATAAGACGGACAAGTTGTTTGCGCTCGTTACTACCGACCTCTACCAGCCTCTCGTCCGTCCATACGTGTTTGCCGTGCGTGTATGCACCCTGTACATTACGATGTGACCTAAATAAGGCAAACGGCGGGCGTCGGATGGAACGAAGGCCCATCAAAGAAAAAAACCGCTCGTCGAACTCTATTCGACCGTGCGATAAGCCACGCTTTTCGGCCTTCTCCCCTCGTCCTAACCCTTTATCGAGGCTCTTCGGGAAAGGGGAAAACGAAGAAGAAAAGAAAAGGGCCGGTACTACTTTTACCTAACCCTTTCACAAATGTTGTCCTATGTTTTTCACACAAAGAATAACCATATGTGGGAAATATTTATAACACACAGTACTGTGCAAATTAATGTGAACACTGATGAAGATGTTTGGAACTGTTTGTTGCACTGGGGGCCTGGCACTCTTGTTCTAGTAGAAGGGATGATGAACAGTGAGAAATATAAAGCAATGCAGGAAGAACATTTAGCTCGAGAGATGAAGAAAGTCCACGTCAACAACGACGCAATTCTTCGGCAAGACTCAGCTCCATGCCATGTTTCCAAGGCTATGGTGAAATACTTCAAGGGCAAGAAGATTACTATCCTGGAATGGCCTGGAAATTCAGCAGATCTCAATTTAATTGAAAATCTGTGGGCCATCTGCAAGGTCAGATTACAAAAAGTGGACTATAGCATGTTAACCAAAATGGTAGACGCAGTAACTCAGGTGTGGTTCTGAGACGAGACAGTGAAGGGCAGTAATTAAAGGGAAGGGGGGACATATTTCATATTGAATAGTAGTAAGAAAAACTTGTATGCACCTAACTCTAATTTTATTTCGCACAATACAGCATTAATTTGCACGATACTGTATATTCTGAAGAAGGAGTTATTGCTTATTTTATTTGAAATAAATAATGTTCCGCAGATTAAAAATGCTTGGTCCTCGAAGGGTTAACTCTTTATCGACATGAATTTCGATCCTGTGGCGCGCAGAGGATGATAAGAGTCTACAATTATGAAAGCGTACTCTTCGAAATTGGTTCGTACGTCTTTGATTAAATTCTTTAACGCGGTGAGTAATTCATTGGGAATAAAATTTTACTTCTCGGAGTCAACGCAGAATTCCTCGGAATCGATGATGTACGTCATCGCGTAGGCTAGTATAATTAGTTAATGAATCAAATTCTCTAATATCTTTCGCAGTTTTATTTGAAATCAGTAGAAAAGATCGCAATATCAAAAATTTCAGTAGTCTTAAAATTTGGATAGCTTTTTCCATTAAAAATTGTCCTTTCTTCGTTCAAAAGCTTGTTAAAAAATCATATACTAATAAATCAACGGTAGTTTGCATTGAAATCCAATCTATGAACATTGTATCATAATTTGATGTAAAATCAAAATGCTTTAAATCGAATATTATCTTGATTTTGTTTACAGGCTTATTTTTACCGCACGGAAAAATGATCGACCTTGAAGACACCATAAAATTAATTGCATCTTCTCAACATTAATACACGGATCATTTAGCACTTTATGATGCCCATATCATTTAAAGATATATTTATACGCATACTTAATAACCCTTATCTATTAAAAAGTATCAATATAAACAAGTGCTTGAATTTTATATTGCCAGTTGTACAAACAGAATGTCTTATAAAAAATTTATTTCAGTTTTTTCGTCTGCTTCAATAACCAAGTAACAAATATACGACAGATTTATAATAATTAAAATTTAGTCAGTTTTTTAAGATTATTCATTATCTTTTCATTCACCTGAACTGATTCGTATAATGTTGATTAATTTAAATATTAAATATTGTTTACTATCATTTGGAAACTGTTAAACTAAGTACTATTTAATGTCGTTAAACACTTACCACTACTTAATTTAGTAGAAAACAGTTGAATGGTCAGGTGCAAAAAGTACCGAAATACAAAATGAAAAAAATATCCAATTTTTAATACGTAATAAATAATTAATCGAAAACTATTAATTTCTGTATGAAATTTGTAATCTTACTTTTAGTTTTATAATCTTTAAAACAAGTGACAATTAATCCACTATTATATAACTCAAATAATAGCATAACTAATATAATATAGAAACAGCATATACATAGTACTTTCATGTCCGTTTAATGAAAAACAAATTATTGTTTAAAATAAAATATGTCAATTTTATGTCTGCTTAATAAATGTATATAAAGCAAGTGTACCATAAAAAAAGATATATATATTTTACCTTTTGGAGCGACGTAACTTCGAATCCTCCCGCGAATAAAATCCTTGTACAAAGCAGAGCATTATGGGTTTTTTCAAGGGAGCCTGGACTTCCCCCATGCACTTTCGATATACTTGACAATAATTCCTCCAAGAAACTTGTTTTTCCCGATCCTACCGATAAGGCCCCAAGATACCTACTCCGTTTCGATGTTTACCATTCAATCATAGCATCGGTGGCACGTGATCGAAGGCACTAATTAAGTATTCGCTTGCAAGCACTTCGTTAAGTTAGAAACATCTCGATGCAATTTTATCCGTTCGCCATCGATCAAAAGTCGAATTCTATAGGCGCATCGACGTTTACGGTCGCTGTCGATCGATCGAAGACGAGAAACGATCGTTCTTCACCTGTTCGAACGACTGCATCGACAGTCGCGTGAAAAACACAATGTTCAATGGCATCGTTAAGGGTCGCCTTTAAGGATAACGTCGTACGGTTGCCAGGCCAACAGCTGCGGTATACATATATAAAGAGAAAACAGAGTCTCGATTGTGTATTTTCTTGCGTACGAAAGGAGAATACGGCCAAGCAGTTTATCGATTTTCTACGTTTCCCTTCCTTCTTTATCTGCCAGTTGTCTACGACTTCATGAATATTCTTTGTTCTTTTGTTTCCAACTTCTTCCCCGAAGAAGCGCGCATGGATTCGTGTGTCGGTCAGCGACTACGGTCGCACGAAGCCCACGAAATCGAATCTAGGAAATAATTTCGTAATTCTCGATCGATGTCTACTTCACCTTGAAAAGAGCGTCACGATCATTTGTTTCCACGAGGAAAGCATCGACCGACGAGATCGTACGAAGGCAGACCGCTCTTTCGTTCGTTTTTCACTTTATTCATTCGTACACAATCGGAGAGAAACCCCGCTGACAGATTCGCACGAGAGAACTATCACAAACAGCGGATTACCGTGGTGTATCACATTCACGGAATACATCGAACAACTTTCACGAGTTTCCAAGTTTCTTTTCGCAGAAACTCGCACGAGCCCGTACGCATCGCGACTGACAGACATTACGCGAGATGTGCCGCGATCGTTCACCGGCGAACCACGATATATATCGTGACCCGCGTCGATCAATCGAAACGATCGTCTCTGTTTACTCGAACGGTGGTGCACTGACTCCGGCAATCAAGATGGCGCACGCGAGACCGATGCATATAGCACGGTTTAGCGGTGCACGCGATACCATGCGACCCTAACCTCTGTCTCGAAGAAACTGCCGTTTCAAACGGAGGAAAGAACGAAACTGGGAACCGACAAGAGAGGAAACGATGCGGTCGAATCGTGTCTCTATCCGACACTGACACGCTCGGTCCGTGCTGTTCCTCTTTCCATGCCGGCAGCGCTCCCTCTCGCTCGATATATCCCGCCTTCTCACCTATACTATCTTCGTTCTAACTCCCGCTTCTTCCCGCCATCCTAACCGATGTTTGTCCCAAACTTTGCTATTATTCCAATCAAATTTTATTTCAACTGTTCACCAGAAATTTCACTCCAATAATAATCCTACAATAGTTACGAGTAACAGCTAATTTGTTATTCTGACATTATTAGAGCAATTATTACGAATAACGAATAATCTTTGAACAAAAATTGCAAATGAATAATTTTGCATAATTTTTATAAAAGTATAAATTATGAATAATTTTGTACTCGAAGATTGTTTGAATAATAACTTTCTATTTCAATCATTTTTAAATAAAAATGACGAATATTTGAATAAAACTTGCAAATTGCTGTAAATTTTATATAAAAATTGAGATTAACGAGTAATTTTGCCCTTTTAAGGCATAATTCTTTATCCCCATATTTTTCAAAGAAAAATTGTTCGTTATTTGTCAATTTATCCAAGCCTGGTTGATTCTCCTCGTCTTCGTCAACGTCGCCTTTGCTGGCTTCCGTTACTCGCAAGGGGTTGAGGACAGATTGCCAGTCGACTTTCAATGCGTGACGAATATAATAAGAACAGAAGAGGCGGAAGGAAGGGCACCGTAGAAACCACGACAAGAAATAGAGTAGCGAACCAAAAAAAGAGAAAAAGAAAAGAAAAGAAAAGATACACGGGAAGGGAAGGGAGGCTAAAACGGACTAAAGAGAAAGAAGCAAAGAAAGAAGACGACTGAAAGAGTACCGGAGCTATTTTAGATATCCCGATCGGTCGGCGTGCAAGAAACAAGAGCAACATTTTCAATCTTATCACGTCGGTATCGGCTTTGTGTCGTGATTCATGAATGATTACCGATTTATAACCCGAACTTTCTGTCGCTCGCATCTGCATATCGCGATCGAATTCGTATAATCTATCCGTCTTGTTTGTATAAATTTCTCATGCTATCTCGCGTACCTGCATTGTATTTTTTTTAAGTGCAAAAAGGTGACCTTTGCAATGAAATATGACACCATTTATGGCGCATCTGCGCCAATTTATTGCGTCTTGGCTAAATTCGGTGTCAAGAAAAAAAATAGTGGATAAAATAACTGCAATGGTAAATAAAAATTTAACAACACGATCAAGTACGTTTTAATTAAATTTAGTAACACGATGAAAATTAGACAAAATTTTGAAAGTGAATTTCTTTTAAACTTAGGGAACCCATATAATATAATCAAAATGTTACATTAAATTCACGATCGAATAAATTAATAGAATACCATGACTTGTACACAAACTAGAAAGTACAACTTTCTAACACAATAAGAAGCCTTTTACATACACTTAACATTTTCGCCAAGCAGAACTTTAACATTTTCATACGACTGATTTATAATGGAAACAGCCGTTACTTCTGCACCCAGCTGTTACAATATCTACCCCATTTGCATTTTCCCGAAGTGTGAAAAAATGAGCTTTACAGTAGGATATAAATTGACCCGTTGGAGAATGTGTAATACGTTCTGACAAATTGTTGTACGTTTCGAGAACGTCGATTGTAAATGCACTCTGCGACATTTGATCTTTCGTGTTCACATCTAACCTTATCAGTTATTGTGCTCTGATAACAATAAACGAGCACGAAGTTGTAGAGATTTTAATAGAAACCGTTTTGCACAATTAATTCGAAGCGATTTTATTAAATATTTGATTTGTTGAAAGTAATTTACCAGGAAATAAAATTGCTGGAAATAAAATTGCTAATTGAAAGGGTTTTTTATAAAACATGGCATAAAATCAATGCTGCGTAGGAATTTTCCAATAATAACCACCTTTTTGCTACTGCTTTTTACCTGCAAATATTCAAACCAAACAAAAGGATCCCTGATTTTACGATTTACTTATCAGTAGGTGCTCGAAAAGTTTCAAGTACTTTCTTCAAAATTATCAAAAGATGACATAGGATGTGCGTGATTACATCTGAAGAGCCGCATACAATGAATTGTATCGTTATTCGTACTCGTTTAATCGATGCTTTACACCGTTTTCATAGAAAGCTTTTCTGAAGCTACCAAGCCGTCCGTTAATAACATTTTTATCGTCAAAAATTAATTTAGACTAAAAAATTTTAAACAAAAGCCCTTGTTTAAGCAAGTTGTAACATTATTCAAGTAATTCAATAATTAATATTTTATTTTAAATTTCATATTCATATTTGCAAATCTGTACAAGACTGTTATTAATAAATATGGATTTCTAGATTGTGGTAACATACATGCAACCTTATGTTACGTAAAATATTTGTGTGAATATAAAAAAAGAAGCGAACGTTCTGGAAACAAGATAATTGCATAAAAAATATCTAAATATTGCATTTTGTTCGTAACACGAAGGGTAAATATTTGAAGCGTCCTATTATTTTGCCGTGGACTGTATACTCCGTTAAGCTTGCAATTTATGTGTTTGCCAATGATACAACCCAGCTGGAGTGGACATCGCTTTTGCCTCGCCGTTTTCACAAGATAATTCATTCTTAACGCATACACTGGCAACAAAAAATTTCTAATCATTGCGTGAACTAACTTACGATCTTTACAAGAAAAATTGAACGTCTCTAAATAACTGAGAAAGTTTAGCTAAAAAAAAAAAAAATGAACAGGCAACATGCTTGATATTTTGCAGAAAGCAACTTTTGTTTTAATAATAACTTTTGGGCCATTTATTTTGGGCATCCTGGTTTCTAATTTCGTTACTGCTCCATGAAAAAAGAGTACAGTATCTAAGGATATGGTGGAAAGTTCGATTTTCAAGAACGATTAACAATTTATATAAAGCTAGAAAAAATACTTTCCCAGCTTTCAACACACGTTCAAATACACGAGCTTAAAGTCTTTTCCGTAATTAACAAGTTACAATTTTACCAAAATTATTAAAGCCCAAATCGTTCGATTCAACTTAAAAAAGTTATTCCATTTCAAAAAATGGTATACGAGTACTTTGCATTTTTAAAAACAAAATATATTCTTGTTCACGAACGTAAACGTCGGTAAATCAGAATTGCGGAACGTATTAAATTTAATTGAATAAAAATCATCAAGCGATCCCAAACGTATACAGATAACCTATTGTATGACGGAGTTTCGTCCGCGTTGCAATTCGTTCCAATCAGCTCGTTTTACCATGCTTTCTTGAATGAACCGTAAATAACAACAGTCACGCGTTATCGAGTCCACAAATTTCACATTTTCGCGGTATCTCGTTTCCATGGACATGTTTGCCAATACACTTTTATTAACTTGCAACTCCGATAACGACGTACGTACATGTTTCGTTCGCGTGTGTGTAATAAAGAATATTTTCTACTTATTTAAATATTTATCACGTTGATCCAACCGGGCCTGTGCTTTATATAACGTAATTACAATACTGTCAATACCATCTTCTACCGCATAATCAATTTTATGCATCGGCAATATATTTCTAAGTCCATTTATCAGTTCTTTTGTTGACTTAAATTTGATAAAATTATAAGACAAATTACAGTAAATTGTTATGTAATTTATGTATTTATAAGATTTCCTGAATTACATAAATGGTGTTTTTCAAGTGTTGTAGTGAAATATAAATTAACTTGAATATTATTTTTTCAATTTGAAGCATTTTAAATGATATCGAATGGATCTGGGCTGTTTCAGATTTGATGACAAATCTAGTTGTTAATTTTGAAAGTGGCTTAAGTCTTTAATTTAATTAGAACGCAAACTCTTAAATATCTTTTTAATTTAGGCCACTTTCACACAATAAATAGCTGAAATATTTCAAATCAAAGATAACTTCTATAACATGTCCTATGAATTAAAAAGATCGCATTCCATAATCGACGATCGCAGATTTTTCGAAATTAAACAAGCAATTTATCTTATATCTATTTTGCCCTCTTGTGACTCGACACCAAGTTATCTTGCAGTTATCAATCTGTTTATGAAGTCGTACATACATACACCACCGGGCACGATAGGCTTCCCTAGGGAAAATGGTGACGCAGGGGAAGGTAATCCCATTACTCGTTTCAATGTTCAGGAATTACTAGGCGTTGAATTAAAGATAGGTCGGAATCAAGTTAAATAATAGTATTCGGTTTAATAATTATTTCAAAGTAATCTGGTTAATCTGGTAATTAGTGGTTATTGAGCTACTAATTATTAAATTGTTGAATTACTAATTTAATAATTAACGATAGACTAAATTAATTAACTTTCACATTTCCATAGAAAAATAAAAAAACAGCATACTGGACAATATTCCATGGAAGATATCTTGTTATGGGCGCAGAGATATTTATTCAATGTTTGAATGTTTGAATCATTTAGGTTTCAAAAATCTGACAGACATATGTAATAAAATAAATTATTCTTCTTTCAATTACATCACTAACATGTTGTGTTAGGTACATCTCGAGCAAAAATTATTAGGGATATTTATCGAAATAATTCTATATAAACACGATAGCATTTGAATATATATTTCTGTTGAATAACAATAAATGCAAGTATTAAATGTAAAATCTCTATATTATTTTTCACGTCACAAGCACGAAATAAATAAAGCATTGAATAAAAAATCAACAAATCTTAAATAAAGTTTTCTAAATATTTTGTATTTCAAATAGCCAATTTTGATTTCAAAACAATATAAACCTTTCACATTTAATTATTTACATATAAACATACAAGTATTAATTTTGTTGTGAACATTAGTTGCATTTCTCTATTTAAAATTGAGTGAATTACACGGTGTACAGGTGTTCCACACGGAAGATTCCCCATGGAAACACTTCAGTCTCTCAGAATGCAACACGGATGAAAAGAAATCGACGAAAACACGTACGAGTTTACCTGTTTTGGCAAAATCGATGCGAACGCATGGAACGGTTCCTTCCATCCGAAGTGTTTCCTTAATCGACCATTTCCATGGGACAAGGACCAGGATAAACTGTACGCGAAAACACTTCACCGCCACTGTTCGATAAAACGATTCCAGCTTCGCGACACGACGTTATTTTTCACGGGACTGACCGTTCGCGATAAGTCTCACGTAAAAGTTGTGTTAACATTCGCGCTCTCGTCGTTATCTGAAACGAGGGACTAAGCGGAGTTCGTGTTCGCGTACGAAGATTATAAATCATACAGCTTCGTTATAATCAGGGTTAGTTCGACGGACGTGGGACAGAATGAAGTTTCGACCGATTGTCCAATGGTTGGATAAGAAAGTAAATACGATAATGTTGACGTCAGCTGTTTCGACTCTCCGCTGATAAAGCCACTCTGTTCTAACAAGTGCTTGTAAATTAACGCCGAGTCTTAGCTCATTCAGGAATCGCAGCTGTTAGAAGCTGGAACCATTTCTTATTTAACTCATGGGTGACATATGATTTCCCATAGAAACAGTCATCCTTATGTATTTAGTTAAAAATATGTATTAACCCCTCGCCCTATAATATCACACTCGTCACGCACCCTTTATATTTTAATTAAAACTCTATTTTAAATTGAATTCTAATTGCAGCTTATAAAGTCAAGGCTTGTCAAGAGTGAAATATGCGTACTGTTTCAATTTTCCTAATTTATTTTAACATTGGAGCAGTACGTATTTATCTCTAGCTGACGCACCCATTAAAAAAATCATAGATTAAGGGGTTAAATGCTGGAACTTATAAATATCAGAAATAGCGAAATATTGGGAAAATTGAACATAAAATTTGTTAAAAATAAAATTGTAATTAACGAAGCATTTGATTTTAATTTCCTCTTTTTTTAAATCAAAAATGCATTTGCAACAATTTAAATGGACAGAATGAAAAATGCCACCTCTTGGTTTCGTTATTATTGAAAGTAATTAAAAAAACATATGTTCTAATATCTTTTCGAACAGATCTGTAAACTTCAAAGAGAGACGTTCGATTCGTAAAATCGATACCGAGGCTCCCCTCGACCCTGCCAACAGATGACATCGCGAAAGGGTGTAAAAACTGGAAACGTTTTAAAGCACCTCGTTATCCGCGTCAATATTTCCTGGATAACGAGTCTTTTTAAGAAAATTTCCCCCCCGGTCTGAGGCACTTGTTGTCTGAATTGCCGCTCTTCTTCTTCCGTCGTCTCGGATCGTAAATGAAGTCTCATCGTCCGTATAGAAACACGTATGTCGCACACGTGGCCGGCGCGAAAGACGCCACAGAATGTCATAAAGCCCCAAGGCTTATCCACGAGGAACGTGTTACGAGAGTCTAGCCGAGAATTGAAGGCAAGAAGACGGGCCGATCTAACCATTCGGGAAAGGCTTGCAATTAATCCGATGGACAACTGGAACCCAAGGAAGCCTCGTGCGACAACCGACATGGATTTGCGTCACGTGGAATTGGCTTCCTATCATATTTCTATCGATCGGAACCAACGAAAAACGAGAAGAAAACATCGGCAAATCGAAGTAACTGTCAGTCGAACGTATCGAATCGTTCCACTGAAAAATTGCTGGAACGTGTAACGAGAGAGACGAGATCATTGGCGGAGGAGATATTTTGCACCGAAGATGAAGTTGTGTTGAAACCGATTTCAAGGGATTTCAGAGTAGAGAACTGAGAGTGTTGCAATTTTAAAACAGTTCGTCGTAATCTTAGCGCCACAGGTAAAAGACGAGTGAAATGTCCAGAATAAGTTGGTAATACTTTATTTGCTGACCATTTTATCACATGTTAGGTCGGCAAACGACCTCCAGGTCAACCTGAAGACGACCGAAGGCTAGTCGAAACAGCATTCATACGGAAAGCATTAAAACGAAAACAGGAGCTCGACTGTTAGCATTAAGATTGGCAATCAAAGAGGTTCTTAAATTAACTGATACAACCTTCTGCGCTCTACGAAATATTCGAGCGTTATTAATTTATCGCTCGAAGCGGACATTTAAAGTAATACAGAATTCGACGATCTGAAGAGAAAGATAGAAACCAATATCAAAGTCAATTTTCTTAAAAGCGAAACATTAACCATTTGCATCATAAGGAAATATAAAAAAAGGCCTTTATCACATTTAAGTACAAATTGACTACAAGTAAAAGAACTTCATACTTCAGTATTATAAGAAAAAATAAATTGTCTATATGTGGTTTACGTTCATATATATTACTGATAATGGCGAAAGTGTTTATCAGTGGTTTTGTGCAATATGATAGTATTTGAAATGTCGAATACATAAAGCCACTTCGCATGCTATAAATATTCTTTTGAAACCTAATCCCTGTTTTGGGATTCGACTTCTACAGTCCCTGGCCATCGAAGTAGGTCCACTTATGAAAATTTCACTTATTTTTTCAAAGCAAATGGTGGAAACACAAGACATTAACATGTGTTAATAATGTTACGTACAGTAGTAGTGTATTATGTTAGTAGCTAATGAATTAAATCATTATAATTTGAACAGGCCTTTTAATTTTACGAAAAACGTGAAAAATACCGAAAATTTGCATTATAAAGTTTTACATATTAAAATCATTTGATATTTTCATAAAATATTTTACAATCGTACATTAATGTCTAAGTATATTATGTACAGTATAGTTATCGATTTTCTTTTATTTTAGACTTCAAAGTTTACGTTGCAAGTTTGTTATCGAAATAAAGTTGAAACTTTTGATTGCTATCAGCAAAAAATATGCTGTAAAACTACCTACATTCTGTAATAACTATTCAAACAGGTTACATTTAAGCCGACTATTATAAAATCTAAATCACAGTTCTAAAAGTATTGAATCAATTCACTCACACAATGTTTTTCAAAGTAGTCGTAAATTGGCAATATTAGTAATACGATAAAAGAAAGTATTTAATTTTTTTAATTAGTCCAAATGTAAAACCAAAAAGATTAAAATCGTTTAATGCCTCTATAATTATATATAAAAAGTCTATTTTAAATACTAATTATCTACATTTACTTAAATTCTCTTCCTTTCCTTGATTGATGACAGTCAGTTACACTTTTTTTCTTGATAATAATGGTTTCTAAAGTTTCATAAATATTGTAAGCCCCATGTTACAAACAAAATTGTTAGCATTAACAGAGCGCGAACCAAAAATCGGTCAAAATTAATCTGTGTTAATGCAGGTTGTAAAAAAGGTATGTAGACACTAAAGATTTAAAAACGATAAGAGAACAAGATAATATAAAAACAGAAGATTCCTATTCTTCTAGTGTAGAAAAACGTTATTAAATCACTGTGCTTTGTCAATCTAAGTAACATTAATACATTGTACACCGGCAATTTTACACGGAAGGTGTCTCATATCACTAGCTATTATTTTTTAATCGAATGTAGAAGTGGATTTTTGTAACACTTAAGTACCAAGAAAAGTAACTCAATAAACAAAGCTTTTGCAATATTCTATATTACCCTGTGTTTTAAAAATTGAAATAGCTAATGCAAGTGCAAACACGAGTTAACTCGTGGCCCGTCAGGAATGTGTTAAAAGTTACAATATTCTACAAAAGTGAATTATATATAATAAAGAAATTTGATGTATTATTGAAATCCGTGAATATTAAATGGATAATATATTTGTAATTAAAGCTTTGTTTTACCCAAAACTTTTTCTTTGAAGCATCAATATGATATTAGCAGTTATATTGCATTGCAACCTAATGAGATCAGAATTGCTGAGGATAATTATAAAAGGAAGATAACACGGCGTATCAGAGCAGACAGATTATTTATAATGCAACGGTATCACAACTGTTATCGCTTTGTGTACATTTCAGTTGGAACAAAACTTTTTACTCGTTCATATTCTAATCAGAAATTGTAGCAAAACACGGTTACGTAAAATTGGTACATATTTACCAGTGTTCTATGTTTCCTGCAATTCCGCGTTCAAATGACAAATACTTTTTACCCGTACATGCTTGAAGTAGATATTTATAATTTTGCAATTTTACGATAGATCGCATCAACCCACGGCAATTAATTAACCCTCAGACGTCATGCACTGACGCAATTTCTCGAAATTGTACACAAAATTGGTATTTTAATTCCCAAGTAAATATTGAAGCATACCAATTAAAATATATGTGATTAGGAAGACACGAAGGTAACTTTAATTGCCAAATATTGAAATTTTTATTCTTATTGTAATCACAATTATACAGAATAGTCATTTAATAATATTTTATAAATTAACACTAGAACTACCAATGTTCAATCTGCACTTTCTTTTAAATCGAAAATAAAATAGAAAACTAAACAAATAAAGGATGAAACATGAATGATACTTTATGTTAATAAAACTCAGTTTAATTTTGACAAAAGTGTCTTGATCAATTTTTTTTCTGGAAGAACTGATTTTCATCAATTTAGTAATTTCAGTGTTAAAATCTCCTGTTTTTTCTTCGTTTGATACTTCCTTCATTCTTTAATATAGTACTTAAATAATAATTTTACAGCAACAATTTATGAACAGAATTAGCAAAGTTATAAATGATAATTAAACCGCCAATTTGTATGCAATTTATAACACATTAGATTATACAAAAGGTACATGTATGAAAATGAAATGAATTTATAAAAATCTGTAATTTAAATATGCGAATTGAGGTCTATCTACAATAAACTGGAAGGAAAAATAATTCGTAAAACCTTCCTTGTATTTCCTTGTATTTAACACTAAAACTACCAAACAAGTCAAAAAGACTCACTATGGGTTTCGTATCTTGGATTAAAAAATTTCTTACACATAGTATACTTAATATCGGTTTCATCCTTTATTTATTTTATTATTTAGTTTATTATTAATTTTAAGGAAAACGTGAATTGAACGTCGGCAGTTCTAGCACTAAACAAATTAGCGAGATTAACTGCTTATATTTTATTGCGCTAGCAAAAGAGACGACACGTCTAATGGCTGAGTATTGTCGTAAATCAACTTATACTGTATCTTTGAGAGCGAAAATAGAAAATTATATCAGCTGAACCTATCTCCTGTGTTTATTTCACAGAATGTATTTTTAAACAAAATGCTCCCATATTTTTGATCAGCGATTACATATATTGGCAACTTTTTATGAAAATTCAAGTGTCACCCATACATGGGTGACGTGGCAGTCAAGGTGTTAGGACACCGAAGCGGTGGGGAAAAATTTCAATTCGAAACGTAATTACAGCTGAATACATGTAAAGACACCGAACTTATTTGTACACCTAATATTTATTCCTGAAACACTGTTGTACGCTGTGTACATATTTAAGTTTTTGTTCATTTTGAAAATTGACGTATCCGAAATTGAAGTCAGCCTTTCTTCACTTTCCAGTTCTTAATTTTAGGCCATCTCTTCGGATGCTTATGCAAACGAGAGGTTATTCTCAGCGAAAAGCATCGTTGTATACATTTTGTAAATCTGGATCGCGATTGATCGGCGTCCGAGGATTAAAGAGCCTTGGAATCTAAGGAATTCTTATCATCGATCAAGCGTTACGCAAACAAGCGGAATAGTGAAATACGAGCAACCGCGGAGATCCACTTTTATTCGATACGTACACAGACGGTTTCGCAATGTTCCCCGCCGCAAATTCGTCGGACAGCTCGATTCTTTCGCGAACAAGCGCGATAAACAGGAACGATATCTAAAAGTGCAACGACTAAGCCACGGGTTAAAACTGGATCAAAGAGATTAACCTTAATATCAAAAGCTTACATCGGGAAACCTTAAAATGTAATTCCGTGGAAGAGTGGCAACGGATCACTGTCACGAGAGCCAAGATGTTCGTCCCAATTCCACTTATCGAGGCTCGTCTATTTTCCGCGGAATTCGAACGGTCGCGAGCAAGCTAATCGCACCTGGCCATCTTTGGACACGATACTTTTATTTTCTACCTCATATCCGGTTTGTTATTCACCGGTACGCTAATTATTACAACGAACATTGTAGAATTACTGACTAAAATCATACGTTTTATACAACTCTTAATTCTCTATCAGAACACCTGTTAACGCGTTAAGCGCCTTTTATGTTTACCGCGTTTTAATGAAACTCGATCAAATTTTTTGCTAAGGAATATTTAAGTACGTTTCTTAATTGTCAGTCACTGGCGACTGTCGCTGCCTGGTCAGAAAATTCAATGTCAGTCACCGGTGACTGACGTGGCACTTAACGTGTTAAATATATAAGTTAAGCAACGATCAAAGTAAAACTACTTCAGGATAAACATTAATTGTAAAACTGTTTATAAACATATTACATTGTAAATTGTAATATAACGGAATCCTGAAATAAACAAGCTATTGAAATGATTGGGTGGATTTCATCGCATATTGGGATGACAGGGAGCAAAAATGCGGATAAAGTTGCAAAGGAAGCCTCAAATTCATCTCGTGGCACCCTTAACACTAAAAAAAACTAAAAGGGTCAAAATGACTCGTGCCACGTTTTTTATTTTGTATTAAAAAATTGAACAAGTTAGTTAAAAATTGATCTAGTGTTAAGGGGGGAACCTGGTGTAGGACAATTCTTTTTTAACTTTAAACGCGATTAAAAAAGTTCTTAAACTGATTGCTATGATTTAAAGTTAAAACAAAATGCACTTTTCGGCGTCCTAAACCACGAAGAGGTTTTTAAATCTTTTTACAAGATTCTTAAAGAACACAGAGCAACCTGGCTTGGAGAAATGCCCATACATCACATATCCATCGTATCAGAAATGACATAAATGTACCAAAGCAGTCCTGTACTATCGTACGACAAGAGGCATCAAGCAGTACTGACAAGTCAGAGGATTGGCCACACAAACTTGACGCGCGTCTACTTACTGCAAAAGGAAAACCACCCAACGTGCAACAGCTGCCAGACTATCAACTCGATTGAACACATCTTTACATCTTGCCAGAAACATCAACGTGAGAGAGGACTGTACTAAATCAATGGAAGCCCCAGAGAAGTGCCTAAGACTTATTTCTTACGTTTTTTTTTTTCATTTTTGCCAGGTTTTTATAATGATTTAATTTTGTTACTTGTAATTCCTTAAAAACATTTCTATTGTAGGCAAAATTTTACTCTAAGAAATTTTAGTTGAATGAGGAATATGGGACAAAAATGAAAAAGTGTATAGAATGTGCTAACAATTCTTATTTTTATGTCACAAATTGTTTCAACTAAGTTAGCTAAAATTATTTGAGTGTTTCTACATAAATATAACAATTGTAACAAAAAGTATATTTAATTTTATATAAAATAAAATAAGACAATATTAATGCTAGCAGAATAATAAGAAATAGATTTGCTAATTAAATAATAAATAACATTCAGTGCAGCAGGTTGTAGCAGAAACAAATTACATGGCGATGTAATACAATAGTTTTTTGATACCGAACCATCAAAATTGCAGGATAATTAGTACCGTTTTTATTGAATTGCTTTTTAAAGGAAAAAAGGAATTTTGTAAGTTGGGAATTGGAATTATACATATATTTGGAAATATTTTCCATATTTGTGATGCAGCAAACAGTATTTGACAGAAAATCAATGAAACGAAACGAATCATACACAGGAATACTAATTATTGGTTTCTAGGTTACGATAAATGGATCATTGTAATTAATCCTTTATTGATGTCTGATGGTACTCCTTGCTCGCCGACTGATGCTAATATTGCTCAATTAGATCAACATTGATTTTAAACCTTTTTTTGTGTTTTTGGCACAGTGACCTGCGGTTTATGATACAGACGCGATCTTCGTCTAATTTGATTAGAAAGCACGCATCACGAACCCGGTCACTGTCACCAAGCAGGTAGACGACGTTCGAGGCGCATCCCCAGCGAGTTTCAACCGAGGGGGCGGCCCCGAGCGTCAAATTTTGACTAATTTGTAATTGGCGGAGGCGAGACACGCTCCAGGATTGCTTCTGCGAAGGATAAACCATCCTGGTCCTCTCGGAGTAGGGATTTAGGCAAATCCCGAAAACTCATCCAACATCTTATTTCTGAACACGTTTTGATAAAATCTTGACAAAGATTATAATAGTTAATATAAAAATTTGAAATTCTTTGAGCTAATATTAGAAAGTTCTTTTGTGCTTTATTTATGAAATCGCGTTTATAATATACGCTACCAATCCTTAGAAAAATGTGAATAGAGATGCTCGTGAGATCCGAGAGGACCTTTTACGTTTTTGAGAGTTAGATTATTACATTTGGAGAAATTATTGTTACGTTTTGGAGAGTTTAGTCAAATTAAATATCATTAAGAGTCTTGCGCAAATTTATTGACAACTGTGTAATCGTTAGTGTACATTGCATACGTATATCTACTATTATTAAGGGAAGAACTTTGTGATCCTTAAGGGGAACCTTAAATCGATAGGAAATTGAGCAAACCAACTCGGCGCCGCAGCTTCATTGAAGCTCAAAAGAGGCTCGTGTGTTGCGAAAAGAAGAAAAACGATTTTCTGCTACTCAAACTTTAATCCTGTTTTTCTCGAAACGCAAAATTTTACACGCCCTGCAACGAAGCTCAAAAACTAATCTAAATATTCTATAGACAACTGACCCCAGCAAGACGAGAGCTCCGTTTTTTATATTTTTATTTAAAACGTTGTCGTTAACAATTGTTTTCTTCAAAACTTCGCTATTTTTGTAATTTTGCAAATTTTTAGAAAAGGACACCGTCATCCTGGGCGTTTTTGCATAAAATAAAGAATTCAGTTTGATTTTTTGTTTCAGATCATTCAGAAGATGCCATTTTCAAGCCACCACTGTACCGTCGTTATTAACAATAAAATTTTAAAGAAAATATTGTTTACATTATAACATTATTAAATGATACCTCAAATTTTAAATCAGTCTACGCACTACTTGAAAAACAAGCCATTTACTTCAGGTTCCCCCTTAAACAAACTATCTCCATTATTGATCATCCACTGACAGTTCCTATCTTTCTTTCCTTTTCCACTCATTTTTCTTCACGCGCCACCCTACACCGTATTCCATTTCTATGGCAGTTTTGTTGATTGGTATTGAAAAAACGTGATCTTTCCACTTATGGAGGGCGGCATTGCGATTCGATCTTCCGCAACATCGAAGATTTCCAGTAGCGTTAACGGGCAATCACGTTCTATTTACACCTCCGTGGTGCACGTGTGGCCGAGGACACGCGTGCCAGTTGAAACGTGGCCGGGTGAATACCTTCAATAAAGAGCGTAATTTCCGAGGAGGCTGGCTGCCTACTCGACAGGAACTGAACGTTCGCACAAAACCTGCTCTGTAACGACTTCGTTCGCGTTTCCCTCCTGCCTTGTCGCGTATTCAGCGACGCGCTCGTGTGCCAAAGGGTTTCGGCTGGCTTTCATTTACCAAGGATTCGAAATTATTTCCTTTTTTGCTCCTTTCGCCAACGAGATCGTTAAAACGCGAAAGTTTATTAACCGAGTGAGTGAAACGTTCAACTTTGAGGGCGCGCCGTTTTTTTCCCTTCGAGTTGAAAGAATTAACTCGTAATTACGCGACGGGCGTTTAAGTGTGAGGACGTTAATGAATGACTGGGTGTAGGCGTTACGAAGGAAAATGTAAGTTGAACGACGCTTGATAGTATCAAAACTCTACTGTAATATTCCAATAAGCAGTATTAGCGCTTTGTACGACGCACGTGAGTCTGTCGTTTACTGTAACCAATTACAAGTAATTTTGTTGAATGTTTGCAATTATTTAGCATGCCATGCAAACTGTTCAAAGTCGCTCAGTATCGACCAAAGTTAGTTAACCGTTCGACTAAGAAAGGCATAAATATAAGTAAATTTTCAGATTTCAAGTAAAAATTAACTTTAACTATAATTTTTCTTTCTTTCTTTTAAAGAAATATCTTTTGACTTTTTGTCGCAGAATTAGTTGATTATGTTTTTTATAAACAAGTGAATATATATAGGTAACCCTCCTACAACACGGCATCTTATAACACGTTTGCCTTCTAACACGATAGAATAAATTGCACTGAATAACAATTTTCTTTAACATATTTAAAAACTAAATTTACTATAATGCCTTTATATGAAAATATATAAATCAATTATAATTTACTCATTTATAACTCTATTCCGATAGAAATTCCGGAAGAAATTTGTTAAATTAAGGTTACAGTAAATGAAGATAATATTTTTTGTTTTTCTTTTTCGTTTTGCGTTATACATGTATTTATATTTTGAATAAAAATTAAGTTGCTTATATAGAATTAGAAAAAATGTTTTGTATCAATTTTCGGAACGTAACCCCCTTTTTTGTACTGGCTGTTGTACTGGCTAGCAAACCATCTACCGTGTTATAGGAGGGTTACCTGAACGATAATTCTGTATAACATATTCCGAGGTTATAGCTTTCTTTCAACATTATCAACGTGCTGACATTATAAACAATATCTTACTTATTTTTCTTAATTAGTCATTTTTATTATCAAATTGAAGAAATACAGCTTCTTCTTCCCAAATTATTTATTTTAAATTTGATTTTTGCAGAGGCTATACCAAGTTACATTGAAAAGTAATCGATAATGTACAACAGCCTTGTAATATATTTTAAAATAAAAATAATATGAAAAAATGAATTAATAAAAATAATGGAAAATTAAGTTTCATGTATAATCTCTTCTTTATTTCAATGGAAATTGTTACTGTAGATTTATTTGTTAAGTATTTTTACTTATTTTCCTGATACACTATGATGTTGTTAAACTGAAATTTTTCTCATTTATTTGTAATGAAGATTTATATAAAAGCGCTAAATTAATTTACAATAGACCCAAGTTACACAAAAAAGTAGTTTTTGTGTATTCAGTCATGAAATAATAAAAAGGTGTAGTGTAAATTGCAAAAGTAGAGACATGCAATTATATGACACGCACAATTACCATTCAAAATTGTTAAAATATTGCTTCCATATCTTTAGTCCACAAAACGTCCATCCCCCTATGATTAACATATTGTTTCAGTAATAGAAAAATAATCATGAAGCGAAAGGTTAGTAATTATCTTTATCGAAGTTAGTAATTTTGTCATTTTAATTAGCACAGTCCGGTTGCTCGAGTGTTAATAACAAATTAAGCTTATCTAACACGCTGAAAATCATCGTAAATATTATTAAAAGCTGCAGCCGAGAGATACGAAGTAAAAAATATAAATATTATCTCACCACACAATAGGGGAATACACTTCAACAATGCACCTACTTGCAATAAAGTCAACGGCCTGTTTTATCGTACAAAAATCTCGCGGTATTGATATTCGTATCTCTCGAAGAATCAACACGCCTACGCTCGATGTTTTTCAATCGGAAACGAATCGCTGTATTTAATTATCCTCTCTCGTTATCCAACGCGCGGCCTCAAAGGCCGATGTAAATGAAACTAACTGATAACTATCATACAAATTATACGTCTGATTCACGCGTTTAAGTACCCTTCTGTCTAGCGCTTGCATATTCAATGCGGCAACAATCCTTTGATCAATGAAAAAACTACGTATTTATGGAGTTATAAACAGAATTAGTCCGTGAGACCGAGGTTAGTGCTCGTGTAATAAAAATAGTACTGAAACACGTTTCGTATACAAACGATCACAGCATTCCTAGCAATTTTGCATGTTTATTCGCGACTCGGCTATTTCCTGAACAAGAAACCGATAAGGACTCGTTTTAAACTTTACGTCTAAATCATTTTTTGACCCTTTTTAACAATAATTAATTTATTCGAACAGATAAAGAGCCTAGTAGACAGATTTTACAAAATTATTTTAATTATTTAAGTATTATTATTATATTATATTTCAATAATATTCAATTATTTTATGTTTCCAGATCTTTGAAAAACTGTTATTAATAAATAACGAGATTTATACATATAATAACTAAATGGTGAATATTTACACAGGGTGTCTCAGAACTAATGTAAGAAGCGGAAATGGAGGTAGCTGAGACGATTTTGAACAACAATTTCTGGTTCTTACACTAGTTCTGAGACACCCTGTATATGACATGGTAGATGGCACACCATTGCCGCATTTAATATATTTCCAGTAATATATTGTCACGAAGAGAAAATGAATAACAAAAGAAATTGTTTATTGAAGACATTTAGAAGTTATTAACAGGTCAATTGAAAATTTTCGTGAATTATACTAAATTGTTTATAAAGAAACCTATGTTTTCGAACGGAATTCGACAGCCACAAAAACTACAGAAGATTATAAACGATAGAGACTACATAATTGATTCAATAAATCATCTTTTGCAGAATAACGGACTTTTAATAAGTTTGTGACACTTATTTATATTAAAAAGCTATATTTCTGAAACCAAAACCTCCCTTCTAAAAATATAGATCTCAGAAGTCGAGGTTAGCAACGACGCCCAGTAAACCTACGTAAGTGGCGAAGGGTTTTCAAAGAAAATAGAAAACCTTGTTACATTAACTAATAATAAACAAAAAGTGTGAACTTTACGGTACAAAAAGATCAAAATACTTTATCTTTAGCAGATGTTTTCTATATAATATTATATAAATATCACGAGCTCAATTTCCTTGGATCAAAGAGCATTCTGTTATATTACTGTGCAAAGCAATCGATTTATTTTTAATCGATCTAATATATTCTTTATATAAGAATTTTCACCAAATGCCTCACTTTGCTTCTCTCTTTAGAATAAAATATAGTTTAATTTCGAGTTTTTAAAAATAAAACAGAAAAATAAATATAGACTGAAACATACTACGTACTAGCATAAATAGTAAGTCTCAAAAATGCGTTAATGCCTTGACAAATATAATTTTTGTAATCTAAAACGGGACTATTTATAAATACACCAAATTTCAAGAAATTTCTTGTACAAAATAATCAGCATAAACAAAATAAAGGATATTAATGTAAAAATCCACGCATGAGGTTATACTGATCATGAAAACGTTAACCACTCCGTTGATATGTCCGTAAATATACAAAGCACACATTTATGGCGCTACTTCCGTAAAAATATGTTTTGCAATTTCAAAACAAATTTCAAATCTGAACTTCTCTCGTAAATATACATACGAAAAGTTTGTGTAAACTTATTCATGACTTCGTACAATGCATGCACGTGCTATTTACAAAATCACGTCACAAGCGATTCGTTCTTCCTTTAACTTTCAACGAAGATCTCCCAACCCGGAAATTCCGATTTCAATGAAATTTCATCAACAATTCCACTTTGCAAAATTTTTGTTTGTCGAGTGCGAGGACATGAATTAAAAAATGGCTTATTACGAGCCTTTGACGGTCACCAACATTCTACAGCCATAAGCTAAAACCAAAAAATGCCATGAAAGTAGACCACAAACCAAAAATTGCCATTTGACCGCGATGAGTACTAGGTAGCTGTGAGCGAGGGTGCAAAACCACCCCTACCACGTACTTTTCTCGACACCCAAACGCTAGTTTTTAGTTCTCGTACAACCTCGACAAGAGAAGCAACAAAATACAATAATTTCACCAGACACCAGTCTTCTCCTCTCTACATACAGTCAATACATTTCGCGACCCTATAATATTATTGTTGATACACGCACAACTTGATTATCCATTTCCCTTATGGATAAAATACTTAATAAATCACCCTTTATAAATTTTGTCGCATTAAAACAAAAGATGAAGACTGCGACAGCCGGCCGATGGTCAGTCGTTGAGAGGAAATCGTTGGAAAAACGTGGAAAGAGGGAGAGACATTTCTGGGATAAAATAAAAATAAAAGTTGACATTATTGCTCTAGCTTCCTAATATAATTTCCAATAGTTATAGTTACGCTCCACGGTGTACCTGTATCTAATTGTAATTAAAAACACGTGTCACAGAAGAATGCATTTACTCGACCGTTCCGACATTCCTTCGGAAAAAGGTTCCACCGTAACCGTGGCCTAAGGGCGCATCGCGCACGCAGAAACTACCGTCTCTCTCTTCCGTTATCGACGACCGCATTGCGAAATTGCAATAATCAATAGCAATTAAAACTGTTTGTCGCACGCGATCCACTGGAAAATTCTATCCTGCTGGCCGGCAGAGAACGTAATACACCATGCTGTCACAGAAATGACCGTGTGCAGCATTTAATGTTGATTAGGTTCAAGCACGAAGTAAGGAACTCGCGGTTTACCCTTCGAGCTTGCTGCACCGGAAACCAGGATCGCCTGCTATCGATTCAGCCCTTTGTCTACGTTGCACAATAGAGTACTAAATATAGTGTATCCCAATAAAATATATACACGTTTTGTTGTCATATATTTCGGTAACGGTAAAGTAGACAGACGTTAATTCGTAATCGTATCGGTTGTACTTAATAAAAAAAATTTATTAACAAAAATTGTTCAATATAAAAAGGACAGTAATAATTTTGTATAACTAAAGAAGGATTAAAGAAGAATTTTGTCCCAGAAAGGTGTACGATACGAATCCAAGTCCGCGAGATGACGGCTAGGTGAACGTATTTCGCTCTATCCCTATCCCAAATTCCCCACTATATCCCACTTGGTCCCTGTTGGTTAAAGATGATGACAAACGACCACCGCGAATCATTCAGTGTAAGTGAAATGAAATAATAATATTACACCATCGGCATAGATTTTATTACTCCATTTCACTCAATCTTCAACGCCACCCTAGGCCAAGGGTGACAAAGCGTGTTAGGGTGGGGAGTTTGGGGTAGAGAATAAAACCTGTATACAAGTTACAAGTACCGTATTATAAAGGGGTTACTTGTATTTTCGCTTCATAATTATTATAAGTGGTAATTGATTTCAACTAATTCAATTATGTTCTGATTATATGGGATTTTAAATTCAACTGAAAGGAGTTTAATTTTATCATTTTTTATAAGAACTTATATTAATAACATTTTTAAAAATAATTTTATATAAAACTACCCATTATCCACTATCCACTTAGAATAATAAAGAAACGATTCTGCGTTTTATGCGAGATATTTTTCTTAATTTAGCAGTTTGGAGTGCAAAGGTTAATCACAACGGGAGCTCAAAGTTCAAAGATTTAATAGTTAATGGTAAGAATAGAAACTGAAAACTCGTAAAATAGACTGTTATTTACCGATAGTGGACGTGTAAGCATACTGTGAAATTACAGTCCGCGGAAGCGTAAATATTTCAGACGATTTATAACTCACCGACACGTTTCCGTGAGCATTCTAAACGAATCGTTAAGAAGATATTAATTTCACGATAAATCAATATTGCAAATAAGCCTTTAACGTCATCAGTGATTTAACTCAATCTTTATTCTAATTTATTCAATCAAAAGTATGTCTATTAGGCGGATGCATGTGAAATGTTCTTTAAAGTGAACTATTAAAGATATAATTTCTTTTTTGTAAAAGTATTATATATATTTAAACAAAATAACTTTTAAATAACTTCATTAAGTGAAATAACTTCATTCAATGAAATATTCATTAAATTTTTCACCTCTAAATTTTGCTAACTAAAACTTGATAATTTTTTATTTAAAATGACAGTTTTCAAGCGATAAATTAATTTCTGACATATTTTTATTATATTATTCCCAAGTTTATGTTCACAAAATCAGATTGGAAGAAAATCAACTATTTCTAGTTTCGAAAAGTTAAGTTTAGGATACAATTGATAATTAATACACACATTTTATAAAATATTTGTACTTCTTTAATTCACTATCTAGAATTATTCTATAAAATTTAAATTTAAGATAAAGCCAACATTTGATATGCACCAACTTGATATTAAAATAATTGTTGAAATATAAAAACGTTCCTGGCCGCTCTTCCTACTAATAACTGAGACATCCCTGGAGAAAAAGTTGCGTACCATTTTTAGAAATCAATATCGATTTAATCTGCGAGCAGGTGCTGTTTAGATTTCTAATTATGCGACACGATGGTTTTATGATAATATATTCGTGCAAGATATACTAATGATTCTATCGGTCATGAGGCGAATCGTTGAGTGTTGTTCGCTCGTCGAATAAACGCGACTGATAATAAGATGAAGGCACAAGGTTGTATCGAACAAAAATTTTAACCAAGAAAAAAGAATTTATGTGGTAATCAAGAAAAGTATATTCAAAAACGTGCCAGAATTATGCTCGAAAATGCATAATAAATTTTTATTACTGTCTAGAGAAAAATTCGAAACGATTCAAAGCTTTGCAGAAATACAGATTTTCTATAATACTGATGACGTTAACGAAACTATTTTTTCATTTCAACAACAAAACAACTCTAGGGGCGAGCACAATCCTTCGAAGAAATCATGAATATTTGTGAAACGATATAATGTATTGTGATGGTAACAGGTTTTCTAGAAACGTTATTATTTTCATTTAATTACCCTTACCGCGTATTTCTTTATATTATCTAAAAAAATATTATTAGCCATAGTGTATTACGTATAATTGCCTGTTATATATAATCGCCACTAGGTTTGGTAAATGTGATGAATTCTTGAATATTTATCAAATTAACCGGCGAGTTTAGTCTAATATCTCTAATATTGAATAATTTGTAGTAGTAGCAGTAAACGTTATTTGAAAAAATGTTTTTTTATCGAGAATATGAGTTTAGTTTGTTTGTTATATGTAACCGTTTTGTACCAGTTCTAATAATAAAATTATTTTCCCTACTTAGGTCTCTCATTTGACAAAACACGTCAGTCCCTTATTCAAATTTCGTTCAGGCTACATCCATGTGACTTAAAATAGCCATTTATTGAATTTTTCAATGTAAATTCATCAGATTTACCAAACCTAATGCTGATTATATATAATAGCCGGTAATTATACATAATCAACATTCATTTTTTGAAATATTTGATCGAAGGAATATAATGTGCAGAGGCAAAAAAGGCCGTTATAATTAAAATAAACATTGTACTTATTGTTTACAATGTTCATTCCATAAAAATGTATCTACTCACAGAATCGAGAAGCTTTCTCTTATTTAACGTCGGTCAAAAATGTATTAATCAATGTTCAAAATGTTTCTCTTCGCACCTAGCCTGATGAGATACTTCATGAAAAGCACATTAATTCGATCCCGCGATAATTTAGTTAGCGAAGCGTATGTTTTACATTAAAGGTAAACAATAAAATAGGTTTCACGTACACGTTAATTGAATTACGGTGTATATTAATGAGACAAGATTTCCAATGTGCTAATTTATGGAAGGCCCTCGAACCGTGTTATTATTCAATTACGATAATTCAATCCTGCAATATAAAATGATACATTTTTGTAACAACGTGCTTAAATATTGCGACGTAAATAACTTTCTTGAAAAGGAAAACGCCATTTCCCCGTTCCTGTTCATTAAATAAGATTGAACGCGGATTCAGTAATTAGCAGTGCTAATTACCGAGTCCCTTATCCCCTTATTAACACTAAACGTATCAAGCGAGGTCAAACGACCCCTTTCAAAATTTACTTCAAAATCGTACATTCATTGCTATACCAAGACAGCGTTTCCTGTTACAATTAACAGATGAACTCGCCACAGAGTATCACGAATTTCATGAAGAAGAAAAGGAAAACTTACAAGAAGGAACATGACCCCTATCAAATCACCCCTTATTGTAAGAATGGTTTAGTGTTAAATCTAAAAGACTTCTTCGTCATAGTATTACATTTTTTAGGTAACGTTGGGCTTTTGACCGACCGTGTACGCAAACGTGCACACGTACAGGGTGTATCAAAAACTCAGAATACCTGAACAACTTGGACGAATTTGCCTTTACAGAAAAATGAAAGTTGTGGGAACAAAATTGACTCGTTTCGGGGTCAACATAAATTTTTCATCCGAACGCCCCTGTTTTTGATTTCCGCAAATAATAAGAACGGGAAATTCGAACGAACTTTCAACCAGTTAGAACGAAAAAGTTCTTTGAAAAAGTTTCTAGCAAGCAATCTGTGTATCAGCCGTCTACGCGGAATTGCCAGCTTAATAAATTAATACGTACACCGTGATTCGACGAGCCGAGGCTGGAATCGATATATCGAATAAAAAGGAATTTACGAACAAAGTATTTTTAGACGAACAGATGCCACAGCCTTGGTTGTATAAAAGTTGAACTAAAAATAAGTGACCAATCGTGAGAGCTTATTTACTAATGGGAAAATTGACTCATCGATGTGTGACGGTGTACGCGCAAGCACCGCTTAACAAGAGCAGCGCGGAATTTCTCTTTTTCCCAGGAGAGAAAACTAATTACCTAGTTGGTTTGTTCTACATACTGAACATGATTTTTTTTTGCTTTCGATCAAGAACCACAGGGACACGTTTTAAACCTCTTTGAAACGACGAAATTAATTGAACCCATGTGCGTCATCAATCTTTTTTCTTGTTTTGAACAAGTAAAAAGTGTTTTACTTTGAAACGCAATCAGCTTGCGTACAAAGTTTTAGAATCTTGTTGTATGGTTTCTTTAACGAGTCAGTTGGACATATTACTACAAATAGAGAATAATTAAAATATTAAAATATTAATGCACAATTATTGGCAAAAATAGAAAGGAAATAATATACTGGAATAGAGACCAGAATAAGCTTAGACCCTAAAGTAATCAAAATTAAAAGAAACGTTTGTTTCTTTGAAAAATCTTATGAAAACTGAATGTTTATTACGTGAAATTAGAGAAATATATGTTAGAATTAAGGTTAGGTCTCAATGTTGGGTCTTTGGGTCAAAGACGAACCAAATATTCAAAATTCGTATTTTTAAGTTTATGATTTAATTAGGAATCAAAATATTCTTGATTGTATACTTCAAATGTAATTAAAGCTCAACATTTTATACCATACTTGAATTATCAACAACTAAATAGTTGTTGCTGAGTACTATTAGTTACTTATCTGATAATTTCAGATAATCTTTGGAACCATAATTTCGAAATATTTCGTTTGGATAATTGTTTTCCATCAGTTGATACTTTTTTTAACCCTTTCTACTCGGGTGTCCCCTCTGAGGGAACACGAGAAGAATGCAGGTGATTTTTAAGGGAAATATAACTAATTTATTTTTCTTTTTCCAAGTTTCCTCCCAATATAATTTAAATAAAATAATTATCCCCAATACTATATTACCTTATCTAGAATGGTTTGTTATACATTATTTTGCAACTAACTATTTTTGAATATTTAAATATTCAATATTTTAAATATTTAAAAAAAATATCCGAGTGCAAAGGGTTAATTTTTAGGGTCAAGGGAGACTTGAAGGTCATACGTGCAACTATTTTTAGTAAACTTTAAACCTTTGTGTCAGTACCCACGTACCTGAGTGCCCATCTCAATACATTGTGTGAACATTTTGTGCCTTCCAACAAATATTTAAAAAAAAATATCCGGATCGTCATGGTTTAAGACATATCTTTTTTCCTTAATCCAAAAAAATGTTTGATTCAAGGTTCATTTGTTACTAAACCAATAAAGATATTTTCTGAGATCATTAAACGAATAAAAATTTAATGTCTAAATAATAATAATTATTTATTTAAACGCATTCTGCATGTGGTACAAGCTATTTTCATTTTTGTTATTGCTCTGTAACACAATTGGCGAAAACCAGAAATAAAAATTATTTCAATAAAATTATTTTTGCCAATTGTTTCTATTCAGGAACATTGGTAGGATATAAAAACAAATTGTCCGTGTAAATATTTCTACTGGATCCTTTATAAACATTCTTTATTCGTATTAAGAATATTTGAATAAAAAGCCTTGTGATTCAAATAGATAGACAACTAAACAATTAAAATAATAATATGGAAAACAAGTATAATCAATATAATTAAGATTTACCCGTGATAGAATACGTTTACCATAAAAATTCTAAAAGAGGCACCCCGGATATTGAATAACATAATATGTTTCGGCCATTGGCATAAGAGTTGTAAAAGGGGTTGCAACAAGCATATTCAGAACAACGTTGATACTTACGTTTTGTAAATAGTCAAAGTTTTTTGAGAGCTAAGAACGCGAAGATCGTCTGAGGATTAACCAACCCTTTGTATGAAACAACCCTTTGTATCGTATGTTTGACACATATTGTCTTATATTTTTGACACCAACGATAATTATAAGCAAAGGAATTATTCATTATTTTATTTGAAATGAATAATATTCCGTGCGTTCACTGTGCCACGTGTGAAAATACTTCGTCCACAAAAGGTTAACACCTTGACTGCCACGTCATCCTTATATGGGTGACACTTCCATCACCCATATTATTAGGAATTCTTTGATTTTTCTATTGGGTATTAGAAATTATAGGTAATAGAAATAACAAATTATTGTGGAAGTAGAATATAAAATTACCATCAAATGGAATTTTTAGTAGCTGCAACGTGGCAGTCAAAGTGTCAAGTAATATTAGACAGAAGTAGAGGATTCGACCTTGTACAAGCAAAAAATACAGACTACTTGAATAATCGGGACTTACCCATTGATGATGGAAGAGGATTCATCATTGTTCGATGGTCCCGACACCTGGACTTTGGGCACGTTGTAGAGATCCGCCTGTCCTTGGCCATATCCTTGTCCATGACCATGACCTGCTTGCTGCTGATGATGGCTGTGTGTCGTCGAGTATTCATCGCTGTCGCTACTCTGCGGAGGCTCGGATCCTACTCCTCCACGAGGTCTGCGAGAAACAATTATTTTCAGATATTAACACTTTGGCTACCACGCTGGCTGTTCAAAATTTCATCGAGCAATAATTTTATTATTTTCTGAATAACTTCATTACTTCCATTACTTGTAATTTCAGTTACTTATTACGAATATTTCTAGTTAAATTAATTAACGAATTCCTAGTAATACGAATAATGAATTTCTATAGAAACGCGAATGTCATCCAGGTATGGTGAATAACTAAAACCTTCGCACTTTAACCTTTGCTAATTAACACACCTGCGAGTAATCTAACTACATGTTCGTGAAATAAAGGCATAAATTAAAAACACAAATATGATTGAATTCTTTTTATTATTGAGACCGGAAGTATTTGAAAAGGAAGAAACAGAATGAATTGAATTAAAATTTTGCCAAAATATAGCACATAAATATAAACTTAAAAAATCTCAAACTGTCCGAAAAATCGATAACCGTAAAAAATATGGAGTTTCGTCAAATAGAAAGAAATGCAAATTAATTGTTTAAAGAAAGATGCACAGTTCTGATAAAAAAACATATCGATGGCCTTCGTACGTTTTCCGCATGTCCATTTGCAAAAAAATGTTTACATCAAATGTGTTAGAACACTTTTAATGAAAAAAAAATGTAAAAAAAAGAGAACAACTTTTAACGGGATTGAACCTTAATCGCCGAAATGACAGACTAATATATCATTCCCTTCCACTACGTCATTGACATGTTTGAATTATGCAAATACAAAACGTCAACCTAACAAATGATTTTTCATTGCAAATTATTCACTAACGACAGAGTTTCGACTCACTTTAAAGGTCAAATTACATCAGAGGTCCTGCGCTACAGTATACATGCATATATGAAGATGAACAAAATCGATAGGTATCTCATAGCAAAGCTCCATTGTTAAAGTATCATTTGTTCCACGTTTTTTTTTTATGAAAACCAAAAGACAGCTGATTCATTTGAAAAAATGCAAAAAGTATTGATACATTTAAGAAAATGTGTCATTAATTTGTCAAAACATAAACGAAAATTATTTTGAAAAAGGTTAAAGGTTTAAGTTGAAATTTTGATCTAAGCATTGCGATTGAACAGCGAGGGTTATGTCAACAATTATTTAACGGAGGGTGAAAAGTTAATACAGCCTAAAAAAAATATGCTAACGAGAAAAGATTGATGTATTTAATTAAATGAAAATAAGCGTCGGTTATTTTATCTTGATTAAATCACAAAGAACATTACCTGTAAGATGAATTACACACTTAACCTAAAAGAAAAAAGGTGGACGCTTCGCGTAGTTATTCAAATCATACGAATACAATTGAAATTACCATAAATTCGAAGCAAGATTTCCTTTTGAATTGCAAAACAACTAATGAACGCGTAAAATATTCAATGATTTGGTGAAATCACAACATTTATGATTCATACAAGAAAATATCGTTACGCAATTTAAAATTCAACGACTGACGCGGACAGGATTGCCAATTTGAAATTCTAGTTTCGCATCAAACAACGCTTAACAAATACCCAAACACATTTAAACGTATTTTTGACAAATAAACTCAACATTCAGATTCTTTTCATTCTAATTATTGAAAAGCTCTTAAATTTTTTTCTTTTTTACTTGTATTTGAGATATATCGAACTCTGCATTTAACAGAAAATGTAAAAAAATTTGCAAATAAAAAGATATAATAGATAAACTCCACAAGATAGTTGTAACACATTCATATTTTTTTAATTATTATTTCCTTCTTTACAAACTTTTTCTAATTGCAGTTTAAAATTATCTACACGAAGAATGATAAATATTTCATAAAATGGATCGTACGTATTTCGTTTTCAATAATTTTAACTTAAAACAACAGTCAAGAAAGAATTCAATGAGTTTTTCAACGTCAATCAAACGGAAAAAAGAAAGTTAAATTGATATCCCTGATGTCATGACGATCACGCGCTTAACCTAAATAAAATTCGAATACGTACATCTTGCTGGAATACGTTTGGCTGACCTACCATAAATTCGAAGAAAATTTCTTTCAAAATCGAAAAATAACTCTTAAACACGTTAAGAACTCGAGGATACTCGTCAGATCGCGAAATTTGTGATACACAGATAAAAGGGTCGTTACGAAATTTGAAATTTAACCAATGACACGAGTAAATAGTTTTAAAAAATCACACCTGCGATGAGTGTTGTCGTAGCTGGCAGTCCAATAGAGGGGCGCCACTGTCCCACGTTACTGCTATACTGTCACATGCAAAAACTGACTCAAACAAGATCTTCTCCCACGATCCACAGATTTAATTACTTCAAACTCTTCTCAGACATTCAATGTACACAATAAAAATAACTGCGGCAACTTTCCGTTCAAGCCTGAAGACACTTCTGAACTTCGTTCGGTCAATACAATCACAGCATCTCTCTGAGAAACTGGCCGGAAGATCAATGAAATTGTTGTCGGTGGCTGTTCAAAGGCTTATTTTCTCATGGATCTTCTCTCATTCCTGGTGCTCGAAGAATAACCACCGATATACTCGTTACGGATATTACGAAATAACAGTACTAATATTATTCTCTCGGCGATCTAGAACGAAGTACCAATTGCCTTCATCTCAATACACCTTTTAGCAGACAACGTGGACAAAGCGTGTCCCAGAAATGCTGACAACGAAAATACGGCAATGCGGTGTGTGCAGTCCACGCTCGTGCGACTCTTCGCTCTACTCGACGACACTTTCGCGGATGTACACCAATGGTACAGCACTATCGGATGTACGTGAACGCACACTCAGCTGTTTCGGCGCGTCTGCGCCAGTCTGCCAGCTATTGACCGAATACCACGTTGCTGGGCACGTATAACTATATACATGTAACCGATTTCTGTGTGTATGCTCGTGTGTATACACGACGCTCAAACACTGGCTAACGAGAAGATCGCATCGCTGCACCCGGAGGTATCCCGGAGTCGGCCAATAGGGGGAGGGGGAGCAGTGTCGGTCAGCTGATCGCGAATGTTGTTTCCTGGACTAACTCATCGGGTGGTCTCTTTCTATCGCACGAGCGCCGCGATAGAAACGGGCGAAACAGAGCTATACACGTGCGCAGTCTCGCACCGCTATATATTTACAGTGGACATTTAATTGCCTCATGGGCCGACGAAATAAAAATAACTTCCTCATTAAGGTACTACCGGTATACAGGCTGTTCCACTTAATCGGTCCCCTCGGGTATTTAACTATCGATGATACCGGAGAAATGTCGAAAATTTGAATGACTTTGAAGGGCGTATAACTTGATGCTCATAATTTTTTTTTTAAATAAAAATATACGAAATATACGAAGATTATCAATATTTTTGTTACAAAATTACATGTATTTGAATACATGAATTCTTGTATGCGAAAAGAAATAATAAATTACAAAAATTCTTTTTCTAAATTTCAATAGATAAGAAAAAAAAAAATAATTATAGTATGTAAAAAATTATTAGAATGTAATATTTAAAAATCAAGGGATATTTCAAATGATAAAATATTTCGTATTTATTCATTTCTCTACCTAAAAAGAACTTTGCAAATTCAGTGAAAAAAATGTCAATGATATTCATATTTCCATTTCTAAAAGATTTATTCACATCAAATTCTGTACTCCTGGAACAGTTTCATACATATATGAAGAGATTTATTTAAATAAGACACCCACCAGTATATTATTGTATGTGTTTGTATTCTAAATAATAAGTGTGTAGAGAAAATATCACAAAAATAGTTTTACTGCTTTTATAAAAAATATAAGTTACTTGTTTTTTTAATGAACCTATTACAGTCTTAGACACTTTGATAAATATTTCAGAATTATTTTGGATTTCTTTAAAGCTTGAGTAAAACGACTAATGTACACTATTACTTCACATCTTAATAATTAGTAATAAAAGATTAAACGGAATAACATTTACTTTCAAACTTTTCTTAATTACATCACACTTAACTTTAATTGTTTCAACAGTGTAAAGATGGAAAAATAATAATCAAAGGTTTGCTAGTCAGTTAAAATTCAGAGTGTCCTGTAACTGGTATTTTAATTCAACTTTTTTAATCTTTTAGACAAATTATTTTTATTTCATTTTATTTTTCAGACAAATTAAATTTAAATATTTATTCCATAGATGTGCCTTTAACCCACTCTTCGCACGACGGATGCTAAAATCGCTTTGACTTATAATAATATTATTATAATTTTATACAAAGTGTAAAATATATATCCACGTGAAAATATCTTTAAGTATAACAAAGTATTATTCCGAAACATTATTATTTTGAAACAGGAAACATTCCACACAATTTCTGAGTCAACTTTTCTATTAGTAGGGTAATTAATTTACAACGATATCTAATAACAAGGAAACATAGTGAACCATTATTAATTGATTTGGATGAAACTTTGTGGATTTATAAAATAATTCAAGACAAAATTCATAGAAATGGAACCAAGCATATTTATACTTGTAATATTTTCCGAGAAACGAAGATGAATTTTAATTTAAAAATAAAATTCACATGTAAGCTTGTATTTTTTAATCCTATGAATTAAACTTTTGATATTGTTTGATAATATTATGTAAAATATTAATGCACAAACTATTTACTTGTACTGCGTTTCGGTTCAAATATCGATCTCTATTAAGATAATTAGAACCCCTAATGAGAAAATGAGAAACTTAATGCTCGCAAAGCTAAGAAGTTTTGCGCATAAAAGTCACATCAAATATACCATGTAGTTTTATCAATAATTAGCAAATACAAGATCCAAAATATACCATATATTTATTAATTACGTGAAACATCATATTCGTTATTTTACCACTAATTAATTTTCTTGCGATATCTTAACCTCTTCAGGCACATTATGTCTCTTTACCTTATTAGAGAAAAAACGAATAGTGTCAATTTTATACAAAATTATCCACTACTCGTTCAAAAAGGTTTCATAAAATGCCAGATAGAAAATTTTACACATCAAAATCAATCGCCATCTCTAACAGTATAATATATTACGTAGAAAAGAATATGTAGCCTGCTATTTATAAAAATTAGAATCTACCTTTTTCGTTTATGCATATTTACCATTTTCGAGAAAAACACTGGCTAGTCATTTCATGAACACCCTCTGCTCGTATTCACAAGAAACTGACACAGTGGCGTAACGAGAGGGTTACAGAACCCCGTTGAAATTAAAATTTCAACAGTATCCGACAATGTCATTGATGTTTCACTAATCGTGTCTATGTTTCCAGTCATCCTAGAGCATTCGAATAACGAACTGCACGAATCATTCTCTGGCAAGATGAAATTTTGAGAAGACACATGAATACCGCGTTTCTCCCCAAATCATCACTGATTTTATTTTAAATCATCACAAGATTCGGCTTACTAACGTCTGATAAATAATTCACTGTAAATAACAGACGGAATATCGTACAAATGCGACAACACACCCCACTGCGGCGCACGATGGCCAGCATCCTGGAACCGTGTGCGCGGTGCTCCGGATTCTGACTGACGAAACATCGCCGATACGTTCCCGGCAATTTCTCTCTCTTAACCGCGAATAGCGAATATGTCCGATGAATCGTTACCAGTGCTTAGGAGATAATTCAGAGAGACTTACGTGGGCATTGACACGACCGGGCAGCCAAGTTGCAGAAGGTTCCTGGCGAGATATTCCGGCGCAGGTGCGTCGATCGTTGGTGCTGAGTGCCTGGCGGGTCGGACTGGCGTGGCATTCGATTTTTCCGCTGTCCACGATGCGGATATCGATGGCTTGCCGTCGTACGACGATACGTACAATCGATTGCGATCGACGTTGCCCGAATCCGATGATTTCGGTATCCTTAGGGAGCTGGCCCGCCGAAACGACGTGCCCAATTCGCTGTCTGAAAAGAATCACCGATAATCACGGTTCACTTCTTAATTGTAATGACAGTGCTTTTTAGAAGGGAGATCGTAATTGACCCTTTCGATGTTCGTGTCGAGTATACTCGTCATGGAAAGGTGGCAATTTTTTGCTTAATGACAAGTACATTCGTCGTGAAGTAAATCACTCGTATACAGACGTTTAATCTACACTTTCTTTAAAATTGCAAATCAAATGGAAAACTAAATAAATAAGGGATGAAACACGAGTTAGAATATAAAATTAGCTCATATTTTGACAAGATTGTCTAGATAAATTTTGTAATATAAAATTTTCATAAAACTTTTCATAAATCAATCGAGTTTTTTAAAGCATATACGTAATCTTTATGGAAAGATACTGTTATGGTATTAAAAAGTCAAATCACGAGATATTTATATGAAACATTTTACTTTTACACTATCTCACAAAATGTTCGAAATGTGTTCGAAATCTTTATAGATAAAAAATTCAATCGATCCAAAAATGATACTTCCTGCAATGCTTAAATGTTTTCTAACATTTTTTCGTATCATCAATATTTCCATTAGTATTTAATCATCACGTATTTACACGTTTCACGTGTAAATATGTGTCATGATCCAGTAATAATTATTACAAGAAATGTCTCATACCGTTCACAGAAATATTTTGATTTTGGTTTTGATTTCTCTGTTATAGAAGAGTTATTGTAAAAATGACTGCTATTGTCACGAACTGGAAATAATGATTAATATTTTCATGACATAACAATCCTTTCTTCACGCGAAGCAACAGATTTAGAAATGACACGGTGTTCGACGACTGTGTATGTACACCTGTCACAGCGAAACAATTAAAAGGTAATAATTGAACACGGACATTAACAAAATTATACATATGAATTAGTTTCATACGGTAGTCGATACGTTAAATAGATTTAGCGCGCAACGATATTTAATATTTATCGCGATTAATCTTTGATCGATCAGCCGTTAAGGTATCGTAATATTTGATCACCTGAGAATCCTCTCGTCGACATGATAGGAAAACGTGCGACGTGTATCCCACCACGTTAACCAGTGATGCAATAAACGACTGGACGCGATCGGAAATGACAGAGTAACTATGAGAGGTCTGCTGAATGGACAACGACTGATGTTGAGGAAACAAGTTAACGAAGACGCGATTTCTCGCCTGTTCCCGGCGGCGACGCTTTTAATTCGTTTAAAAAACCCTCTTGCATCATGTCAACCTTAGCATTAGTACACTATTTCTTCGGTTTCTCGACAGTTACGTGAGCGCATTAACGAAGACATTTGCTTTCGTAACCAAATCGCTTCTGTGTACCAGAGACCAGCTTACCTTGTATCTGATAAATTCTTAGCGCCATTGAAAAAAAAAAAAGAAGAAGAAGAAGCAGGAAAGCGGAACGTTACGCGATCGATAAAACGTGACAACGCGAGAGAGAAACCGAGAGACTAAGCAGCTGACGGAGCAACGTCCATCAAACACCGCGAATTCTCGCAAGAAATTGGGTGAGCAACGATCCGCTCGAAACGGGAAGATGCGTCACAGGTTTTCCCGTTTCCGATTCGAAGTATCGAAGGCAGCTTGCCAGTAGACGAGACACGACCTCGTGTGAAACTGACTAAAGACTGAAAACCTCGAGCGTCTCTCAGGTATGCACAAGGGCAATCACGTACGGTTTTTGGCAATAGACCGCGCATCCTTCCCGGGAGTACCGCATTTCTACGAACACCTGCGACAAATACACGCTAATGCAACGGAGAACACGTGGAACGCTTGCATTTCAGGCAAATGAATAATATATTGACGTGGCTCTCGTTACGAACGTCCAGACTGCAGGATTTTAAGAGATGTTTTGGTTCTGAATGCTGTTCTCCAAACAATTTTTGGGAACTTTCTTCAAAAGAACTATTAAACTGTTCGCATTAGGTATTTAAAATATGTAGTATGTTTTTTTAAAAGTGTCCAATCAAAATTGCATAAATTATATTTTATTTTATACAGTGTATTCTACTGACTTCAAATAGGAAACTGAGAAATCATCTTAGAAATAAAATAAAAATCTTGATTATTTACAAAATGACTCATCTCCTTAACCATTTAACACCCACACATCTTCAAATTATTTCTTACATCTCGCCACAATAATTTTTCGCGTGATTATTAATATCATTTATCAAATAACAAATGTATACTTTTCCATGTAATCAATAATTTTTCATATTTTTTTTTTGTGGGATTATACGAAAGTTTATCATTCAGTTACTGATGCAGTTTGCAATTTAAAATTACGTTAAATATTTGATAAAAACTTCATCAATCGAATACCTTCTTGCGTTTTATAAGACTTTTTTAAACAAAATTTTGCTGTCCTACTTATCAAGGACTTATTGATTATTCTGTTAAGAACATTTTTATGACACGCCAAAATAATAACATGTTTCCGATTTTATTAAAACCAAACCGTATCACGTAATTGTTCTAAACAATTCTAATCTTACACAGGTTGGGTCTGAGAGGCCTTTATATTAAAAAATAAATATTTTCTTTAGGTACACGTTTTACATAGTTAAATTTCATGACCTTGCAAGAAGTATACATTCCAGTATCTATTGTAATTATAAATTGATTAAACTTATCGAATATGATGTATGTAATGACAGTGATATCCCTATTATTCTGAACCACTCGTGTATAATTTACAAAATTTACACCCGATAGATCTATTACTAATATAAAAGTACACACAAACAGATTAAATTTCAATGAAGATATATCATCGACGTGATCCTCTATTAAAGCTGCAAGAACTTATTTAATTTAGAAACAAGCAAAAAAGATATATTTTAAGGGAATTATGTGCTGTATCGTCAAAATAAACTGTTTAAATTTGTCACTGAAAGAATGAAGGAGCCTATTGGCAAGAAATACTGCTGCTATTGGCCTATCATCTTCACGAAGGCAAAATCGTAGCTGGACAGGTACTTTAACTTCTACCTGTCAGCGCTTGAAGGATACCGGTTGTCCGTATTGACATTTGATACTTCCGTGCCATCTTCTTTAGGTCAGTGACCGTAGTGCTTCTTATAGACAGGGCTCTACTTCCTTTATAACAACAGACCTGTCAGACCACCTCGTAATTAAGAACTATTCCTACCACGACCGGTCAAATGACCGGTTTTAAGATTTCGATTAGAATTTCCTATATACAACGTAATTTCATCGCCTTTAAATTCCACGACTTTTTCTAAAATATACTTGTAATACATTTTTCAATATTTACTTTTTTTTATTGTTTGTTTCCTGAAAAAAATTTGTAATCTCTCTTTTGAGCGGTTGCGATAGGAATAGGTACATGTGAAGCGTCGGTAGAAATAGTGTTAAGAACTGTTAAAATTCTATAATTTATTCTATAGGATTTTTCAGTCCGTGCTGTGAGATCGTTTCTTTCTCGGTACATGATTTTTTCGTAACTTTCTATCCTTTTAACGAGTGTTAATTAACGTTGCGACTGGCCATCAAGTATGGCAGAGAAACCTTTTTTATAAGCCAAAACTTGTATTTATGCTTTTAACGTACAGCCCCTAGAGTTTACGAGTCCTAGAGCCACGTGTGTAATCTAAGTTTTCTAGTTGTTAATTACATTAATAATAAAACCAATAAAACTAATAAAACTAATCATGGATAACGTAAATCTTTCAAAAATCCTAAGGTTTCAGAATTTTCAGTATTTTAAAATATATCTGTAAACTATAAATAAATTGCAAATTAACTATTGAAAATTCTGAGTTGCAATGGTATGCCTTTCAACTGTCAAAATGAACAAAAAAGGATAATAAAATATGCTTTAACATTTAAGTTTCATACTTTGTTTACCAAATTGATTGAGTTTTGCTACCAGTTTTTATTCTTTTTACAATATCTTTTATAATTATCATTAATTAAAATGATTCCTTTAATGTACTTGATCCTTTAATTTGGGATTACCATATTTTAAAAAATTAAATAATTTAAATATATTAGCTAAAATATAAAATTTTTGGAAGCGTTTTTAAACTTATATTACTTAAAAAATACAATAGACTCCCATTTATTAGTAGCAAAATTTATCATCAAATTTTTGAATAAGTAACAAATATAATTGATGCATTTTTACTGTAACATTATTTTTGTCATTATTACTGCAAACTCTAATTGTAAATATAATTTTGACCCAACATAATTGAAAGAATAGAATAGAATATCACGAACTCTCGTGTCGATGCTTACGTGAAACACCTTGTACAACCCGTTCGGCGATCCCAGCTGATTCAGAATTATTTCCGGATAACTTGCCAAGGAATTCCACGACAAGGTGGCGGGGAGGAATTCGCACGGTCAGGAACGAAAACAAAACAAGCAGTTCTCTCGACGACGCCTATGTACGTAAGTTACACAAGATGGAAAAGAGCAGCGATAACCGTAATATCGTCGGGGTTTGACCGATAGCGCGTTGAAGTTCCATTTATCCGTGTGCTCGTTATTTCGGTCTCAATTAGTATTAAGTGATCATGCACGTGTATGTGCACGTCCGTTCTAGCCAGAAGGTCGCAAGTTCACAGTTGTTCCGTGACACGAAGGTTCTACGCAGAAACGAATTCTTCTATCGATCATTTCGAGCAATTAAACGATTTTCAAATTTGTCTGCGTTTGAACAAGTACCGATTAATTTATCCAAAAGATATGCTTTCAGTAAGACGTGATATAATTGCTGAAGCAGTTACTCTAACCCTAACCTTACAGCTCTAAACTGGAATGGTTTATCTGAAACAACATATTTTAACTTGAGCGTTTTTCCAATGACTCGTTTTGGGACTTACGCTGACTAATCATTTTTTTTTCTTTGAATCAGTTTTTAATCGAACTAAAACTATCACTTTATCCTTATTGCTACCGCGTATAAGAGTCGAATGTTTTCCTTAATCTGTCATAGCATGTTCTGCTTACTCAAATAAAGAACACAATTAATCGCGACATTTAAAATAAGATATTGCTCGAAGTATTGTGCACCCTGTTTACAATCCAACATGCCAACAACAAATTAAGCGGAGTTGCTGTTGATTTATTGCCTAATCTAAAATAATCCAAACGAGGTCGTGCTTGGATCAGTTGCATTCAAAGAATATCGTTAATGTACTTATACAATGTTAAAATATCATATTAACTATTAATTATTAAGTAACTAACAATAAGTTCTAATATACAGGGTGATCTGTTTCGATTAAAACGATTTCTTTGTTTATCATACACTAATAGGTGTTGAAATTAAAAATACTATTGTTTTAGTAGAGGGATGTAAAAACATTACATCATTGTAAATTTTTTCAAATTACAATCACTTTACTAATTTATATAAACATTTTTATTCGTTCCAAATAATAATCACTTTAACGTGACAAAAAATTGTTTACAGTTTTGAAAATATTACTTTCCGTATCCACTTTTTTTATCTTTATCTACAGAAAAGAAATTAAATCAGTTGAAGTGTACCTGTTAAAATACATCAAGTTTTCCTAACAAACATTTTTGATAATAGAATTCAGTTGTTACGCTTCGCATAGTCCCACCCGGTATGTTATTTTGTGCGGGAAAGCTATAGCATCGCTATAAACGAGCCTTAATACAAGAAGTAAACTAGTTCCTGTTTAGAACATGCTATAATTGCATAGATGCCAATCAAAGCGAGGTTAAAGTTCATTCGATAATAATGGTAATATACATATATCGGATTTTTATCTTCCACTCATACTATAGATACATTGCTTCCTTGCAATTCAAAACTTCGGAACGAAATGTTTTCAAGAAACGAATAAAATGAAAATGATAAATAAATATCATGTTAATAAATATCATATTAATAAATAATATAGATATTATATATAACGAAATTATTATTATAACGATTTCAATATTAATGTAATAACAGAAATAAATACTACGTCTGTCCCAAATAGATATAGAACGCAACATTTATTATGAAAAAAAAACTAGATTAAATTAAACTATAAAATAAAAATATTACTGCTAATTTTTATTTCGAGCGTTCAAATAGTTTCTTGATTTTTCAATAATTTCATTCCTACACTTTAAACTCGTACGTAGGATCTCTTGGCTTCGAAGCTTTGCCTTCTCTATATGCGTGAGCTTTAACCCTTTGCGATCGATTGACGCACGTATGCGTCTAAACAGAATCCTTTGAGAACAGAACAATTTTAATCCTGGCACAGTAAACAAATAAAATAAGCGATAATTTCGCATAGTTATTCTTTATGTCAAAAACATTGGACCACATTTGTCGATCGTCCACAAAGGATTAATCCATTAATTATTAAAATATCGAAAAAATAATTAAATTATTACTTTTCTTGTCGTAGACAAAATTATATAGGTATCGCATTTCTTCAAAATGAAATTTTTCATGAAAAGTCGCCCCCTTGCGGTTGCACCACCAGTTATGGGACACCCTGTAGAATAACTTTGACCTGGCTGGGTGATTATTAAATGAAATGTAATAGAAGGGAACTAGCGAATGAAAATAGCGAAGGGAACTTGTTTTTGCACAATCGATGCAGAATTTTATAGTTCAACAAATTTTCCTCTCTCGATTACTTCTGATACAAATCCTACCATTCAGGCAATTTCAGAATGGCCGTTTCTTTCACAAACTAATTGCTGGCAACGCTATTATTTCCGGCTGAATGAATGCACATCAATGGAGGCATGAGTAATTTGTGTACTTAAAAGCTTAAGGATCTCGGTTCAGATTTATAATCTTCAAAGGTTATTATCGTCAATGTATATTCAAACAAAACATTGCTTACAATGGTTGGAGCTGTGTTAATTCCTTTAACCCTCGCGATACCACATTTTTCTTCCTCTTTTACATGAATCACCGGGATTAAGGAGCGAAACACAGGGATAACATTTATTTCTGTTACTCATTCTTCCTCGTATTGACAAAACTTGGACCTGGCCCTTTGTGTACAGAGCCTTCCGAATTTAAATACGAGTATGCTAAGGTATTGGGTTTATATGATTTTGTACCTTTTTAATAGAAATATTTTCTATATCGCATAAACTTGTGTTCTCTATTGTTTCATTTTCTTTTAGACCCAAAGTATTTGAAATAGATTGAAAAAACTTTGTTAAGCTAATAAATTTTTTAACAACTCATTGTTAATATATTAGATATTGTAGATTAACAATTTCTAAGATAAAACACGTAAAATATTAATAATCCTTCACATCATTTTTTTCTAAATTGATATTTGGAAAAGCCGTTTGTGCGATTCTGGAACAAATAGTTTTCTATCCCCAACCTTGATGACCATTTTTATCCTCTGGATATGAATGGCTGCAGATGAAAAACAAATATTCATCAAATATATTTTCAAGAGATAAAAGGCTCACAAGCAGATTTCTTTAAAATTGTCTCGTTAGACTTAAGCGATATGCTTTGCTAGTTTATATGTATAGCGTTGGTATAATGATATTTAATTTATATAAAGGTGAATCTTGATGTTGAGAATTACTGTTAAATAAAATTGCCTAACGCCAGCACACTTCATATTAAACAAACGTTTCTTTATCTGTGTTCAAGTCAAGTAAAGAGAAGTCTATCAATCAAGCGCCATAAAATAAAATTCATTCAATTAAAATTGTTAAATAGTTTACATTTATTTTTTGTTATACATTTCATTATATAGTGATTCGAAATTTTGAAATGTCTGGAAGAAGGAGACAGGTCCATCCTAGTCTCCGCACGGTTACGCCAATGAGCGTGGTGTCGCTTTGAACTCTGTTATAGCTACTGGCGGGTCAATGAATAAAGGATCACGGGGTGAAAGGGTGGGTGACCATCTATAGATCGTTAATTGAGCGATAGGTCAAGGTTCAATAATTTCCTATCGTTGGGGCTGATTTTTGCCCTGACCGAAGTCTAGCAAAGAAATTACTTCACAAATTATTTGTTCCTCGCGTATTGCCGTCGAATACAAAATCAACAAAAGCATCAAATAAATCGAATCCGTATTGTTAATAAAAAGATCATTTTCAAAGTCATAAACAGTTTTCTGTTCAAGCTATAGCACTTGATTCGCTTGCTTCTGATAATCAATCGAGACGTGTAAATAATCGGATATCTTACCATTTCTCCTATTGATGTTTATATGAGGTTTCTGTACACGCTTCGTAACAAAAAGTTCATAAATGACGTGTGCGAATTACGTAAACGAACAGAAATTGTTTCTGAAACGACGTGGAGGAAATCAAGGGCTTTTTAAAAGGATCGAAATTCTACATATACGTGAAACCTACGTGGAAATGAAAGGAAGATACCTGAAATGCCCCCTATAAACATCAGTAGAAGAAAGATATCTGATTATTGACATATTATGATCGATCACCGGAAGCAAATATGTCGAGCACAACTTAAACAGAAAATTGCTTATAATTTTGAATAAATAAATTTTGTCGACTCAGGTTCGTTAAGATTTTTTCCTTCTATTTGAGGAGTATGTGCTATCTATCGTTCAAATACTTAACCCCTTTTCTTAACACCGTGTATATACTCCTCAGGGGTGGATCAAGAAGTCAAACTTGGAGGTCGAAATATGTAAAAGAATATTATTTTAAGAAATTGGAATTTATTAACATTTTAATTCACGGATAGTCTACATGCGATTAAATTCAGAATATTTATAATTAAGTAATTTATTTTCTTTAAATAAAAACGCGTACAAAAAGGATTAAAACTTAATTAAATTAACACAGGAACAGCAAGAACAGATTTATATTATACTATAATTAATTAATTTTTTTGAGATTTTATCATTCCTGAAGATCAATCATCCCCATTGCATTCCCCGCCCCTGGACAGCACAGATACCCTCTGAATTTAATTGTATTTCTAAGATTAACAGAAGCTTGAGAAATTTTTGAAATTGATGTGTACCGATTAACCCTGGCTTGTACCTAACCCAAACACAAATCAATAGTGAAGACAAACAGTGCCTATCTTTTTTAGGATATTTATAGGAACAGACACGAAAAAGAACTCGGTCAATTTTATTTCTTTCATTCGTCATTTTATATATAAAACACCTTAATTTCAGCTTCGAATAATTATTATCAGAAAACTTAGAAATTGAAATAGAAACTTAACAATGTTTCAGCTTGTATATAATTTACATAAATCTACAAAACATCTTTTTTTTATTTTCAATAAAAATTCAGATGAAAAAATGGTTATAACACGATGTCCCCTATTCTCTTCGTGATTTCGATTAATTGCAATTTTTCCAAAACGACGAAAACACATTATTTAGTAATTTAGTTTTACTTTGCCACATTATTTCTAATCGAGAAGACTATAATTAAAATTATTTCTAAAAACATATTTAAACGGGGAAATACTAAATTTTCAAATATTATAAGCAGTTTTACAACAAACTCTTTACGTGTAAAAAAGAAAATATCGCACTTTGTAATTGTTTGGATCTACTTTCCTCGAAACAGATTTTCTTGCAGCCAACAATACAATTACGACAGGTAACACGATCGTTAGAAAGTGAAAATTATCTTACCTGGGTTTTGCAGAATTTGCGACTTGCTCTCTTTTGATAAATCTTGAAGATTATCTGAAATCGTGGAACTGGTTTCAGACGCCATTGACTCTCACTTTCAAAATACTCGATTTCTGATAAACGAGCGAACGGTAAATAAAAACAACGAATGAAGAAAAACAACTTGTCCGACCCGCCACTGCACGTTCAGCGTTGCTTCTTTAACGTACCGCACCAGTGGAATTTCTGAGGATGCCTATCGACCGCCTCGTCGTACCTCGTGGCACAATCGAATCAATCGACCAATGGACGTATTAGAGAGTAGTCACGTGCGACTTTCCGATAATATATTAAGGGTAAATCGTAAACAATGCCGTGTCCAAAATAATAACCTAAGTTGTCACAATTTCGGTTACACTCGGCGAAACGCAGACGGTACATGCACGTTGCCGCGTTCTCGAAAACTACATTATCGATTGATCGGTCAGTGACAGCATCTGCGATAATCGATCGATTTTTATCACCACGCGTAGAGAACAATGCACCATGAAAGTAGGTAAAATAAAATATATTTCAAGTAAATTAAGTTATAACGTTCATGATCGAATCGATCATTTCTCGTGTGTCGTCTAATATGTTGGTTGCCACAGTCAAAACGGACATGTTTAGTAAGCACCTTAGTGTAATGGTCCTGCCTAACATTTTGAGTTTAATAATTTTGTTTAAATGATACGAAACAGTTCAAATTTCATGTATTAAAACTGGAAAATAGTAGAAGAGGTATATTGTAACTAAGGATGGCAATATAGTAAGTTAGGATTCGATCGATTAATTTGAAACTTCAACGTTACATTATTAATTTAATATTAATACTGTTCAAAACTTGTTCTTCCTTCTTTTTTTATCGATTATTTTTCTTCCGATTATATTTTTCCGATTATCGAAATTAAAATCGCCCTTTGAAAATTAGCACCCCCGAAGCTATTTCTGAAATTAACAGAAATAAAAATATACTTTAAACTGCACAGTTGTTTGGTTTTTAAGTTAAAATAATACGGTGTAGATGGTTTTCCAAAAAATGCAACAGCTCATAAAATAATGAAGCTAATTATCCTTATTTCATAATTTATTTTCATTGATAATAACTAAAAATGTATATTTGGTTGTTGTACTTAATTGTCCAACAATATGCTTGAAGGTAAAACAGTATGCAAATGCATGATGCATTAATGACGTAAACGCTTGTAATGAAATAAGGATGTAGAAAATTAAGCCAAAGCATTAAGATAAAAGGAAAGAATTTTTATATATATCTATTAAAATATCTCATTTTTAAATTTTAAAATATTTTGAGGATTTTATACATTTTTACGTATAATGTTAAAAAAAAAAAGAAAATGCTACAAAGAAAGCGCATTTGTTTTTTCCTTTACTTTGTTCTATGTTGAACCAAACTCGAACTACAAACTATTTTATTTGCGTGACTCATCATTATAAAGTAATTTGTAATGATATATATTGCATTAAAAATTTACATATCGTATTGGCTTCGGTTCAAATACCACGAGCGATTAGAATACCAAATGGAACTTTTGTATGCGCTGTTAAGGCAATTACAGAAATGTGTGTGTACATGGTCGAGAAATGTTTACTGCAATTGCATAAAAGCATTTCCATTATTCGCAGCCTTTTTTATTACACGAACATACATATGCAAACTGCTATCTATAATATCTCCAATTCTATACATGGAATTTGTATGTTTTTGTAAATGTGATAAGTAAAAAGGTAAACTTTAAAATAAGGGTAACCACTATAATTGAATTATTTATGTCTCAACAAAATTATCTGCAATTTTTATTCGAAGGCAATTGAAATAAAATTGTACTTCTTTCATTCGTTGTATCGACAATTTTTATTCGAATAATGCAGAACCTTTTAAGTTGGAATTTATTGTTTATTTATTAACACATTGACTGTTATAAAGATAGTCGATAATCGGTGTCTCAAGCTTTGTACAATCGAATAATTAATGAAACAAAGGAGAAAGAAAATCGTGAATAGCGTTAGTATTTAATTAATAATGCAAATTACCAAACCGGAAGCTTAAATTTGAAAATTAATCGATGACGTCGCCCGTATCTGTTTTCACCGTGGTAGTCAACGTGTGAAATAACGAAGACGAAGACTGGGTTCACCTAACATGAAAGTTTAAACACACATACGGATTAAAAGTGTCGTGTAAACAAAGGAAAGAACTATTGACAAGATTCACTGAACTTTATTAACATGTAACAATGAAATGGAAGTTACAGAACTCGGTGGCCGAGAAATTCCGACGATCGCACACGCTCAACGACCGTTCCCGGTAGACTGAGGAGTTCAGTCAAAAGTCTAAAAGTTTATTTTTGGTCAGATTGTCGTGCCAAAGAAGGACAACGTGGCCAATGTCGCAAATGTACGTAGTCGCGTCAAAACAACTGGCCTGATGATGTAAAACGACCTGCATGCAGGCCTTTCTATTCTAAGGTGACTAAAAACATACGATTACAAAACTAACATCTTTTTCTCGAACTTTATCAACATCCCACTATACACATTTGTCTCGCTAGTATACTTCCCCTATAGCCTCAAAAGACACTTTTTTCTTTTGTATCACGCAATTATAATAATATTTTGCTCGAATGTTGGGTCAGCGTTTAGAAAAATCAAACGCCGACCGATTACGTTTCCTTTTCTTCTCGTGTTTCATTTTCTGTTTGATTATTACGACACGATGCCGCGTCGAGTTTACTTTGAAATTTCCTCAAACGATGCACCATAAACGTTTCAAAAATAAATATCGATACTCATTCCATCTCGTCTACGTTACAGATTAAATTTTACGTATTGAAACGGCGCTATCATTTATGCACAGAGGGTTCGCCGTGCAAACGGATCACACGAGAGAGCACTAATAAGAAATACAATTCATGGGTAGTAGTACACGCCTAGGAATAACATCTGCCTGGAATACAGAATGACAATTATTGCATTAATTTTACAATGGCACTTCCTCTATGCCCGATACAAATAGAATTACACATCTTATCGCGTACGTACCATCCTCTCCTTTCTTTTTTACCTTTTTACCGAAAGGTAGAATTTCAGTCGCGGCTAACAAGATCACGACCTAACCCCGAATCCGATGCTTTTCAGAAACTTGAAAAATCTCTCGACAAGCATCTTTTCGTGTTGATCGCGTTTCGACGTGAGATTCGCGATTCTCTCGGTGCTGACGCGGAAAGCTCGCGCGAGCAAATCGTGGTACAAAGTCACATTGTCATCGATCGGGACCACCATCTTTTCAACATCTCTCGTTTCGATCGGTTTATCGATAGATACACTCTCGGCATCGCGTTTGTCCTTACAGCAGGAATGATGCTTTCCATACAATGCAATAAAACGTACGAGAAGATACGCGAGGAACCTACGATGACACCAGAGCGCTTCGTGATCGTGGTACATGCAGATACTGCTGTCGTTCGCTCGACATTCTTCCACCCAGTACGACAAAGCACGGAAATAAGCTTGTTGCTCCGTTCTCAAGGAAGTCGCTTTGAATTCCGCGTTACTCGTATCGAGCAACCTCTGCAATTTATGCGCATCCTCTGTATCACCGATGTTAGATTTAATGTAAGCAAACAGTTCCTCTGTATATTGTTCACCGTCGTCGGGACACTTTCTAAACAGTTCCTTCGACGGTTGCTTGAACTCGAACATGTACTTTTTCAGCAAGAACTGTCGATAGGAAAGTCCACTGTAATCCGACACGTGTCGTTGACACCAAGCGAGAGAATTCTTCCATTCGGTTTCGAGCGTTGGATAAGTGAATCCACGGAATTCACGGAGGGTCATTATATGACGTCTATGACTCCAAGCATGATAATTACTCGCGTATCTGTCCGCGCATGTAGCCGCTATTTCCAATTCCGTGCACAACGGCGATTCTGTTGGTTCAGGATCGTAACGAGTGTCCTTAGCGTTCAATATGTACGACAGTAACCACCGTCGATAGGCGAACGCCTCGAAACATTTCGGCTTATGGTAAAGCACTAGCCGTGAAAAGGAGAATTCCTCGGATGCCTCTAACTTGTGACCCCTTACTAATTCCCGTCGCATATTCCAGAACGTTGTAACATCTGGATTTAATAACAAAGCGCCCAGCAACCATCTTGCTACTGTGCTGGGCTCCTCTCGTCTGTGCTTGTTTTGGCGAAGTTCGAAGAGACGACGATGAGCGTAGCAGTAAAGTGGTTGCACGCACCACGATGCTAAACCAAGGTAGTCCTCCTGATGAAACACCGGCGATTTATTTTCATTATCCTCCGCGGGGACTATCTCGAAACTTTTTCTGAAATTATACGTGAACAATGCTCACTTCAATTGTACCGTTCAGTCGACATCAATTGCTATTATCATCAAATGAAACGTTAAACGATAGATGTCTCATTTTTACAATTAATAATTATAATATTATTATTAATATTATATGGGCAGCAATAAATATTTACTTACGTTAACAAAACGATTTTCAGTCAAAATCGTTTGATCAAAATAATTAAACATCGTTTTATATCACGTATTAGAATAAAAGCTATCAATTACATAATGTAAAAATCATTTACAAAATACAATTAATATAACGCCAATCTTGAGATATATGTTTGTATAGTGTTATAATTTTCAAGAAATATAATTTTAAATTAAAACTGTCACTAGTTATTCAAATGGTATATTAACGACTCAAATATATTTTTATACGTATGTGCATATGTGTATGGGAAAAAAATATATAATCATAAATAACAAGATATAATAATACGATGGCGCCAGTTTCCTATCGCTAGATATCAGATACCAACATTACTGACACTATTTACTGTGCAAACCTTTTACGAGGCGTCGTATGTGCTCGTGTTTGATTGAAACATATAAAGATAATATTTATAATTTAATCTCGTTAAAATTAAAACACACTGATTGTAGCGTTATATTATCTATAGAACACATTAATGTATCGAACTCAAGAATTTAAAGGCACATTTCACAGATATTTTTAAAGACTCCGCCCTCGTAATGTATCTAAGAAAACACTCACAGTGACGGATTCTTCTTCACCACATTTTCGATGTCGGAAAGGATTTTCTCTGCAGCCGGAAAAATGTCGTCTTGCATTGTAATCCAGTCACTATTGTTCGTTACATGTCTCAGAGAATCAAGTATAAACTAATACACAATTAACCCTTCTGTTTCTCTTACTGCACCTTTCAATGCAGACACGATGTAGCGTTTTTCTGCGGAAGTGTGGGGGGATATGACTGCGATACCGTTTGAAGTTTCCTGCAAGTCTCGAACATTCGAAATTGAATGGCGCGAAATTATTAACTTTGATCTATGTTGATAACGTATAAAACTTACATACAGATTAATTTTATAAACAAAAATACCAATAAATACAAATGCAGATAGTCTCATGATTATTTCTTTAAGATAATGATAATTTGTATATTTATGTGATCATAAATATATAATAATTTTATGTCAATAACTAACATTATTATTTTTGTGTAAATATTAAATACAAGAAGTTTCTCCATTTATTAGCGACTGTTAAAATTTTAAGTTAAAGTTATTTAAAACAAACAAGTACATTATATACTAATAAGTAAATTTATAAATATTTTCAAAAGTAACAATTGTAAATGTACCTATTTAGTTTAATATAAATCTCATATTATTTTTAATATAGTTTTATAATACATTTTGAACAACAAAAATTATTTAGAATAAAATAAATGATCGATTAGTTATCGACATTTTCGATAATGTCATAAGAACATAACTTAATGGGGTACAAGTCTCCGGTAGCGAATCGGTATAACCTATACAGCACAATTACGCTTGACTTCATTTGTAACTATTCATCTTGCCTTGTAAGGGAAAACTTTTTTAATCACTGACTACTTCGTTCCAACATTCGAGGTAAAATATTTAAGTTAAAACAATGTCTGATCCTCGCATAAGAATTCTAAAAATTAAGACTGGAGTAGTGAAACGTCTCGCGAAAGAAAAAGTCACTTATGAAAAAGAAGCAGCACAGCAACGTGAAAGGATACAAAAATTAAAGGAACAGGGTGAGAGAATATTTTGAAAAATGTGATCGGAAGCATATTAAGATTTTTCAGCTAATTAAATCCTTTCAATAGCTGTGTCTAATTAAACGCTTCCGTATATTTTTCATTTTTCAATTTTTTTTAAACGTCGAAATATTTAGTTATTCTTGAAAATATATATTATATGCTTATAACGTCTGAATATATATAGCATATAAAATATTGTTGCAAACAATTTACATTTTTACCTATTTTTTTTTTTTTTTTCAGATAATTACTTATAATATTTCAATTTTGTTGCAGATAAAGATGGCTATGATATAAAAAAACAAGAAGAAGTTCTTCAAGAATCGCTCATGATGGTGCCAGATTGTCAAAGACGGCTCGTAAAAGCATTTGAAGAACTTAAAAAGATTTTGGACACAGAACAAGATTTGAAAGAGATTGAAGACTACACTGAAGCAGAAAAAGTATTAAGAGAAGCAGAGGCTCAACTTCCTAAAGAAGGAGAAATTATGGAGATGTGCTAAGAAACGGAGCCTAATAATATTATTAAGGTACTGCAAGAAGTTATGAAAAAATTATATTTTTAGCTAACATACAATTTGTAAACAAACTGAAATAATCATTTAATGCGTTAAGAAAATAAATAGTGCTAAGGTATTTTATATCTTTCCAAATTAAGCGTTAATTTTAAATAATTATGTTTAATGATCAAAGTTTCATAAAGGGTCCTGCACAGAGCAGTCAAGACCCATCCTATAATGTATATACCCCAATGAATCAAGCTATTTATAAAACAACTTATAATGTGAATGTATATCAAAATTATATGTATCCAATTGGCACATTTTTTGATAATACAAATGAGGATCCTACATTAATAATTAATAGAGAAAGACGGGAGGTTGATGAACAAGATATTGAAAAATTTCTTTTAGAAATTGATCAAACTAATAATGTAAATGACCAGAGAAATAAATGTAAAAAGTCTAAAATTGCCGTAACTAAAAATGCTTTAACGGCAGCATATAGATTAAATGAGAGGTTAAAAACAATTTGTGCAGAACTAAAAAATAATCAAAATTTGGCGGAGGAAGAATGGCAACAGAAAATAAACATTTGTAATGTAGCAAAAGAAGAAATTATTGAATTATTAGAACCTATTAAAGATCCAAACTTTTTTAATCAATTAAAGAAAGACTTAGAAAAGCGCAAGAAAAAGAGATTAAGAGAAAAAGCTAAAAGAGAGGAATGGAAAAATGAAAAATCAATGAGGATGGAAAGAAGAGCGAAAATGCATGCACAAATTGATTCGTGGATTAGAAAGAAACAAGCTGTAATAGAGAAAGAAAAACAGGAGGAAAATTTACGAAAAGATGCTGATATGATTCTGTTTGATGTTAGAGGAAAACGAAACGATGCAAGAAAATATCTAGGATTGTTACAAGAATTACAAAATTTGAGAAATGTTAAAGCTGGTATTGCCAGAGCAAGAGGAGAGCATTTATCTTCAGCAGCGGATGAAGCATTTAATAACATTATTGGTACGATTATATTTATTTTCTATAAATTAATAAAAAAAAATATTTTAAAAACTAAATTAATAAATACATTTTATATACAGCAAAGCTATCAAAGCAATGGTCAACGCTCGATCGTGAGTATTCCTTAGAAGAACAGGGTTTAAAGTTAATGTTAAAAACTGACAATGAAAATAGAATTGAAAGACAGAAGAAAAATGTTTTTGATGAGTGGGAAAAAGTATTGTTTGGAAAAAAGATAACATCCGATCAGTATAACACAGACTTAAGTAATTTTATTGCTGCAAGGTAAGAATAATATCATCGAACAGTTTTTAATTCGATAATATTGTGGGTTTATAATAATACATATAATTATTTTGTGTTTAGAACTGCCTGGGATAAGTATATAAGTTCCGATAGTGATGCATCACCAATTCCAATCGGATGGGTAATGCCTAGTAAACCATCCTCTGCTTCCTGGCAAAAATGTCTAAAAAAGGAAACTTCATGAAATAAACTAGTATATGATCATACATTCTAATTTATAAAGTAAATAAAATTTGATATACGCTTTAATAATTTATATTGTATAAAATATGCATTGTAACCATTTAAACGTGATGTAGTATAATAGTAAATAGATTCTCTGGTCGATTATACTTCGAACATTCATAATCTCCTTTAAGTATTTTAGGGTTTAATATTGTAGAAATTATAACTACATGTGATTCGATATTTAAATTTTATTAAAATATATATGAAAAATATGTACAGATTTCTTTTATGATACATGAATGAGACAGTGCAATGTGATACTTTTATGCTATACTTAAAATTAGATTTTTTTGAGCAGCACTTGAAGGTTCCAAAGCTTGATTATCTTTCACTGGTGCAACAGGTACAGTTTCTGCAGCTGATAATATCATATGCAACTTTCCTTGCAATTCTGACAATGCTATTATTAAACTTTCTTCTTCTTCTAATTTAGCTGCTAAAATACTGAACATTTTTCGCGGTTCTGCTGAAAGTTCATCCAAATGATCTTCATAGATATCTGTTAAACAAAGATTTAAATATTAAAATATCTTTTTTATACGAAAAGAAAAAAAAATTAGTAACATACCCATTAGCACATTTGCTACATGTAATAACACCCTTCCAAATCGAACGCTTCCTATATGTTTATTTAAAAATTTAAGAATATTTACAAGACTCTTGCCATCTCTGCCACTAAGTGCTTGTTTTAAACCCTGTCTTCTAATAAGTTCTTGCATAAGAGCAACTGTAACATGTGGTGCTTTGTTTATTACATAAGTCATCATTACACAATCTAAAGCTTTAGAATATTGGAATTTTCTTAAGCATGTATCATGTTTGGACATAATTTCTTTCATTTCTTCCTGTACGACGACATCTATTTGTGGTGTGTGTAAATTCTTCCCAGAACGTCTATATGATACCCTTTTATTTGGTGGTTTCTCAATTTTTACATCTTCTTCTCTTCTTCTGACAGAAATTAAACCATCAACCATTCCAGCTACTATCGTTTCATCATTTGGCTATAATTAAAAATCATGCTTAGTACTTTAAAAGAATTATTAAAAGTATAAAATAACAATTTTTACTTACACTAATTCCTATACTAAGAACTGAATTAGGATAATCCAGAGAATGAACAGTTTTATACGTTCCAGAATCATAAATTTTTACATGTCTATCCAGAGAACCAGACAAAATTCTGTGACCATTTGAAGCTATTTTTAGGCAAGTCACAGTTTTATGATGTTGTGAAATTTTTGCAAGTAGTCTACCGCCTGCAAGCGCATCCCATACCCTAATCTCTGTTCCACCTAATTATAAAAAATTTATTATTATACGTGAAATATTATTTTATGAGAATATAGCTTAAGATAGTGTACCTGCAGACAAAAATATTCCACCAGATGGCAAGAATAGTAAACTTTCAACTGGAGCTTCATGGCTTACATTAAAAATTTGTTTATTTGTTCTTGTATCATACATATATATGTTTTTATCATAACCTCCAGACAATAATATGTCTGTGGAAATAGGGCTTACTGCACCAGCTCTAATATAGTCTGAATGTTCATTAAAGGATATAATTTGTTTCTCTGTAGGTATATCCCATATTACTGTAGTCTTGTCATCAGAAAATGAAGCGATATGCAGATTATCTGCAGTGAAGAAAGTTCTATGTACAGCAGCTTTGTGTCCAGAAAAAAGTCGAAGCAAACTTTTTGTATTAACATCAAACAGTTTAATTACTGCTTCTTCTCCACCAGCACATAATAATCTTCCATCAGAACGAAAAGAGCCACCGTAAGCAGCTTCTTTAAATCTACTGAGATTTTTTGTGACTAGTTTCGTAATTGGATTATATACTTGTACTCTTACTGAACAAGTGACAGCAAAATAATGTGGTTCCACAGGTGAAAAGTCAATATAATCAATTGGCCCAAATTCCTTCACCAAAACAGGAGGCTGGTAAAAAAAATCATATTTTTATGTCTTTATACATATTCTTATAAATCTTAATTTTTTAATTCAAATATAATTTGTTAGGTTAAGTTCAGTACACGTGGGTACCATAATTTAATCAATACACTAAAATTATAAAGTAATTTAGATTACTTTTGTTGTTATAATATACTCACAGTATATTTTTTCCAATATATATTATCTGGAGTTAATTCAGGCCCTGATCTTGCGAAAACTTTAGTGTTTATCTTTTTGAAGGATGCCATTTCTTTTAGAATGTATTGATATATACATATATATATACACAACTCGATAAGTTGGATCACACACCCTATGATGTTTTAAATTCGCCATCTTTGAGAACAAACCTCTTCGTCACCTGGCTAGGGGCATCGGTACTTGAGATTTTTCGATTCGAATATGAACTTTTATGATCAATTCTTCAAATATGATGACTATATTATTTTCCTATGCTGTTTTTCGCACATTTTATTTGTAATTAATAATTTATTGGCAATTATTACAGTGACTGCGTAGTTGAATTTTGCATTTATGCTAACTAAATTTTCCTTTAATTTATATGTTACCTTGGTCACCATCCTCAAGGAGCATGCAGACGGACGTTACACATGAATCAACAGTTGATCATAGCGTATTACGTACTTAGAACTTTGCTATTTGTTTTTGAATGCACATTCTGGTCGTACTTTTATTAATTTCAATTGTTCTAGTTATACAGGGTGTCCCAGAACTCTTGTAGGAGCCGGAAATGGGGGGTAGCTGAGACTATTCTGAACAACAATTTCCTTTGCAAAAATATCGGATGGGGCTTCGTTTTTGAATTATTAAGCAAAAACACTGACCAATCAGTACCGTCAGTGTAGCGTCGAGCCTAGTCGCCCCGGGACAAGCGCCTCGGTAGAACAGGAAGCGTTAAACACAAGTAATATTGAACATAAAAGTAAAAAACAAATGGTAGAATGTTATGAGAGTAATCGTACCTTAGAATAAAGGGAATGACTGAATGGCTGGATATCCCAACAGAAGGAATAAGTAAAAATTGCAGAATATTTTCAAATACATTTTCGGTAATTCCTAGAATTTCAGTGACGTCAAATTCCAGGAATTTTCGGAAACCGTTTATAACCAAATTTACTCTTTTCTGTACCTTAAATATATTTTTCGCTTTTTTTTTACTTTTATGTTTCGAAACTTCTGTGCAATGTTTCTTTATACTATTTCTCGCTTTTTAAGGGAAATTTTTTAAGGACTGGATAATGGAAGTTAGATTTATAAATGAACAAACAATTGTTTTAGTTTCATTTGATGTTTATTGAAAATTCTTTCAATTATGTATGTTACATAAAGGTTACATTCTTAATTCTAACGCACTTAATTCTAACTACTAACTGTAAAAGCTGCATTTATTCAATAAACTACATGATTTATACATTCAGCTTTACAATAGTTATTATATTATTTATAACTAACGTTTACAATTGTAACTTTGCGAGATTGCTGCGGAGGGAGTGGGAGGTCCGATCGGCGGACTAGTGTTCACTCTCTCGCACATTGAGGGAGTGAGAGGTCTGATCGGCGGACTAGTGTTCACTCTCTCGCACATTGGTGTTGTGCGCAGGCGCGAGTTTAGCGTAGAGGGAGTGAGAGACTAGATGCTCGGTGCTCTCACTCGCACATTGAGGGAGTGAGAGGTGAGATCGGCGGACTAGTGTTCACTCTCTCGCACATTGGTGTTGTGCGCAGGCGCGAGTTTAGCGTAGAGGGAGTGAGAGACTAGATGCTCGGTGCTCTCACTCGCACATTGAGGGAGTGAGAGGTGAGATTGGCGGACTAGTGTTCTCTCTCTCGCACATTGAGAGAGTGAGAGGTCTGATCGGCGGACTAGTGTTCACTCTCTCGCACATTGAGAGAGTGAGAGGTCTGATCGGCGGACTAGTGTTCACTCTCTCGCACATTGGTGTTGTGCGCAGGCGCGAGTTTGGCGTAGAGGGAGTGAGAGACTAGATGCTCGGTGCTCTCTCTCGCACATTGAGAGAGTGAAAGGTCAGATCGGCGGACGAGTGTTCTCTCCCTCTTACGCATTAGCATACTGCGTTGGCTTGGTGCGAGTGAGAGGGGTGACGCTCTCGCGGAGTCTTTCCTCTCGCTGGTTCATCGGCGTACCTGGCGCGGGCTGTGATGTATAATTTTTAATCGTTGCGTTACAATAATTAATAGTATGAGTTATTCGAGGTACAGACTATTGTAGATCGGTTTTTCGTGTTCGAAAATGTAAAATTCGATACCAGATTGTAGACGGTGTTTTTAGACATGACTTTTATCTTTATGTATCAATAATTTCTCAATAATTGTGAAAATAACATTTTTCTCATTTTTATACGAGATGGACAACAGCTGCGTCATGTTGAAAATGACAATAGTTCCGCGGTCCATTAGCTCGCAGAACTATTGCCGAAACCAGAGCCGCCATGTTGGAAATGACAATAGTTCCGCGGTCCATCGCTCGTAGAACTATTGTCGCGGAAGGAGTGAGAGGTCCGACACGCGTACTAGTGTTCTCTCCCTCGCACATTGAGGGAGTGAGAGGTCCGATCGGCGGACTAGTGTTCACTCTCTCGCACATTGAGAGAGTGAAAGGTCCGACGGCGGACGAGTGTTCTCTCCCTCTTACGCATTAGCGTACTGCGTAGGCTTGGTGCGAGTGAGAGAGGTGACGCTCTCGCGGAGTCTTTCCTCTCGCTGGTGCATCGGCGTACCTGGCGCGGGCTGTGATGTATAATTTTTAATTGTTGCGTTACAATAATTAATTGTATGAGTTATTCGAGGTTCAGACTATTGTAGATCGGTTTTTCGTGTTCGAAAATGTAAAATTCGATACCAGATTGTAGACGGTGTTTTTAGACATGACTTTTATCTTTATGTATCAATAATTTCTCAATAATTGTGAAAATAACATTTTTCTCATTTTTATACGAGATGGACAACAGCTGCGTCATGTTGAAAATGACAATAGTTCCGCGGTCCATTAGCTCGCAGAACTATTGCCGAAACCAGAGCCGCCATGTTGGAAATGACAATAGTTCCGCGGTCCATCGCTCGTAGAACTATTGTCGCGGAAGGAGTGAGAGGTCCGACACGCGTACTAGTGTTCTCTCCCTCGCACATTGAGGGAGTGAGAGGTCCGATCGGCGGACTAGTGTTCACTCTCTCGCACATTGAGAGAGTGAAAGGTCCGACGGCGGACGAGTGTTCTCTCCCTCTTACGCATTAGCGTACTGCGTAGGCTTGGTGCGAGTGAGAGAGGTGACGCTCTCGCGGAGTCTTTCCTCTCGCTGGTGCATCGGCGTACCTGGCGCGGGCTGTGATGTATAATTTTTAATTGTTGCGTTACAATAATTAATTGTATGAGTTATTCGAGGTTCAGACTATTGTAGATCGGTTTTTCGTGTTCGAAAATGTAAAATTCGATACCAGATTGTAGACGGTGTTTTTAGACATGACTTTTATCTTTATGTATCAATAATTTCTCAATAATTGTGAAAATAACATTTTTCTCATTTTTATACGAGATGGACAACAGCTGCGTCATGTTGAAAATGACAATAGTTCCGCGGTCCATTAGCTCGCAGAACTATTGCCGAAACCAGAGCCGCCATGTTGGAAATGACAATAGTTCCGCGGTCCATCGCTCGTAGAACTATTGTCGCGGAAGGAGTGAGAGGTCCGACACGCGTACTAGTGTTCTCTCCCTCGCACATTGAGGGAGTGAGAGGTCCGATCGGCGGACTAGTGTTCACTCTCTCGCACATTGAGAGAGTGAAAGGTCCGACGGCGGACGAGTGTTCTCTCCCTCTTACGCATTAGCGTACTGCGTAGGCTTGGTGCGAGTGAGAGAGGTGACGCTCTCGCGGAGTCTTTCCTCTCGCTGGTGCATCGGCGTACCTGGCGCGGGCTGTGATGTATAATTTTTAATTGTTGCGTTACAATAATTAGTTGTATGAGTTATTCGAGGTTCAGACTATTGTAGATCGGTTTTTCGTGTTCGAAAATGTAAAATTTGATACCAAATTAGCCAGTGCTTCTACGTTTTCTATTATTCATTAATGGTCGGGTAGTTACGTTCATCCCTTTTGTGTGAGGTTATGACTAAGTCCCTGTAATTTTATGTACAAGCTGCCTTAGGTTAATGATACATGACTAGAGAAATACAATTTTGCAAACTCGAGATCATTGGTTTCTGAGTCTAGTTTCATGTTACCAATAAACAATGGGAAGGATTTATCTACTGAGAGTAAACATAATCCATCAAATTCAAACCTGATTGAAAATGATCAATTTTGTTATATCGTATGTAAGTATAAAGTATTATAATTTTATTCAAGTAGTTAATAATAACGTATTTTGCTATGTTGCAGATTAGAAGATGTATTTGTTATACATTTCCACGCCACATAAGCTGCACATTAACATCATCAAATCAACAGGAAACTTTCTGGCAGTTTCTCAGATATCAGTGTTCGGTAATTTTTGGAATTGGACACTACTAAAATTTCAAGAAATGGCACGAAGAATACTTCCTGTCACATCATGTTCTCCTAATACAAATCTGCAAACTTGAGATCCTTGGTTTCTGAGTCTAATTTCATTTTACCAATAAACAATGGAAAGGATTTATCTACGGAGAGTAAACTGTTCTTCAATAGTTATACTGAATATATAAGTACATATGTAATTGTAGAATGTCTTTATTTCAAAAGAATATTGTACTGCGCTTAAGCTATATGCTAAATAATTATAAAAATATGTTGTATGTAAAAATACTGATATGTAAGTTTTACAATTTGTAATTATAAGTGCGATAAAGTTAAGAATCTAATATTTAAGTAAGTTTTACAGTTAGTAGTTATAAGTGCATTAGAATTAACAATGTAACATTTATGTAACATGTATAATTGAAAGAATTTTCAATAAACATAGAGTTAAACTAAAGCAATTGTTTATTCATTTATAAACCTAACTCCCTTATCCAGCCCTTACAAAATTTCACTTAAAAAGCAAGAAATAATGTAGAAAAACATTGCACAGAAGTTTCGAAATACAAAAGTAGAAAAAGAAACGAAAAATATCGGTTTGATACAGAGAAGAACAAAATTCGGTACAAACGGTTTCCAGGAATTCCTGGAATTCGACGTCACTAAAATTCTGGGAAGTGGCACGAAGAATACCTCCTGGCACATCATATTCTCCTGATACAAAGTTCTTATGTCAAGATTCTGATTTTAGGAGTGCGAAATTTTTGGAAACCATTTTGGAAGGTATGTTAAATAAATACATTTATATCACACCTTATTTGTTTATTTTTATCTTTCTTTCTACATTATTTTAATACTTAATATATAATTTGTATAATTTATACTATTTACAAAGTACGTACTATCTCTACAGACATTGACTAATAAAAGTGAAAATTATGAACTATTATAGCAAAATTCTATATAGAGAAGTACAGCGATACTATTATTCTTCTGATACGTTTTTAGAAATTCTGGAACTTGGTTTCGCAAAAGGGGATCCCGGAAATTCCTGGAATTCGACGTCACTAAAATTCTGGGAAGTGGCACGAAGAATACCTCCTGGCACATCATATTCTCCTGATACAAAGTTCTTATGTCAAGATTCTGATTTTAGGAGTGCGAAATTTTTGGAAACCATTTTGGAAGGTATGTTAAATAAATACATTTATATCACACTTTATTTGTTTATTTTTATCTTTCTTTCTACATTATTTTAATACTTAATGTATAATTTGTATAATTTATACTATTTACAAAGTACGTACTATCTCTACAGACATTGACTAATAAAAGTGAAAATTATGAACTATTATAGCAAAATTCTATATAGAGAAGTACAGCGGTACTATTATTCTTCTGATACATTTTTAGAAATTATGGAACTTGGTTTCGCAAAAGGGGATCCCGGAAATTCCTGGAATTCGACGTCACTAAATTTCTGGGAAGTGGCACGAAGAATACCTCCTGGCACATCATATTCTCCTGATACAAAGTTCTTATGTCAAGATTCTGATTTTAGGAGTGCGAAATTTTTGGAAACCATTTTGGAAGGTATGTTAAATAAATACATTTATATCACACCTTATTTGTTTGTTTTATCTTTCTTTCTACATTATTTTATGAAGAATGTATGTAAATTGAATGTATGTAAAAAACCTAAAAACAGCATCGTGAAATAAGAATTTTGTATCAGAATTTTCGGGGCCCCTTTTGCGGAATCAAAATCCAGATTTTGAGAAATTGTATCAGGAGAATATGATGTGCCAGGAGGTAATCTACTATAATAGACTATTATAGCAATATTCTAAGATATTTCGCAAGGGGTTGTAGTTATTAAAAATGTGTTCGTACAAAAGTTGCTTGGCAAAATGGGGTGCATCGTGTGGTAATAATTAGTTTCTTCTGGGTGGAGTAGTAGAGGAGATCTGAAGGTCAATGTAACTTTTTTAAATGGGATGCTATAATTTTCTCTTCAGAGTGTAACAGCAGGCACCGAGACGAATTAAACGATGTGCTACATGTTGGTATTCTGATTTGGATAAAGGTGAATGTGTGTAAAAAACCTAACAACAGCATCGTGAAATAAGAATTTTGTATCAGAATTTTCGGGAGCCCCTTTTGCGGAATCAAAATCCAGATTTTGAGAAATTGTATCAGGAGAATATGATGTGCCAGGAGGTAATCTACTATAATAGACTATTATAGCAATATTCTAAGATATTTCGCAAGGGGTTGTAGTTATTAAAAATGTGTTCGTACAAAAGTTGCTTGGCAAAATGGGGTGCATCGTGTGGTAATAATTAGTTTCTTCTGGGTGGAGTAGTAGAGGAGATCTGAAGGTCGATGTAACTTTTTTAAATGGGATGCTATAATTTTCTCTTCAGAATGTAACAGCAGGCACCGAGACGAATTCAACGATGTGCTACATGTTGGTATTCTGATTTGGATAAATGTGAATGTATGTAAAAAACCTAAAAACAGCATCGTGAAATAAGAATTTTGTATCAGAATTTTCGGGAGCCCCTTTTGCGGAATCAAAATCCAGATTTTGAGAAATTGTATCAGGAGAATATGATGTGCCAGGAGGTAATCTACTATAATAGACTATTATAGCAATATTCTAAGATATTTCGGAAGGGGTTGTAGTTATTAAAAATGTGTTCGTACAAAAGTTGCTTGGCAAAATGGGGTGCATCGTGTGGTAATAATTAGTTTCTTCTGGGTGGAGTAGTAGAGGAGATCTGAAGGTCGATGTAACTTTTTTAAATGGGATGCTATAATTTTCTCTTCAGAATGTAACAGCAGGCACCGAGACGAATTCAACGATGTGCTACATGTTGGTATTCTGATTTGGATAAAGGTGAATGTATGTAAAAAACCTAAAAACAGCATCGTGAAATAAGAATTTTGTATCAGAATTTTCGGGAGCCCCTTTTGCGGAATCAAAATCCAGATTTTGAGAAATTGTATCAGGAGAATATGATGTGCCAGGAGGTAATCTACTATAATAGACTATTATAGCAATATTCTAAGATATTTCGCAAGGGGTTGTAGTTATTAAAAATGTGTTCGTACAAAAGTTGCTTGGCAAAATGGGGTGCATCGTGTGGTAATAATTAGTTTCTTCTGGGTGGAGTAGTAGAGGAGATCTGAAGGTCGATGTAACTTTTTTAAATGGGATGCTATAATTTTCTCTTCAGAATGTAACAGCAGGCACCGAGACGAATTCAACGATGTGCTACATGTTGGTATTCTGATTTGGATAAAGGTGAATGTATGTAAAAAACCTAAAAACAGCATCGTGAAATAAGAATTTTGTATCAGAATTTTCGGGAGCCCCTTTTGCGGAATCAAAATCCAGATTTTGAGAAATTGTATCAGGAGAATATGATGTGCCAGGAGGTAATCTACTATAATAGACTATTATAGCAATATTCTAAGATATTTCGCAAGGGGTTGTAGTTATTAAAAATGTGTTCGTACAAAAGTTGCTTGGCAAAATGGGGTGCATCGTGTGGTAATAATTAGTTTCTTCTGGGTGGAGTAGTAGAGGAGATCTGAAGGTCAATGTAACTTTTTTAAATGGGATGCTATAATTTTCTCTTCAGAGTGTAACAGCAGGCACCGAGACGAATTCAACGATGTGCTACATGTTGGTATTCTGATTTGGATAAAGGTGAATGTATGTAAAAAACCTAAAAACAGCATCGTGAAATAAGAATTTTGTATCAGAATTTTCGGGAGCCCCTTTTGCGGAATCAAAATCCAGATTTTGAGAAATTGTATCAGGAGAATATGATGTGCCAGGAGGTAATCTACTATAATAGACTATTATAGCAATATTCTAAGATATTTCGCAAGGGGTTGTAGTTATTAAAAATGTGTTCGTACAAAAGTTGCTTGGCAAAATGGGGTGCATCGTGTGGTAATAATTATTTTCTTCTGGGTGGAGTAGTAGAGGAGATCTGAAGGTCAATGTAACTTTTTTAAATGGGATGCTATAATTTTCTCTTCAGAGTGTAACAGCAGGCACCGAGACGAATTCAACGATGTGCTACATGTTGGTATTCTGATTTGGATAAAGGTGAATGTATGTAAAAAACCTAACAACAGCATCGTGAAATAAGAATTTTGTATCAGAATTTTCGGGAGCCCCTTTTGCGGAATCAAAATCCAGATTTTGAGAAATTGTATCAGGAGAATATGATGTGCCAGGAGGTAATCTACTATAATAGACTATTATAGCAATATTCTAAGATATTTCGCAAGGGGTTGTAGTTATTAAAAATGTGTTCGTACAAAAGTTGCTTGGCAAAATGGGGTGCATCGTGTGGTAATAATTAGTTTCTTCTGGGTGGAGTAGTAGAGGAGATCTGAAGGTCAATGTAACTTTTTTAAATGGGATGCTATAATTTTCTCTTCAGAGTGTAACAGCAGGCACCGAGACGAATTCAACCATGTGCTACATGTTGGTATTCTGATTTGGATAAAGGTGAATGTATGTAAAAAACCTAAAAACAGCATCGTGAAATAAGAATTTTGTATCAGAATTTTCGGGAGCCCCTTTTGCGGAATCAAAATCCAGATTTTGAGAAATTGTATCAGGAGAATATGATGTGCCAGGAGGTAATCTACTATAATAGACTATTATAGCAATATTCTAAGATATTTCGCAAGGGGTTGTAGTTATTAAAAATGTGTTCGTACAAAAGTTGCTTGGCAAAATGGGGTGCATCGTGTGGTAATAATTAGTTTCTTCTGGGTGGAGTAGTAGAGGAGATCTGAAGGTCGATGTAACTTTTTTAAATGGGATGCTATAATTTTCTCTTCAGAATGTAACAGCAGGCACCGAGACGAATTCAACGATGTGCTACATGTTGATATTCTGATTTGGATAAAGGTGAATGTGTGTAAAAAACCTAAAAACAGCATCGTGAAATAAGAATTTTGTATCAGAATTTTCGGGAGCCCCTTTTGCGGAATCAAAATCCAGATTTTGAGAAATTGTATCAGGAGAATATGATGTGCCAGGAGGTAATCTACTATAATAGACTATTATAGCAATATTCTAAGATATTTCGCAAGGGGTTGTAGTTATTAAAAATGTGTTCGTACAAAAGTTGCTTGGCAAAATGGGGTGCATCGTGTGGTAATAATTAGTTTCTTCTGGGTGGAGTAGTAGAGGAGATCTGAAGGTCGATGTAACTTTTTTAAATGGGATGCTATAATTTTCTCTTCAGAATGTAACAGCAGGCACCGAGACGAATTCAACGATGTGCTACATGTTGGTATTCTGATTTGGATAAAGGTGAATGTATGTAAAAAACCTAAAAACAGCATCGTGAAATAAGAATTTTGTATCAGAATTTTCGGGAGCCCCTTTTGCGGAATCAAAATCCAGATTTTGAGAAATTGTATCAGGAGAATATGATGTGCCAGGAGGTAATCTACTATAATAGACTATTATAGCAATATTCTAAGATATTTCGCAAGGGGTTGTAGTTATTAAAAATGTGTTCGTACAAAAGTTGCTTGGCAAAATGGGGTGCATCGTGTGGTAATAATTAGTTTCTTCTGGGTGGAGTAGTAGAGGAGATCTGAAGGTCGATGTAACTTTTTTAAATGGGATGCTATAATTTTCTCTTCAGAATGTAACAGCAGGCACCGAGACGAATTCAACGATGTGCTACATGTTGGTATTCTGATTTGGATAAAGGTGAATGTATGTAAAAAACCTAAAAACAGCATCGTGAAATAAGAATTTTGTATCAGAATTTTCGGGAGCCCCTTTTGCGGAATCAAAATCCAGATTTTGAGAAATTGTATCAGGAGAATATGATGTGCCAGGAGGTAATCTACTATAATAGACTATTATAGCAATATTCTAAGATATTTCGGAAGGGGTTGTAGTTATTAAAAATGTGTTCGTACAAAAGTTGCTTGGCAAAATGGGGTGCATCGTGTGGTAATAATTAGTTTCTTCTGGGTGGAGTAGTAGAGGAGATCTGAAGGTCAATGTAACTTTTTTAGATGGGATGCTATAATTTTCTCTTCTGAATGTAACAGCAGGCACCGAGACGAATTCAACGATGTGCTACATGTTGGTATTCTGATTTGGATAAAGGTGAATGTGTGTAAAAAACCTAAAAACAGCATCGTGAAATAAGAATTTTGTATCAGAATTTTCGGGAGCCCCTTTTGCGGAATCAAAATCCAGATTTTGAGAAATTGTATCAGGAGAATATGATGTGCCAGGAGGTAATCTACTATAATAGACTATTATAGCAATATTCTAAGATATTTCGCAAGGGGTTGTAGTTATTAAAAATGTGTTCGTACAAAAGTTGCTTGGCAAAATGGGGTGCATCGTGTGGTAATAATTAGTTTCTTCTGGGTGGAGTAGTAGAGGAGATCTGAAGGTCGATGTAACTTTTTTAAATGGGATGCTATAATTTTCTCTTCAGAATGTAACAGCAGGCACCGAGACGAATTCAACGATGTGCTACATGTTGGTATTCTGATTTGGATAAAGGTGAATGTATGTAAAAAACCTAAAAACAGCATCGTGAAATAAGAATTTTGTATCAGAATTTTCGGGAGCCCCTTTTGCGGAATCAAAATCCAGATTTTGAGAAATTGTATCAGGAGAATATGATGTGCCAGGAGGTAATCTACTATAATAGACTATTATAGCAATATTCTAAGATATTTCGGAAGGGGTTGTAGTTATTAAAAATGTGTTCGTACAAAAGTTGCTTGGCAAAATGGGGTGCATCGTGTGGTAATAATTAGTTTCTTCTGGGTGGAGTAGTAGAGGAGATCTGAAGGTCAATGTAACTTTTTTAAATGGGATGCTATAATTTTCTCTTCAGAATGTAACAGCAGGCACCGAGACGAATTCAACGATGTGCTACATGTTGATATTCTGATTTGGATAAAGGTGAATGTGTGTAAAAAACCTAAAAACAGCATCGTGAAATAAGAATTTTGTATCAGAATTTTCGGGAGCCCCTTTTGCGGAATCAAAATCCAGATTTTGAGAAATTGTATCAGGAGAATATGATGTGCCAGGAGGTAATCTACTATAATAGACTATTATAGCAATATTCTAAGATATTTCGCAAGGGGTTGTAGTTATTAAAAATGTGTTCGTACAAAAGTTGCTTGGCAAAATGGGGTGCATCGTGTGGTAATAATTAGTTTCTTCTGGGTGGAGTAGTAGAGGAGATCTGAAGGTCGATGTAACTTTTTTAAATGGGATGCTATAATTTTCTCTTCAGAATGTAACAGCAGGCACCGAGACGAATTCAACGATGTGCTACATGTTGGTATTCTGATTTGGATAAAGGTGAATGTATGTAAAAAACCTAAAAACAGCATCGTGAAATAAGAATTTTGTATCAGAATTTTCGGGAGCCCCTTTTGCGGAATCAAAATCCAGATTTTGAGAAATTGTATCAGGAGAATATGATGTGCCAGGAGGTAATCTACTATAATAGACTATTATAGCAATATTCTAAGATATTTCGCAAGGGGTTGTAGTTATTAAAAATGTGTTCGTACAAAAGTTGCTTGGCAAAATGGGGTGCATCGTGTGGTAATAATTAGTTTCTTCTGGGTGGAGTAGTAGAGGAGATCTGAAGGTCGATGTAACTTTTTTAAATGGGATGCTATAATTTTCTCTTCAGAATGTAACAGCAGGCACCGAGACGAATTCAACGATGTGCTACATGTTGGTATTCTGATTTGGATAAAGGTGAATGTATGTAAAAAACCTAAAAACAGCATCGTGAAATAAGAATTTTGTATCAGAATTTTCGGGAGCCCCTTTTGCGGAATCAAAATCCAGATTTTGAGAAATTGTATCAGGAGAATATGATGTGCCAGGAGGTAATCTACTATAATAGACTATTATAGCAATATTCTAAGATATTTCGCAAGGGGTTGTAGTTATTAAAAATGTGTTCGTACAAAAGTTGCTTGGCAAAATGGGGTGCATCGTGTGGTAATAATTAGTTTCTTCTGGGTGGAGTAGTAGAGGAGATCTGAAGGTCAATGTAACTTTTTTAAATGGGATGCTATAATTTTCTCTTCAGAATGTAACAGCAGGCACCGAGACGAATTCAACGATGTGCTACATGTTGGTATTCTGATTTGGATAAAGGTGAATGTATGTAAAAAACCTAAAAACAGCATCGTGAAATAAGAATTTTGTATCAGAATTTTCGGGAGCCCCTTTTGCGGAATCAAAATCCAGATTTTGAGAAATTGTATCAGGAGAATATGATGTGCCAGGAGGTAATCTACTATAATAGACTATTATAGCAATATTCTAAGATATTTCGGAAGGGGTTGTAGTTATTAAAAATGTGTTCGTACAAAAGTTGCTTGGCAAAATGGGGTGCATCGTGTGGTAATAATTAGTTTCTTCTGGGTGGAGTAGTAGAGGAGATCTGAAGGTCAATGTAACTTTTTTAAATGGGATGCTATAATTTTCTCTTCAGAATGTAACAGCAGGCACCGAGACGAATTCAACGATGTGCTACATGTTGGTATTCTGATTTGGATAAAGGTGAATGTGTGTAAAAAACCTAAAAACAGCATCGTGAAATAAGAATTTTGTATCAGAATTTTCGGGAGCCCCTTTTGCGGAATCAAAATCCAGATTTTGAGAAATTGTATCAGGAGAATATGATGTGCCAGGAGGTAATCTACTATAATAGACTATTATAGCAATATTCTAAGATATTTCGGAAGGGGTTGTAGTTATTAAAAATGTGTTCGTACAAAAGTTGCTTGGCAAAATGGGGTGCATCGTGTGGTAATAATTAGTTTCTTCTGGGTGGAGTAGTAGAGGAGATCTGAAGGTCAATGTAACTTTTTTAAATGGGATGCTATAATTTTCTCTTCAGAATGTAACAGCAGGCACCGAGACGAATTCAACGATGTGCTACATGTTGGTATTCTGATTTGGATAAAGGTGAATGTATGTAAAAAACCTAAAAACAGCATCGTGAAATAAGAATTTTGTATCAGAATTTTCGGGAGCCCCTTTTGCGGAATCAAAATCCAGATTTTGAGAAATTGTATCAGGAGAATATGATGTGCCAGGAGGTAATCTACTATAATAGACTATTATAGCAATATTCTAAGATATTTCGCAAGGGGTTGTAGTTATTAAAAATGTGTTCGTACAAAAGTTGCTTGGCAAAATGGGGTGCATCGTGTGGTAATAATTAGTTTCTTCTGGGTGGAGTAGTAGAGGAGATCTGAAGGTCGATGTAACTTTTTTAAATGGGATGCTATAATTTTCTCTTCAGAATGTAACAGCAGGCACCGAGACGAATTCAACGATGTGCTACATGTTGGTATTCTGATTTGGATAAAGGTGAATGTATGTAAAAAACCTAAAAACAGCATCGTGAAATAAGAATTTTGTATCAGAATTTTCGGGAGCCCCTTTTGCGGAATCAAAATCCAGATTTTGAGAAATTGTATCAGGAGAATATGATGTGCCAGGAGGTAATCTACTATAATAGACTATTATAGCAATATTCTAAGATATTTCGCAAGGGGTTGTAGTTATTAAAAATGTGTTCGTACAAAAGTTGCTTGGCAAAATGGGGTGCATCGTGTGGTAATAATTAGTTTCTTCTGGGTGGAGTAGTAGAGGAGATCTGAAGGTCGATGTAACTTTTTTAAATGGGATGCTATAATTTTCTCTTCAGAATGTAACAGCAGGCACCGAGACGAATTCAACGATGTGCTACATGTTGGTATTCTGATTTGGATAAAGGTGAATGTATGTAAAAAACCTAAAAACAGCATCGTGAAATAAGAATTTTGTATCAGAATTTTCGGGAGCCCCTTTTGCGGAATCAAAATCCAGATTTTGAGAAATTGTATCAGGAGAATATGATGTGCCAGGAGGTAATCTACTATAATAGACTATTATAGCAATATTCTAAGATATTTCGCAAGGGGTTGTAGTTATTAAAAATGTGTTCGTACAAAAGTTGCTTGGCAAAATGGGGTGCATCGTGTGGTAATAATTAGTTTCTTCTGGGTGGAGTAGTAGAGGAGATCTGAAGGTCAATGTAACTTTTTTAAATGGGATGCTATAATTTTCTCTTCAGAATGTAACAGCAGGCACCGAGACGAATTCAACGATGTGCTACATGTTGGTATTCTGATTTGGATAAAGGTGAATGTATGTAAAAAACCTAAAAACAGCATCGTGAAATAAGAATTTTGTATCAGAATTTTCGGGAGCCCCTTTTGCGGAATCAAAATCCAGATTTTGAGAAATTGTATCAGGAGAATATGATGTGCCAGGAGGTAATCTACTATAATAGACTATTATAGCAATATTCTAAGATATTTCGCAAGGGGTTGTAGTTATTAAAAATGTGTTCGTACAAAAGTTGCTTGGCAAAATGGGGTGCATCGTGTGGTAATAATTAGTTTCTTCTGGGTGGAGTAGTAGAGGAGATCTGAAGGTCAATGTAACTTTTTTAAATGGGATGCTATAATTTTCTCTTCAGAATGTAACAGCAGGCACCGAGACGAATTCAACGATGTGCTACATGTTGGTATTCTGATTTGGATAAAGGTGAATGTATGTAAAAAACCTAAAAACAGCATCGTGAAATAAGAATTTTGTATCAGAATTTTCGGGAGCCCCTTTTGCGGAATCAAAATCCAGATTTTGAGAAATTGTATCAGGAGAATATGATGTGCCAGGAGGTAATCTACTATAATAGACTATTATAGCAATATTCTAAGATATTTCGCAAGGGGTTGTAGTTATTAAAAATGTGTTCGTACAAAAGTTGCTTGGCAAAATGGGGTGCATCGTGTGGTAATAATTAGTTTCTTCTGGGTGGAGTAGTAGAGGAGATCTGAAGGTCGATGTAACTTTTTTAAATGGGATGCTATAATTTTCTCTTCAGAATGTAACAGCAGGCACCGAGACGAATTCAACGATGTGCTACATGTTGGTATTCTGATTTGGATAAAGGTGAATGTATGTAAAAAACCTAAAAACAGCATCGTGAAATAAGAATTTTGTATCAGAATTTTCGGGAGCCCCTTTTGCGGAATCAAAATCCAGATTTTGAGAAATTGTATCAGGAGAATATGATGTGCCAGGAGGTAATCTACTATAATAGACTATTATAGCAATATTCTAAGATATTTCGCAAGGGGTTGTAGTTATTAAAAATGTGTTCGTACAAAAGTTGCTTGGCAAAATGGGGTGCATCGTGTGGTAATAATTAGTTTCTTCTGGGTGGAGTAGTAGAGGAGATCTGAAGGTCAATGTAACTTTTTTAAATGGGATGCTATAATTTTCTCTTCAGAATGTAACAGCAGGCACCGAGACGAATTCAACGATGTGCTACATGTTGGTATTCTGATTTGGATAAAGGTGAATGTATGTAAAAAACCTAAAAACAGCATCGTGAAATAAGAATTTTGTATCAGAATTTTCGGGAGCCCCTTTTGCGGAATCAAAATCCAGATTTTGAGAAATTGTATCAGGAGAATATGATGTGCCAGGAGGTAATCTACTATAATAGACTATTATAGCAATATTCTAAGATATTTCGCAAGGGGTTGTAGTTATTAAAAATGTGTTCGTACAAAAGTTGCTTGGCAAAATGGGGTGCATCGTGTGGTAATAATTAGTTTCTTCTGGGTGGAGTAGTAGAGGAGATCTGAAGGTCGATGTAACTTTTTTAAATGGGATGCTATAATTTTCTCTTCAGAATGTAACAGCAGGCACCGAGACGAATTCAACGATGTGCTACATGTTGGTATTCTGATTTGGATAAAGGTGAATGTATGTAAAAAACCTAAAAACAGCATCGTGAAATAAGAATTTTGTATCAGAATTTTCGGGAGCCCCTTTTGCGGAATCAAAATCCAGATTTTGAGAAATTGTATCAGGAGAATATGATGTGCCAGGAGGTAATCTACTATAATAGACTATTATAGCAATATTCTAAGATATTTCGCAAGGGGTTGTAGTTATTAAAAATGTGTTCGTACAAAAGTTGCTTGGCAAAATGGGGTGCATCGTGTGGTAATAATTAGTTTCTTCTGGGTGGAGTAGTAGAGGAGATCTGAAGGTCGATGTAACTTTTTTAAATGGGATGCTATAATTTTCTCTTCTGAATGTAACAGCAGGCACCGAGACGAATTCAACGATGTGCTACATGTTGGTATTCTGATTTGGATAAAGGTGAATGTATGTAAAAAACCTAAAAACAGCATCGTGAAATAAGAATTTTGTATCAGAATTTTCGGGAGCCCCTTTTGCGGAATCAAAATCCAGATTTTGAGAAATTGTATCAGGAGAATATGATGTGCCAGGAGGTAATCTACTATAATAGACTATTATAGCAATATTCTAAGATATTTCGCAAGGGGTTGTAGTTATTAAAAATGTGTTCGTACAAAAGTTGCTTGGCAAAATGGGGTGCATCGTGTGGTAATAATTAGTTTCTTCTGGGTGGAGTAGTAGAGGAGATCTGAAGGTCGATGTAACTTTTTTAAATGGGATGCTATAATTTTCTCTTCTGAATGTAACAGCAGGCACCGAGACGAATTCAACGATGTGCTACATGTTGGTATTCTGATTTGGATAAAGGTGAATGTATGTAAAAAACCTAAAAACAGCATCGTGAAATAAGAATTTTGTATCAGAATTTTCGGGAGCCCCTTTTGCGGAATCAAAATCCAGATTTTGAGAAATTGTATCAGGAGAATATGATGTGCCAGGAGGTAATCTACTATAATAGACTATTATAGCAATATTCTAAGATATTTCGCAAGGGGTTGTAGTTATTAAAAATGTGTTCGTACAAAAGTTGCTTGGCAAAATGGGGTGCATCGTGTGGTAATAATTAGTTTCTTCTGGGTGGAGTAGTAGAGGAGATCTGAAGGTCGATGTAACTTTTTTAAATGGGATGCTATAATTTTCTCTTCTGAATGTAACAGCAGGCACCGAGACGAATTCAACGATGTGCTACATGTTGGTATTCTGATTTGGATAAAGGTGAATGTATGTAAAAAACCTAAAAACAGCATCGTGAAATAAGAATTTTGTATCAGAATTTTCGGGAGCCCCTTTTGCGGAATCAAAATCCAGATTTTGAGAAATTGTATCAGGAGAATATGATGTGCCAGGAGGTATTCTTCGTGCCACTTCCCAGAATTTTAGTGACGTCGAATTCCAGGAATATCTGGGATCCCCTTTTGCGAAACCAAGTTCCAGGATTTTTAAAAATGTATCAGAAGAATAATAGTACCGCCGTATTTCTCTATACAGAATTTTGCTATAATAGTTTATAATTTTTACTTTTATTAGTCAGTGTCTGTAGAGATAGTACGTACTTTGTAAATAGTATAAATTATACAAATTATATATAAAGTATTAAAATAATGTAGAAAGAAAGATAAAAATAAACAAATAAAGTGTGATATAAATGTATTTATTTAACATACCTTCCAAAATGGTTTCCAAAAATTTCGCACTCCTAAAATCAGAATCTTGACATAAGAACTTTGTAGCAGGAGAATATGATGTGCCAGGAGGTATTCTTCGTGCCACTTCCCAGAATTTTAGTGACGTCGAATTCCAGGAATATCTGGGATCCCCTTTTGCGAAACCAAGTTCCAGGATTTTTAAAAATGTATCAGAAGAATAATAGTACCGCCGTATTTCTCTATACAGAATTTTGCTATAATAGTTTATAATTTTTACTTTTATTAGTCAGTGTCCGTAGAGATAGTACGTACTTTGTAAATAGTATAAATTATACAAATTATACATTAAGTATTAAAATAATGTAGAAAGAAAGATAAAAATAAACAAATAAAGTGTGATATAAATGTATTTATTTAACATACCTTCCAAAATGGTTTCCAAAAATTTCGCACTCCTAAAATCAGAATCTTGACATAAGAACTTTGTATCAGGAGAATATGATGTGCCAGGAGGTATTCTTCGTGCCACTTCCCAGAATTTTAGTGACGTCGAATTCCAGGAATTTCCGGGATCCCCTTTTGCGAAACCAAGTTCCAGACTTGGACTTTATCGAACTCAGAATACCATCATGTGGCACACCGTTGAATTCGTCTCGATGCCCGCTGTTACTTTCTGAAGAGAAAGGTATAGCATCCCATTTAAAAAAGTTACATTGACCTTCAGATCTCGTCTATTACCCCACCCAGAGGAAAATAATTATCACCGCATGATGCACCTCATTTTACCAAGCAACTTTTGTAGGAACACATTTTTAATAACTACAACTCCTTCCGAAATATCCTGCTGTAATCACTTAAGTTGGACACCCTGTACATTCACCTTAATCGACACCAAATTCCCGATTTTGAGAAATTGTATCAGGAGAATATGATGTGCCAGGAGGTATTCTTCGTGCCACTTCCCAGAATTTTAGTGACGTCGAATTCCAGGAATTTCCGGGATCCCCTTTTGCGAAACCAAGTTCCAGAATTTCTAAAAACGTATCAGAAGAATAATAGTATCGCTGTACTTCTCTATATAGAATTTTGCTATAATAGTTTATAATTTTTACTTTTATTAGTCAGTGTCCGTAGAGATAGTACGTACTTTGTAAATAGTATAAATTATACAAATTATACATTAAGTATTAAAATAATGTAGAAAGAAAGATAAAAATAAACAAATAAAATGTAACAATAATGTATTTATTTAACATACCTTCCAAATTAAATTCCAAAAATCTCTTACTCTTAAAAACCGAATCTCGAAATAAAGATTTTGTATCAGGAGAACATGAAATATGAAGAGGTATTCGTGCCACTTCCTGGAATTATAGTGACGTCAAATTCCAGGAATTCCCGGAAATCGTTTTCGAAAAAACGAAATCCCCATGTTGTAAAATTGTATCAGGAGAACATAAGTTGCCAGGAGGTATTCTTCACTCAACTGTTTGAAATTTCAGTAACGTCAAATTCCAAGAATTCCCGGGAACTTAGACCCAGAAATCAAGGATCTCGATTTTGCAAAATTGTAAAATTAATATTCGTGTCAAACACCTAATAAATTTTCATTAATTCTGTCGATCGTTGTAACAATTTGTAACCTTTTATGATTGAAGAATAAAGAGGAAGGTTTAAACTACATTCTTTAATAGTTCCTAATAACATTTGGTTTGTTGATATTGAATAAATACCGATTTCTCGAGCAGTAATATTACCTCTTACCTATATGAGGAACGTGAACTGCCTACTTACGAATTTTCATTAATTTCTCAAGATTAAAAATTGTTTTGTGAACTTTTATGATTGCATTACGCTAAAGAAGGTCTGTAGAAACTCTAATGTCTGTTTTATACGAATATGCTTCACCGGAGATGTTAAGTAATTAATTATTTCAATTTATCTTATTGCGTAATACGGATTCTAAAAAACAAGGTTTGTACAAGTTTCTAATTCCGATTTTATATGTTTTCTTTCTTAATAATAAAAATTCATTATTTCAACCTAAATTTTTCCGTATTTTATAAAAGGTAATTTATTAGGTTGGCAAGAAAGTAATTAAAAATGATTCGATACGAGTGAATATAAAAATAAAAAAGTAAAATATGTCGTAAATGAATAGTTGTAAACAAGATTAAACGAAACTTGTGTCTACAGTAACCTAAAAGTGTCAACCAAATCTAAAAAGAAAAACATTATAACATTGTCAGAAGAATAATAAAACAAATACTACGCTATCTATTTGTGCAAACTGAAATTACTTTCTTGCCAACCAGATATAATGTAAGTGAAAAAATAGATTTATGTGTAAGATATATGTAATGTTTATATTTTATTAATTAACTAAATTATTAATTTGATTTAATTTACAAATTGAAATTTACAAAATATTCACTTTTAAATAAGGAAACCTTAATATCAGTGTCCCTAGCCAGAGGGCAAATTAGTTTATTCTCAAAGATGGTGATTTTGAAAAATTTCACAGCCTGGGTAATGTCGGAATACCATACACTATATCTAGTTATATATATCGATGGTAAAATGTCAACTATAATACAATTTAGTAGAGGGGGTAAACTTCTCTTGTTGACAATTGATGGAAGTTGCTCCCCTTGACTTTCGTATCTATTAAATAATTAGATTATTCCTTATAATTTTTAAGTAGAAAAGATCTTAAAAATATTTAGAAAGAGTACGGAGCGACATGTTTAGAAAATTTCAGTTTGCTTTGTTGAATTTTATGTGGTTTTACTGTTCGTTTCAATATGGCGATGGTTAGTTGCTTAGTGCTTCGAAGGTCTCTTTACTTATCATGAATTTCCTGATATTCTTTTGTATTTCTTTGTATAATTTTGATGCGAAACCTTGATATTCGTATGATTATCTATAAGTGCATACAAGTTATGTAATTATGAAATTGTGCATGTGATAAAGGAAAGATTTCATCTAAAAAGTTGTTCGCTCAGGCAGCACAGTAGATTCGGCAATTGCCGTCCTACTAAGGTTTGTTATATTTTATAAATAACTAAAAAGACACGAACGTCTAAACGTATGTTCTAACATTATTGAAAATCAGGTCTTATTATATTTTAAAGAAAAAAAATTAAAAAGTTTAAACTTTGGTTTTGTTCCAGTCAAAGAAGAACTGCTGCCAAGATAGTTTCTTGTTATTTCACTGCATACCAACCACGTTTATAAATATTTCACCAGGGAAGATTGGAGTTTCTTTAACAATTTTGGATTCTGTGACTTTTCAACATCATTTGACGGATTTTTTATTAGAGATTACAATGTGTACATTAATGCATGGAGTATAAATAACTATTTTAAATTAATCAGTTCCTTTTTAAAAGTCAAACAAATAAAATTTGGCTTTGATTATAATAATAGGAACATGTATTTATGTTCCATCTAGATAGGACAATTTAATTGAGTATGATGATTAAGGATACTTATTATCATATTTTTGAGGCTATGTTGTCAAAAATAATTTCAAATATTATATAGGCAAAAGTAATTACAATAAATTATTAAACAAATTTTATATGCAACAGCATTTCATTAGTATAAAGAATCTGAATTTATACATTTTAAAATCTGTACACAATGGCTGAAACACAAAGAATACCTGTATATGGTAATCGTCCTCCTTGTTCTAATGGAAATCGTTTAGAAGAACGTCATGCAAAAAGGTTAGCTATAAATAATTGTAATAGGTGTTATTTATATAATTTGATTTGTACTTTATTTTGAAACATTAAACATTAATTTTCTTGTTATAGAGCAGCTATAAGATTAGAAAGAAATAGAAAACCAGATAGACCAGAAGATTTTGTCTGTTACGAATCAAGTGATGACGAACCAGATACTGTATGCGAGGGAGTACAATATCTTAAAACTTCTTTTAATTTTGTGGACTATGTGCGTGCAAGAGAAACAAATACAAGGGAAGTGCGAAAAATCAACCAAGAATATGGATTTCGGCACATATTAACCCACGATTTATATAAAGAATATTCGGTTAGCTTAAATAATATGAATAAAGTTTTTTGTTCTCAATGGTTAAGTGACAGGCAAGTAGTCTTTGGAACAAAATGCAACAAATTGATGGTTTATGATGTAGCAACACAAAAATTAGACCAAATACCATCCCTCCATGGAAGACAAATTAATTCAGGAGGTGGTGCTGTTCCCGAACAGCAGTGTGGTATACATTCTGTTCAAATAAATCCTTCTAGGTATGTAAACAAAGAAATTGATATAGCTCAAAATGTTATTATTATATTATTTTATTTTTATCCATAAATCTCTATATATATTATAGAACTCTTCTATCAACCGGGGCAAGAAACAGTACTGAAATAGCAATATATAGGTTACCAACTCTAGATCCAGTTTGCGTAGGAGAAGAGGGCCATAGAGACTGGGTTTTTGATATGTGTTGGTTAGACGATGAGTTTTTAGTTTCTGGTGCTAGAGATACCAAAATGGCTTTATGGCATATAGGTAGTGATCTTGCAGAAGCCCCTGATAAAGCAGATGTGCCAACACACAGGTTGCATAACATAATATACATTTAACATTTAAGAATATTTTGTAATTTTATGTTATTTTCTTTCTTCTTCTTGTTAGGTTAATTCGACCTGTGTGTGTGAAGGAATGTAGATCAGCACAAAAAGTACGAGCACTTGCTTTTAATAGGACATACAAAGAAATTGCTGCTCTTACTTTAAATAGTTTTATACACATATGGTCTGCTGAAACTTTCAGACAAAAAATATCTAAAAAGCTACCAGGTTGCCAAGAAAACGTTTGTCTTGCTGTACAAGATGATGGTGTTTACGCAGTAGGATGTCGTTCTTATACTTTACTTTTAGATGCAAGAACTTTGCAACCTATAAAAAGAATACCGTCACGGTATGTAATAACGGTAATTTTATCAAAATCTTATAAAATAAGTCATTTTGTTTTTTTCTTCCAAATATGCTAATGTCTGTGTATCCTTTTGTATAGATATAGCGGTTGTGGAATACGATCAGCTAGTTTTCAAGGCTCCGTTTTAACAATTGGAACAGGTTTAGGAATGTTAATGTTTTACGATGTCAGAGCGCAGAAGTATCTGGAGTCCTCAATTAATTCTAATAGAATTGTAGTACTCAAAGCATCAAAGGGATACGTGGTGTGTATCAGAATATTTTCGATTGAAATTTAAACTGATCAGGTATTTATTTTTTCGATGATATTAGTTTCCAGATGAAGAGTACATCGATGGATTCCAAAACGTTAAGTATACACCTGCTATATATACTCATTGCTATGATGGATCCGGGACGCGGCTATTTACAGCTGGTGGACCACTTCCTGTAAATCTTTATGGTAACTATGCAGGATTATGGCAATAAAGTTAATTTTAGCCGAATAAAGAGCCGCATCGATTTTTACGTAAGTAATTATAAGTTGTACATTTTACTACCTGTAATCGAAATTTTATCTAAAATGATATATACACCGCTTTTAGAGTTAAGAAACATTTTCTGATTACAATAACTTTCATACTTTTTACATCGTTTTGTCCATCTCTTCTATTTATTAAAATTTTGAAGAAAACAAATATGACACACTGATCAGAAATTTTTATACCTCTTACAAAAAATGAGAAAGTAGAAAAGTGTAATAAGAAAATGAATTTTAAAGGTGTATATATCTCGACTGTCTCGATTGCTTTATTGTAAGGAATCGTATTAGTATGTTTATACGTTAGCGTGAAAAAGAAAAAGTTACAAGTTTTTATTTGAATTTAAAACAAGTATCTGACTGTATATCATAACTTTGCATCACTATTATAAAATTGAAAAGTTCATGCCAAGAAGGGTTCATTTTATCCATCATTCGACATCAAAATTTACATTAATATGAACTGTTATGTATGAAATTTAAGAAGTTATTGAATTATGAATCTCTTTTACGGTATGATATAGATGGTTTTTGAAGAAAATTGCTTCATACGTTACGATTACTGATTTAGACTTTTGTATTATTTACATAGTTTAATTTTAATGTATTGTTTCTAATTTATGTTATACATGTACATCTTTCTGATAGAAATGAAAATCTAAGAAGTAGTCAACGAATAATACTGCAATGAACATTAAGTTTTATCAGATACAATTTATCAAGTTGAAAATTTAACACTGGCCTTAAAAGAACAATATACAATAAATATGTTACAAAACCTTATTTTAGGAAAACAATAACTGGTTAATATCTTTATAATATATTTCTGTATTAAATACATCATAGAATTTTGAACATCTATTACTTTGGTTAAATGCATGAACTATTGAAATAATATGTTTTGAATGTGCACAATATTTAGTTGTTATTGTTTTGTTAAATGAAAAATTACAGAAAGAAAAATAATTTATCGTTTTTAATATATTAACTTTTTTTTTTTAATAATTCTGCCATTAACACTGTCACAAACCTAAAATCGTAAAGTAATTGTAAGAATTAGCCTTTGGAAGATACAAATACATAACTGCTCAAATTTGATCGGATTCATTACCTCTGTGTACATTATGCAATTTGATGACATTAAAATATTAATGGAGGAAAGCTGTATGCATCTATGAATGAAATTTCATGATAGTGATATTAATTGTGTGTAGCCATTAACAAATTACAAACAAACAGATTTACATTTGATTTTGAAAAGTTACACTAAGAATTTGGTGTACTTAAGTGATAAAGTTCACCGTTACGTTTATCATCAACTTACACATTGAATTCATTGATGCAGCAATGATGTAAGTGCATTTTCAATGCTTAGGATAGAACATTTTAATGGATTGACAAATTGTTGATATGATGTAAACAATAAAGTAACTGAATGATCAATGTATTGTGGTGAATATATGATAACAAATTATATTCTGTACGTTTGTACAATTGACGATTACAAGTTGTTGGCATATATTCATGAAGTCATTACATTACATAATAGATAAAAAAAAAAATGTATGTTGTATTTATAAATTCACGATTAAACTATACAAAACATATATGTGATGATGCATAATGAACGAATACATTGAATGCATTTTAATATGGACTATCACATGTACTTTTTATTATGAACTCTGCAAATGAAAATACAATGTATAATTCTGTTTTCAATGTCTGCCATAATTTTATGCATTTAGGCTTTCATCTTAACAGTGATCGTTAAATTTGTTTTACAATTTTCATTGCTGTTTTCTGTACACAACATGATGTCCATTTTAAAACGTCCTAATTTTCGTACTAATATCACAAACAATAAAATCTAAGTATCATATATTTTATCTGAACTAATGCAATAGCAAAATGTATAAATAAATACTTTTTATACTTGAAGTATATGTATAAGTTGTAAAACGGTTTTGTGCAGTTGTAATCGCTGCATCATTGTAGCAGAAAAATATTCTCTCGTGTACTATGCTTATCGTAAGAATATTAGAGACAATTTTTGTAAGAAATTATAGCATGTGCAACTTCAAAATATTTGTCCTTGTATTTCTTAACAGATTACTTTGGATTTTTATTTTCTTTTTTTTTTCTTTTTTTCTTTTAAGAAAGAGAGAGAAGAATGTGTTATATGTATTATTTTTCTTTTCTTTTTTTTTTTTTGTTAAAAAGTATAATTTAATTTGTTATTATTCTGTATGGTTGTGTTCCTAGATTTATAATAAACTGTTATTACAAAAGTATTTATGTCTGTGTTAAGAATAGAGGGACAATGTAATAAAATAGCTTTTTAAGCTCCTTTAAATATTTTGTTTCAAAAATTTACAATATATTTCATTGTTAGAAAAAAAAGTACCCAGTGCAAGTAATATGTGTGTAGAAAAACTTATTATAAGTTACAGTCAGCAGATCCTTGTTACGTTTCATCAGATTATTGTAACGGCAAATTCTTAAACAGATGACGTTTTGTTCGAATCAATCGCAATATCGAAAATTGTATTACTTAATTTTTTTTTTTGTTTGTTTGATATTTTAAATACCAAACGTTTCTCAGAAATTTAATGATATTTGGACGGTGAACATACACTTTGCAATATTGTAATTTTATGTGTGTGTGCGAATGCGTTTAAGTAATTAATGTAAATAAACATGCCAAGATCGAAATTGTATTTATCGATTCTTCTAACCGATAGAAGAATTAATAACGTTTTATGAAACGAAATAACAACATCAACAAATGAAAAAGGAAGGAAATATTCGTGTCTCCTTATAAATAATTTATTAATGGTATATCGATACAATATTTTTCATTTTCGTTTAGAATCATCACAAATAACGTGTAAAATGTGTATAATGCATACAAAAACACGACGCGAAATTGTTGTGGAATAATGTGATGTAAATGTTTTTATTTTTTTAATTTTTTTTTTTTCTTTTTTCTTTTATCAATTCAAATGAATCGAGGCTTAGCCATGACTACGTTAGATATGTTGTGTTTATTATGTGTGTTGACAATGTACTGAGGCGCGGCTTGGATAAAAACCGAGGTCAATTTTGCTCCGTGTATATACTGGTCGTTACGTGAAGAGAGACCAGGCCTCTTTGACGAGTCGAAGATGGAACCTTTGAAAGGCGTGTTTTCGGAGCACGTGTCCTATATCAGCGTGATTTTCAACGATAATAAATTACTTCTTTCACGCGTCACTCTGTTGGAACTAATGAGTTGTTATTTTAACCGCCATTACTATAAAGGCCCCGTGTACGGGCATAAATAAGCTCATTTCATCCATTTTTTTTTCTTTTTGGTATAGATAGACAATTGGTACCCTAAGACGCAAGTGTCGTAAATAAATATACACCGATCGTACGTACAATATACATTCTGAAAATAAATAGAGTATTTCACAATTATTGCATAAATTGGTGAGCACTACCGTGAAGTCAAAATTTATCTTCTTGCATTTCAAAACGTAGTTCTTTTTCTCTTTTGTTTTTTCCTTTTTTTTATACAGATAAATATAAGTAATCGATGCCACATGTACCGTGTAGACTTTATTCTTTTTAACGCTAGAACTACCGTCCTGTACGATGCACGTTTTCTTTCAAATTATAAATAACTTAGAAATTAAAGTAAACATAGAATGAAACATAAATTCGCACGTAGAATAAACTCGTTAAATGTAAGTTTTGCAATGCAAAACAAGAAACTCGAAGCAAGTCACTTTGACTGGTTTGGTAGTTTTAGTGGTAAAAACTAATCAGGAAAGAATCTCGCTATCTTTCCTTAATTATCGCAACGTCTTAGCAAACACGTGAATTTCATTTTATATTTTATCCTTCTTCCCTTCAATTGATCACGTAGAAGTGTTTGGAGAGAGAGAGAGAAAAAACAAAGAAAAAAGGAATCAAAGATGTCCAGCATCCAAGGCCTTATTTATATCACTGACTAGCATCCCTAGGATAGGTCTGAGTTCAGAGTCTTGTCTGAACACGGAGTCCAAGAAGTCGGAATGCGTTAAGAAATCGAACACCTGATCGCATCGATCTTGAGACTTGTCGGTAAGGTGCGGTTTAATGAGACTTTGTATCGCTGTTCGGCAGCGTTCCAGCGACTTAATTAAATACCCCCTATCAAAACTGAATTCCAGTTCGTAAAACGACACCACAGACATCGCCACGGCTCTCAGAGTAGTCCTTATTTCGACAAGTTTCGCGTCGTCGGCGGCGTTCAGTTGTTGATTACGTTGCAACAGACCGATCTATAAAAAAAAAAGACAGAGAAGAGTGGAGTGTGGTTTGATTTTAGTGTTCGTTCGAGAATCTGAATAATTTGCATATCCGTGTCGAGTGGCCCGCTCGAAAATATTTACGTACCTTGATGGATAGCTTAACGATGTTCTTTAAAACCTTTTCAGGCTGCTTCTTGTCCAAGTTAGGATTAGCTTTCGCGGCTCGTTCCATGAGCTTGTAAAGATTGTCCAAAAGGGACGTTGTGGCATCGTCTATCAGAAGAGATCTTCCGGCCCCCGTAGATACGACTCTGCCGAGCAGTTTTTTCTGGGCTCGGAGACCTAAATCACGAGCGCGACTTCCGGTGCTGCCAGCTGGATAAGATCCGCTGTTCAGTGTAGCCGCCGACTGCATCACTAAAAAGAAATCCCACATTTACTTGATGAGATACCGCTCGAATAATCGTCCCTCTGTTCGCTGAAAAGATCGAGTCGAGTCGAGTAGGATCGTATGTGAATATGTTGGGCTCACGGATAAATTTATAGCAAATGGACGGGCAGTTTTTGAACCCCTTTTCGTTATTACTGCAATATTAATTTAAATGAAGTAAATTAAAATACTTGCATATACTTTATAGTTGACGATCCTTGACTGTATTAATTTTAATTATAATTGTATTTAAAATTCTAAATATGTTGGGCTGACAGATAAATTTATAGCAAATAGACAGTTTTTGTTTCAACCCCTTCTCGTCAAATAGGGCTAAATATTTATTATTGCAATATTAAATGAAATGAATTAAAATACTGGATATATTTTATAGTTGACGATCCTTGACTGTACTAATTTTGATTATAATTGAATTTAAATTCTAAAAATCTTAATTAGCCAATTTTGGCACATTTGACCTTTAAAGTTAGGGCTAGGGTTATACGAAATTTAATAAATATTATTTTAACCCTCTGTGGGCAAACATATTTTCCGCACTTTATAAGCAAACCGGGTTATTTTAGATTGTTAAATACTTTGGACAAATTTTACGATATTTTATATAAGCAATATCCAATATTTCAACCTCTCTTTCATTAAAAATAGAAATTCGAGGGGATGTTGGATTTGGATTGTACCGTCAACAACCCAGTTTTCCTAAAGAGGGTAAATACCCATTAAAATTACAAAAGTTTTGAAACCATGAAAAAATAAAAAATGTATCTAAATATCTAAAAAAAAGGAATGGGTGCTTAATGTGTTAATTCTTAAGTAGTATGGCAGTATGGTGATCAAAAGTAGAAAGTGGTATAGACCATAAAGATTCAATAGATTCTTTTATGCAAGATAATATTTATAAAAAATATATAAAAGTAAAGAAATAAAGGTATAAATTAAAAGTTAGTCTGAAAATCTGTAATTTTAACCCTTACACACCACCATGGAAAAGATTTTTATACCATTTATTGTTTTCTATATAATATACAAAGATGGAAATATGATAAAAAGTACAGGGTCAATGTATGTTATATTTCCAAGTCGTGATAGTTAAAATTTAACAACACAGTTTATTAACTATTAAAGCGTTACTTGTGACAAAAAAAAGCAATATAAACCAGTTTCTTAAGGTGTCCTGTCGTTTCTCTGCACTAATTTTGATTAATGGGCTACGTATACTTAGACAAGTCTATAAAGCACATACTTTAATTCGACGCGATTACCCTTGAACTACATTTTCTGAAAATTTCATTGAAACATTTATAGTACGCATTAAAACCTTAAAAGCGTTTTTCTCAAAGTAATATTTTCGGATACGATAATCAATATTTCTCGAGAATCGATGGACTGATTTGACTGTAATTTGGTACCTACAAAAGTGTTCGCTAATACGAGGGTGATAGAATATTTTTAGGGCTTACTGAAACTTATATTATTACACATTTTTTTTATTAATATTGTCGACTTTTCTACGACTTACGTTGTTAATTACGTAATTTCTATTTAAATTATACCAAATGACTTCCTTTCAAAATTCACTTTAAAATTGTGCATTCATTGTTATTTCTTTCGCACATCTGACTTTCTCTAAACGTATGACGAATTCCTTAAACAAGAAAAAAAACCTACAAGAAGGGACATCAAGCAGCCCAAGCAATGTTTCCCAATCACAAAGAAAATGTCAAATAAGCTTGTGCACGTGTAATGAAACCACTAAAACTTGCACAATTTGCAAAAAATTTGAAAGAGGAACCAATCATATGTAAAAATTGTAATTAATTTTATGTTGCAAATTATTTCCTTCAATAAATTAAGAATTTCTTTCTAAAAATTAACGTTTACGCCAAAGGAGTCAAATGACCCTTTATGGTAAGAACAGGTGTATTTAAAGTGTATTCAATTATCGTTAATTAATATCGACTAGGTATAATTTTGTTTAGTGTTAAGTCTTAATGATCTGAAGTTACTTAAAATTTAATTTTTATAATTCAACGTTCCAGTTTACTATTTCGAATTATCTTAGGTATTTAAAATTTAAATTTGTAATTCAACGTTCCAGTTTATTATTTTGAATTATCGTTATAGCTTTAGCACCGTTTAGCATCGTTTTCTGTCTTCGTGTCTTAAAAGTATTTCACTCGATAACCATTACATGGTTACGATATCCGCAAACGAGCCGTTTATTGCGAAAGCGAGATAACTTCATTTTTAAACAAAATTTTATTTCAAATTCTGTAACTTTTCAATTTTCCTTTCGAAGATAATTAAAAGTGGCATCGTTACGTTACAATTAAAACTGTACTTACCCCCTGTACATTGAATATTATGATTTTAAACGAAACTGTTTATTGTTGTGCAATTAGCGTTTTTGAAATTTACTAATAGTTAAATGTAATTATTTACAGCTAGTTAACCCCTTGCCATACTTTGACGAGTCAGATTTGTCAAATGTTACAAACCTGACTTATTTTTATTATGGTATACTATCGCTAAATATAAATTACATGCAACATTAGAATTTTCTTTGTTTGTATTAATATTGCAACAACATTTAGCTTCATTCCAATGGAAAGAAATGAAAAGAGTTTCAGAATAAAATGTGTTCGCGATACGATTAAACTAAGGCGCTTAAACGTTCGTAGTCTAATGACCGTCGCGAAACATGCATGTAATCAACAGAACTTACCATCAAACATTGGTGGATCGCTGTTTCCTCTAGGTGATAACGGGATTGTGAGTGAAATAAAGAAATGCTCGATGAACACGCTCGAAACTCAGGCAAAAGTAACTAAAATAAATAAAACATACGAAAATAATGAATAGACGATTGCGTGAAGTACACATACAGGGTGGAGCATTTAAATCGATCCCCTCAAACATCTTCAAAACTATTGGATTAGGCAAAAGAAAGTTTTAAATAAAAGTTACGTGGTTTCTGGAGGGAAACGATTTGATGTAAGAACATTCGTTGTGAATTCAGTTTTTAACCCTTTGTACTTTGCAGTTAACTAGAATATTTAAAAATGTGAAGTTATTTATATTAGAACATGGCAAATTAACGGAAGAAATAAAAGTAAATACGTCATAAGTATTTGTAACTCTTTTCTCCCAAAATAAGGCTTTTTTTGTCAAGTTTCATTGGAAAAGAAATCTAGACTTAATCGAGTGCAAAAGGTTAACACGTTCCGTGCCATACCGATTTTTGAAGGCTTTCCGTTCAGGCCACGACCCACAGTTTCACGATTAAACAAACTAGTTTTTGACGTACCCCTTACAATTTTTCAATAGTACAATAGACGTTAAAATGCCTATATTTGACTCTATGTTAAATTTTTAAAGAATTCTTCGTTTTTCAACAAGAATTGCAGGCGGCCTGAAACTTCAGCGGGGGTCGTATACGCCCCACGTGGCACGGAACGTGTTAATATTCCAGTCGATCCAACTTGTCATTTCCTATAAAAAGTTATTATATTTATTTATCAAGTATATATTTGAATGTCGATATCAATGCACGCCATTTGAAAGCTTTTACATTTGAATTAATTTTGCCGCGCGTTAATATCGAAATTCAGATACATACTTGACAAATGATATTGAATAACTTTTTATAGAAAATGAGAAGCTGAATCGATTGAAAAATCAAATATCTATAATCTGAAATCACTATTCACCACAGCAAAGAACGACTTCTTTCCTAATCTCTTTTTTTTTATAACAAAGTGCTAAAAAGCCATTCAAATTATTTATATTTTTCATTTGTTTGTTTTATTTCGTTTCGACCGCCAAAGATTCTAAACATATTGAGATTTATAAACATATCTTAATTCTTGCCAAAATTACAATTCGAATAGCAAATGGTAACTAAATACGCATGACGGATATAGTCGTCAAACACAGCTGACTGGTTAAACAATTCACCCTGTACATATAAAATAAGGAACGATACGTTGATGAAAATAACGAAGCAAATTAGGACGATGTCACGAGAAGTGCACGTACGAAGCGTGCTGGTGTTGATGTTCCCGTTCATGGGAACGAAACAGAGCATTATACAGTTAACATTTGTATACCTTGATTACAGTCGGTTACGGCTACGAGATGATAGAGCAGCCAGCTCTGTAATTCCATCACTGCCGTACCCCACGCCACCTGAAAAGACACATTGCCAAGAAACGGATTAGGATTTTTCGGACGCCGCTGAAAACTCGTACGGGGGGCAAACTAATTTTATTCCGTCGGTTGGTACATCCCCCGCTTGAACACAAGCCGCGTAAAATTAGAACCATCAACACCGTTTAACCGACGGACTATATTCGTCCATTATAAAACATTATAAATCACTATGTCTTATTAAAAAACATTTTTAACACGTTCACGCTGGCGCCTATATTCGTTGTTCGAATTTGTATTTAGAATGCTTTAAAAAATTACGTTAAGTTTATAATATTGAATTGTTTTCACCACTGCATTTTCGAATATTCAAGTGTGACCCACCGGTAGTGCACGCCGCCTGATGGGACAGTCGAGTGTGACCCACCGGTGATGCACGCCGGCGCGAACGTATTAAATGCAAGCCGCAAATTAATTTTGTCGCACAAAATTAATAAAGGCGCGTTTATAAAAACGTAGGAGGATGAGGTCAGCCATTAACCTTTGGGGAAGGTTAACCATTCGTTGATAACATAAATTATAACGTTATATGGGTAACAGGGGCGACGAGTCAGCCGGATTCTAATAAAGTAGAAATGGGTTTGGAAACGAAGGGATAATAATTTTTATGAAAAGAAAACATGCTTTTGAAATATTTTGTTTGTTATCAAACAGAAAATGCATGTGTATAGTATGGCATGTTGTAATTGTAATATTATTCAAAATAACATTTTAGTTTCCAATTAAAATTTTGCACGTATTACCTTATAAACAAATATAACATTAATATTTTTCAGAGCTATGGAACACTTTTTATAAATTTGTGGTGTTATAACTATCAAAATATTCAATTCCATTAGTTTATTGATTTAAAAAAAAATGTATCAAAATGTCTCAAAAAATCGATCTATTTAAGAAAAAACATGCAATTCCATGAAAGAAAAAAAAAATGTAATTGTTCAACACATACATGGTACCATTTGCAAAAAATATATGATCCTATGAATGTAATATTCTTTGAATAATATTTGTTTTAAATTGCACTGACAAACAAAATACATGTTTGTTAAGTTTCACTATCAAACTTCACTTCAAAAGACAAGATCCGATGCAGACGAGCGGTTTATCAATAATTCTATAATAATTAACGCGGTATGCGTTAATTTGCCGCTTTGTTGCGAAAAAGGAAACTTTTTCATATACATAAATCTACGCTGAGCTAAAACGCGGCGGTAATACTACCGCACACCACTCGTCCGCTCGGGCCTTAAATAGATCATCATAATTGAGGCCATTGATAGAAAAAACGGCAGCTTATGTGCCTTTTTTCTTTAACCTTCAGAGGGTCGATATTTTTCTATTAAAAATTCAATTTTTTTACGGAAATTTTTTGCATGCACACAGCCTTGCACGTCTTGTAAAGTTACTGAGTTTATAGATGGACGTTATTAAGGTCAGGTTGGCCCTGTACTATACCACAAATATTTTAAATTTTCAGAATTTGTAATTTGGTGTTTCTAAACTACATTCCAGATTCGACATTTTTATGATGAGATTTTTTTGATAATTCGTTTATGTTCCAGGTGATTGAAGACAATACTAATCCGCAAGATTCATTTCGTTCTTTTTGTATAGTAAAATTCGTTATAAATGCATAGAAATAAAATTGCATTTAAAATCATGGAAACAAAGTTATCAGAGAAATGAAATGTAATAGATTTGACATTGGTTTGGAATCAATATAATAAATAAATAGTCTGTGTATTATAAAATCTATGAAATTTAAAGTTTTCTTTAAATGAATAAAAGAATGATGCTTTAATATTCTTAGTCTACGCTGATTACAAAATAACATTATTAGAATTAAAAGTAAAGAAACAAAATAAACTGCATTATCATAATATTGAATTAATCCTTTCGCTGATAAATTAAAAGAAGAACATATATATACATAAGATGGAATAAAATACAAATATTAGTATATATACACGTTTATGAATGTTCGAATAAAAAGATTCAGACGAATAAAAGACAGATTCGTGAGATTACGAAACGTATATTTACGAACGTGGCAGCGAAAGGATTAAGTTAAGATTAGACGTATAATACGGAAATACTCGTCCTATATGCAGTCTTGCAGTAAAACTGGCTTCCAACTGGCTGGGAAAAAGCACGGATAAAATGTTTGTACGAGTTTGTTATCGGTAAAGGATTGACTTGTTTAAATAGGCGTGAGAGTTAACTGATAATCCAAAAATTAATTGCTACAAAATTTTTATCTTCGAATATATTGCGCGTTTCCGGAGGACAGAATCTATATCTATTTATTTTATTATCACAAGTACCATAAACCAGAGCTATATTGCACTAATTTTTCAAGGATTTGTTAACCTTCAACGAAGCTACGCGAATAATAATTTGAATAAGTTGCTTCATTTTATGCGTATTACGAATTGTTCTATTTTCATACAAAGTAAAACTAGTAGGTAGTATTCTTAACATGACCGTGATATTTGATTTGAATATTTAAATTTCTTTTCCAAGTAAAAAATGTACAAGGCAGAACGTATAGAAAGCAGGTGAACATTAATTTAAAATATAGTTACTTGTATTCATAATAATTAGTACTGATAATACTTATAAAAACAAAATGGTAAAATATTATTTATGACTTTATCATTCTTCGAAGGATTCCATAATTTTCACAAATTATTCGTTGTGTTAATCTATTTTTTATTGCGCTTAAACATTTGTTTGTTTAATATCGTAGTATTAAAATGAATGTTATTAATATTATAAATTAATTTTTGATTATGTACTAAAAACCAGATTTCAGTACTATTTGACAAAATATTTAAGAAGTGTTAATCAGATCGATTAACGAAGAAATTAATTATTATAATTGATAAATAAATTTAAAACAAAATGAAACTATAACTTAAGTGCTGAAGTTACTTATTTTTTCTGCATATTATGTATAAATCGGCTATCAAAAAGTATTAAGGAACAAATTAAATAAAATATTAAATAAACTATTTCAGAGACCCCAATCGATTTGGGATTAAATTCAGAGATGTTAATTTAACTTTTTACCCGTTCGTTTCACTTTTTAAATTCAACATAGTTGGGGAACGACGAAATGAATCTTTTTCAAGTTTTGATGCAAAGTTATCCCGCTTTATAGCACCTAAGAGAAACGCAAACAGAAGTTTGCTTCTACGTATAAATCAATTAATTTAATCGGATTACCGTTAGCAATTTAACAGTTATTTTTTTTGCAAGCTTCTTCGTTTAATTTATTTTACTTTGCACCTTCGGAAAACGTCTCTTGCTCGGAAACTTCGTGAAACGAAATTTTTATAATTCCAGAATTTTTTCCTTTCCATTTAAAATAAAAAATCTGAAACCGGTTATTTTGACAGTCCTTGTTGAGGTTCAAGTTCTCGAAATACTGAAACCTTGAAACCCAGGAAAGTTTCAAGTTTCCATAACTCGAAATTATACATTTTTCTCTTGATCTGAAATTTTGAAATCTAAATAAAAACAGATATATGCATAATTAATAAATAAGGAATGCTTGATTCGTGTATGTGTCTTTGAGTTTTGGGATATGTTATGAAATGAGTCGTTTATTTTGAAAGTGGCCTAATTGAGACATTTAAAATTAGGGCCATTTCAAAATTAACAACTAGATTTGTCATGAAATTTGAAACAACACAAGTCCATTCGATATCATTTAAAATGCTTCAAATGAAAAAATAATATTCAATTTATTTTATATTTTATTACAACACTTGAAAAACACTATTTATGCAATTCAGGAAATCTTCTAACTATATAAATTACGTAACAATTCGTAATTCTAATAAATAATAAAAAACTCGTAGTCAGTCCATCGTGTCTTTGTATTTCACTGTTGTAATTTGTCTGATATTTTTATAAAGTGGTGTCAATACCATATTTAATTTATATTTAAAGGAGTAATTCCATTCGAAATTCGAAATTCGAAATTCTAAACGATTTATGTATTTTATTTTTATATAATCATCTTTATTGTTATTCAAATTATTCTATGATTTCCATGATTTCAGGTAAAAAAGAATCGTGGATGGCGTGAAAAAGAGATTTGATAATAAAATGTTAGTATGGAAAACTTCTTCAAGCAATAAAAACAAAAACTGTTGTCGATATTGACTTAATTCTAGTTGACAAACAAACAAAAGTCTATTTTATAAGTGTATAAAATCTGAAGATGAAGATATGGCAACTAATTGAAAAAAGTGATTAATAAATCGAAGCATACAATTTTTGGGATATATTTTTAACGTGTTTTATTTTAATGCGCATGATTAAGTACAGCTAATGAACAATCGATTTTTTATCTCCCCGAACGGGAATACACCTTGTAATTAGGTTCGAGCATCCATGTTCGTCGTTCGTGTAATTTGTGCCAGTGACTGAGGTCGAAACCGATACAATGGAAATGGCATGTAATGTGCGTTGCAGCTTGTTGTCACGAGTAATTATCTACAGAGTATCATATAGCTGGTGGTACCAGCAAACACCGTGGTATTTTTAAATTAGAAAAGAAATCGAAAGCGACGATTTGTACTTCCTAGTCGAGATAATCTGTCCTGAAAACTCGTTTGTTACATAGCCATTTCGCTACCATTCTGTTATAGAGTATTTTCATTTGTATTTATTTTATTTTTAAAACAATTTTATACCTAAAGTTACTCGCTTAGTACCCAAATTTTATAAAACTCGATAATATACTACCTATTTATATGTCATTTTTTATAAAATAAAAAATACTATATTTTTGATCTTAGGGAATTAAAAGTTAAACTACGTTACAGTCTATAAAAAATGAAATTTGTTAATGGAATATGGGATAATATTAAAAGAGAACTAAGGCGTCAGGCAATTTTTAATTATCAAAGTATCTGAACGTAGAGATTCATTTCTGTATAAATTAAATATTATTATACCAACATTTATTAAGCCTAAACTAAATATCGAAAGCATTGCTTTAGTATAAAATATTTTTTATTTGTCAGTTTCGTCAATTTCGTTAAAAATATGATATTCATACATTCTTCCGCACTGTTATGTTACTAAATTGCCTTGCTTTCCACAACAGGTGAAATCTGGCGAGCGCAAATTAACCACTGGAAAGGCGGGCATGCCAGACAAGTTTTCCAAATCGATTTTCACGAAAAGCGAGCCTCGTACGAGCAAACATCCAAGTACGTGCTCGAATTTATTTTCTCCCGTAGAAATTAGCATGTTTTTTGCGTGTACCACCGGTTACACGACACTCCGTATAGTACACCTAACAGGCCTAGCCGTATGGAAGTTGGATCGATTTGTAAGGAGCGTCAAGGCGAGCCAGAGACTCTCATTCTCTCATTTGTCGAGGTAATAGGGGCAAATGGATACGTTACGGGCGTTATCTAGTCTCGATACAAGTAGCCAGCGGTGTATTTTGAGAACGTGACGAACATCGATATATCGGCCGAGTGTCAGACATTTCAAAATTTCCTGTCGTTTGACCCGAATGCGTATCTTCAAGGACTTCGAGCATCCCAACGATGCCTCCTACCACTCGAGAGAACATCGGGGATGCCTTTAAACTCGTTCGAACTATCAAAACCATCCGACGTATCTTGCGGTTCAACTTGCTATTCGCGAGATACGAAATTATTGAATTCGATGCGCGATCAAGCTGATTACCGTAGTCTAAATTTAACATTTTCGCAGACAACTTTTATTTTCTTGCGAAAAATCGAAAAATTCGCACGAACGTTAAGGGATGATTTCACCCCTTGTGTAACTAGATGCCACGAGGTTTGATTAGAATTGAAATTTTTAGATTGGTAGAGGTCTTTTGTCAATTATCTTGACATGTTCGTAGCTCAGTCTTTACAATATTCTAAGATTACTTTTGGACTGTAATAGTTATTAACACCATCCATTATCTATATTATTAGTATTTCTTTAATTCATTTAACTATAATAGGTACCTGAAAGAACGAAGTATTGGAAAAAAAATAAAATTTGCTAAAAGTACTTCTAGTTTCAGTTTGGTGTAATTTTCTAGAAAAACGATATCATTGAGATAATATTACATATTAACCTATTTAAATTTATTTATCATTTTACATAATCTGCAGTTCATTAAAAAAGGAAAAGAATTTATGAAATACCTATTGATTAAATGTCTAATATTAGAAATATATTTAATTGCTCTTTAAAATTCCAAACAATTTTGATTAAATTAGTTTCGGGTCTGAATCGATCGAACTTCTATATTACACGTTTTTGTGCATAAATGTGATATACTTTTTTCACGATAAACACGTGTAAACATCCATAGTCATTATGATACAATTTCAGTACTCGATACCGTTCTAATTAAATGCTACCTACATACCATCAATTTGTATACATTACGCTTATGCAAGCACGAGCTGCATTCCTAATGTTTCCCTCTGCGCGAACGAAATTCAATTCCGTTACCAGTAAAGGGTTCTAATTGACGTATCGCCATGTCGGGACACTGGAAAGTTGTGTAGAGGGTGTCCCATTTTAACGTATTTGCATTACGAAATTGTAGTAATGACTGATTAACCGAACCTAATTTCGTGATTGAACGAAAAATCGTACTCATTATATAAACAACCTAGTTACCTTTGATAAATTTATATAATGGAGTTTTACTAATTATTAACCCATATATTTGATTTGCATATACATGTACACTGATAGTAAAAAGTAAAGTTAAAAATGATATTACAGTAAATCCTCGTATAACACGACTCGTTCATACCGCGGTATAAGAAACTCAGAATTAGTAGGTTCAAATCAGGTTAATTCGTGCCACGTTGTAAAAATCTCAGTGTTAGTAAATAGAAACCGGATAAATTCGTACCGCGTTATGTGGAAACCGTGTACCGTGTTATATGGAAACCACGATATGAGAGTACTGCATTATAAAAGGGTTTACTGTATAATATGACGTGAGTCACACCAGGTAAGTTCTATAAATATGGTTTTCTATTTATAGTATCAAAATATGCTATAAATTGATTTATTATCATATATTATTTACACAATATTACACAGAAGGTGGTTAAATTAAAATAAACATTTAAAAATTATCACTGTTTAAATTTTGATGAATAATATAATTGTAAGTAGATCTATAATAGTAACTTCTTTATTACGAAGCATAGTATTATATTTATTAACTATATGACAATGAATTTAAATATTTAAATAAATAATATTTAACCAAAAAATCAATAATTTATTAATATGTGTTTTACTATCCTCTAAGATAACAAATATATTAGAATGTAACTAAATTGTGTATCTCTATGGTAAAAGTGAACGAAAAAGTATATTCCATTATAATTAAAGTTGTAACAACATTAAAAACATGAAAGTGTCATTTTTTCATTTGTTTATATTAATTTGACCACCCACTGTAGGTTTTTATTCGCATACTAATAAACTGCAAAATTTAAACAATCATTATTAAATTTAAGAAGTGTCAAAAATCATTTTATTTTAAATTAATTTTAAACTAATATTCTGATTACAGTTTAAAAGCAGATAAATCGTAAACTGGTATGCATTATCATTTTTCATTAATGCAAATAATTTGTGCAAAAAAGAATTATTCATTGTAAGGTAATAAATAAATCCCAGTAAAAATACGAGAATAGAATTATTATTGGATATTTGTTAAGTACTTAAAAGGTTTAATTTTACGTCTGCATCGATAAATGGTCTCACGTTTGTAAAATCAAATCGCTGAAATTTTTTCGTAATATCTTTTAAAATTCTTATATCTTGGTAGATTAATTTTGATTTATGTAAAAAATATTGTTTCATAAAAAAAGGATCGATTTAAAATATTAATGGCGCTTTCACATAAACAAGAAAAGTTCTTCTTCGAAGCAAAATAAATTTTAATTCAAACACATGTTCGAATAACGAAGAAATTGAAATGTAATCTCGAAAGCTGATTAACATATTATTTATCGCCTTAAAATAAAAGAAAGTACCATTATTTAATAGCAATTAAAGTTCAAGATAAGTAATCTGTACTTTCAATTCTACGCTAAGCATACCTTTCGTTGTTCCAACTGTTACGGATGAAATAACAATAATTAAAGGTCCGCTAATCGATTTTGAGTCAACAACCCGTGATATCGAAAAGCCTATTAATAGACTTCCGGTAGGTAAAGTATTAAAACGGGACACCCTGTATACAGGAGAACAGAACAGATGATCGATCATGAAGCTTTCGCTCTCTTTACTTTAGCAGTTTCCTAACTACGATCGATTATCGAGTAGCTACCTTCGCCAATTAATTTCTTGCTCGGATACCCGCGTATCAAACACCCCATTCGCTATTAACTATGACTTGTAAAAATGACTCGGAGTTGCTGATAGTGTTAATTATTTACTTTCGTCTAACATTTATTAATACATTACAAATATAATATTCTTGATACTGTATTAATTATTAGCATTTCCAGATGTTTTTTCAAAAATGTATTTTCTGTTGTGATAATGTAATGTGGTAAATCATATTAAAAACTGTTCGGAGGGCGAAGGGTTAAAAAGGTACCGGTTTGGTACAATACCTACAATTAGGAGATCGAAGGAGATTACTCGGTAAAAATGCGGGTCCAGATGGTTAAATTACTGAAGGGGCTGTCCTTTGTTGACACAAGCTCATTGTTATCATTTGACAAAATACTCATCAAAGTCATGAATATGCAATTTTACAAATTCTAAATTCTACAAATATTATAATAATCAGCATCTTCCATTTAAATTCAAATCATCCGAATTACACCTAATGCTAGATTTATAGGAGTCTAACACGATTTATAAAAAGATTTATGCCACACATTTTCACAAAAAAGTCTTAACAAATTCTATTCATATTGTTTCTTACGAAGAGTAATCGACAATAAGAAAATTCAGTAGCGAACTGAGACAGTATAATCAGAATTACTACTTTCGTCTCCAACAACACCCTCCATTTCTATTTTTTAGCTAACGAATAATGATAGTGACCATCAAAGGTGATAATGGCCAGGAAAATTAAGCGTGTATATACGCCAATGATGCAAATGGGTTAATAATCGAAATCGAAATTTTCTCGGCACCGAAATACACCGCGTATGGATTTCTGTAAAGTTTGTATACAATTTGCACGGTTCCATTTCGGCCTGGAAAAATTCTTTCGCCGATATCGACCAGTTTATCTCGAGTGCTGCAAGATTTCTATAATTGGAATACATTTTCTAAAGTGTTCCACTTTCTTTTATTTAAATCGAGAAATAGCATTCTTTGTAACGAGACTTTTCCTTTCCTTTGAGCATCTTTTTTATTCGCATATATATTACAATTAGCCGAGTTGTCATCATTTTCCGGCAAGCTTATTGTTCCAGGACCGAATTCTATTCGAGCGGATCGTAGAAGATTCGATTGCATAAAACGGCGTGCTGGGTGAAACTTACGGCTTCCGGTACGTTAAAAGCGGGTCAAAAGATTTCATTCTTATACCTATCTACGTGAGATGATCAATCTTGTGAAATTCTGACGGTTTTATCTCCCTTCCGTATCTCATTGTTCCGATATTAAACGTATTCCCCGAAGAAGAAAAGTTTACTTCCGTTTCGATGCTGTGAGTCAACTATGACTAATGGGTTAAACTTGAGTACTGATACAGCTAACAGGTGATACACTGCTGATAACACGATGGATTATAAACTGATTACAGATTAATATTTCTTCGATCGTTATTGAAAATTTTGTCAATTTATATAGCGTACAATAATTGACAATTTAAGTTGAAACGCTAGATATATTTAGTGAGTTTGCATGTAGTATAATTTTTTTCATAATTATGCATTGATGAAATCAATTTATGGTGCGATGTAACTCTTTAACTATGTCGCGATCTAAAGAAAAAACATCAGATTCAGGTCCACTGTAATGAAGAAAAATTCAATTATTTAGTTAAATTGCCAATTGAAACTGACGGCAGAAGATTTAGGCTTTAATAAGTTAATCAAAACTTATACGTGTTAGAACAAGAAAAATTAATTTTTTTTACGGGGTAGTTGTGACTCAAATAAAACGAGACTCGTATGATGGCAAGATCTTCGTGCGTTAGAAAAATAATATCTAAACTAGTGTAAAATTAAAAACAAATAGGAATTGGAATAAATTTAAAATCAAATTTAAATTCTGAATATGCCTTTGTTCATTAAAAATCAAGTTATAATCAGTTATAATTAGAATTATTCTTTATAATTTGTTCATTTTTATTCCACTCCTTGAATGAAAGCCTTACTTGTGACGTTAAAAGATCCTTTGAAAATCGGAATAAAAATGAAACTAATATATATCTGCTGATTCTATTTAGCCCGTTCGATGCAGAAAAGAAATTGAATGTGAATTCAATGGCTGTTTTTATCCAGCCCGGTGGTAGGCGAATAGAAACAAAAGTTTTCTTTAACCTTCGAACAGCGGATACCAGGTCAATCGTGACCCAACCTACTTAATATACGTGCACAAGGATATTTCAACTAATATTAGACATGCAAATTTTTTCAACGGAAAACATTAAATACTCTAATTAACAAAATATTTCGAAATTTAAGAAATGAGAAAGAATTCAAAATTAAATTCACGCTATCCCAGTAATACCTCGTCCAAAAATGAAGAAGTATATAAACTAAGGGTTAAAATAAAAAAAAAAATGAAATCAACTCTTTGCACTCGAGAGGCACCTCTGAGGCGACATATGTGATTAACTAGAATATTTTTAAAAGTAAAATTTAAGAGTTATTTATATTAGAACGAAGAAAGTTATTTTTAGATCATAATTATTTGTAATTCTTTTCTTTTAAATTAGGGCTTTTGAGTTTTCGAAGCTGTATTGGAAAATTTATTTGGACTTAATCGTATCCAAAAATGCCCCAAAACAATAAGCATACCAGGACCAGGTTATAAAATATTCACAATAGTAACGTTTGTTTTTCAATTTTTTACAAGCAACTTTTTGAATCGTTAAAACCTATTTTCTGCCAATCGCCATGCAATCGTTAACGTGAAACATTTCAAACAGAAACTTGAAGGAATATAATTGATGTAAGAAACCTCTCGTGCGAAAGTGTTTTTATTTAGCCCATTTTACGGCACGCGATGAATTATATGATTTTTTAGTTATTCCAAATATGTTTCATAAAATGTACGTTACCTAACTTGCTCGTGCTATTTATATATACTTATAGAATTTTTATTTATTAGTAGATAATTCCTTATAATCATCAATTTTTTAAATTTTTGACAACGCTTAATTTGCAATTTGTCCAATTTTCCTTCCAATTAAGAAGAAGAAAAAAGGTAGATTAGCAATTTTAAATATTTCATTGCGTTAAAAAAGAATTATAAGTTTAAGGGTCAATTGTAAAAGTTTGATATGCAGATGGAGAATCTCTTTTGTCGGCGTACTTGTTTTGTATAAACTGATTCTTCGAAACATTTTCCTCGGAAAATCCTTCATTTAAAGAAAACGACGGAGGAGGATTATTACTGTTATATTACAATTTCCTTAGCATGGTATAATTTTGTTATATTTTTGATATAAACCACCCACAATTAAAAAAAAAAGGTGTCATCGGGAATGTTGAAAAAGAGGTGGATTTCTGGCAAGAAAACTACGTTAATTAAAACGACGTTAATTAAAACGTTAGGTAAAACTTTTAAGGCTCGCATTTTGTGAGGTAAAAGTACATAACAGGTAGAACGGATGGGAAAACCCATGGGTCGTCGGGCCCAGCGACGCGTCAAAGGTCCTCTGGAAAAGGGGGTGCTGCGAGGGCAAAACATGGCCATATTTCCGCATAAAATCGAGCGACAAGACTGTGTGATAGAAAGGAAAATATCATGAAAAGGGACGTTTTTCAGGGAACGAGAGAACTGAACGTTTGGAGTCGAAGGGAGTTGAACAACAGCGTTTTATCCAGTTGTTTAATTGAGATCAGACATGAATAGTTTCAGTTTAAGTTAGTAGTTTCTATATTTAACCATCATATTACATAAAACTATTACCCTATATTATCACTAGAACTACCGACGTTCAGAGTACCCTTATTTCTAAATTGGAAACGGGATAAAAACAAAATTAATAGGAGATGAAACGTAAATTATTATATAGAATAAGGGTTTATCTTGATAAATGCCAGCTTACGTTTCGATGTAAACGTTTCAATAAATTTTGTAATGTAAGATAAGAAGCCTGCAGCAAGTCATTTTGTCCTTCTTGGTAGTTCTAGTGTTAATTAACCGATTTGTCATAGAGAGGGTGAATAAGCTATTATCGAAAATATTAATAACGTGAGAAAATATTGCTAGAAAACATTGAAAGGTGTCACCGGCTTTCCTTTTAAACGGATCGCTTCTTGTTTTTGCATATTTTTTAGAATTAACCTGTGATTGAAGAAATCACTAATTGAAACATCTCACTTTTAACCCTTCTTCGGATTATTGTGGCCGTAACAACCCCTTCCTAAATCTGTCTTTAATACTCGTTGATGTGTTGCGTTGTTTCATCGAATTAAACAGTTTCAAATATCAAAATAAATTCGTTTGCACTCACAAATTCTAGAAATAATTGCTTCAGGAAATTGTCCAAGTGTTAAAATCTGAAGAAGGGTTCAATTCAAAATATCTGACTAGTATTATCCTCTAATACTTTCTTAAATTCTCAAATTGTTTTTTGTAACAGTTCTTTCTAACATCTTTTTATATATTCTTTTTTAATCAAAGTGAATGTACCGTAAAAAAACATCCTGAAGGCTTTACCGATAGACCTTGTAACAAACTTTTTTGCGGCAAACCTAGAAACGCAAGTTTAAATGGACACAGGTATAGTTTAAACTTAAGGCGCGTCATGCCTATAATTAGTTATCTGCTTCATATTATCGCGATAGGTGGAAGGACATCGTTAATAACCCACGTTTCTCGGAACACAGCGCGAATTTAATTCTCGCCAGCTTCGGCGTTACGTGCACTTAAGAAGTTTTCAGCATACTGCATCGGTTTCAACGATTAATGTTGTCCATTAAAACCGAATTTGACACTCGCACGCGATCGCGGAACAGAATTCACGGAATTTCGTTAACGCGGATTATTACCGACGATAAATTATGGATCAAACGGAATAATGAAACATTAGATTATCGCCCTTGTAACATTTCTCGTGCGAAAGCAAATTTGCAGAATCATGAAATAAAATATGTAAAATGCGGAGCACGAACGGTTTTATTTTCCGATTACAATCAACAGTTTATTATTAGGCGGACGAACGGTCGTTTGGTGCAGTTACAGAGATAAAATATGCAAGATATAGAAGAACTGATTTGTGGGGTCAGGAAAGAAAATATTATGAATTATTTTAGGGAAATTTTGGTAAACACGTCGTTTTATTTTGTTTGAAAAATGAGAAAAATGTCAAATAATGATGGAAGATATTTTGATGACATGACAATTTCATTAAATTTAATTGTTTTTCTTTGTTTTACGAATATAACGTATGTCTTAAATATTCATTACGGAAGGTTACTCAACTTTATAGCGAATTAAAATTATTTGCAAATCAAAATAATGGCGATAATGTTTAAGTTAAAATTATTTAAACAGTAAAAACTAATTACTGATATGGAATAACCGCGATTTATCTGGCGTTTTGAACGGAGAAATATTAAAATTTAGAAGATAAAGAAATTATTGTTGGGCCTCCTTTTTACCTTTTTTAAATATAATATTTATATTTAGAAATTCTTTATTTTTTCCTCCATATAGCCTTCAAACCTGCCTATAAATACACGCGTGTCACGTGTGAAAACAACCCTGCGATCATCTACTGGGTCAGTTCTATAGCTCTTCCAAGGGTTGATGGATTTCAAAATCAAAACAAGCAGTTTCAAAAAAGCTTGCAAAACTGAAAAAGACATCATACCTCGCGTTTTGACTTTTTCTTACAGTAGCCGAAACTAATCAAATCTTCGACAACCCCATTGGGGATATTTTTGAATCGGCTGCCAACCCTCCTCCCCACAGTTTCCTTAACGTTTCTCCTTTTTACCTCGGAAGAAGCAGCTGTCACACCGACAGCTGTGCAACTGGCACGTACCTCCTTGTTAAACTGAGCATCTTGTCTGAGAATATACCCACCACCTGCCCTTCGACCGATGTGTTCAGCTACACGTGTGTGTACACGCACGTACGATTCGCACGTGGTCACACGGACAAAGTTACGAGGCGGATTATGCTCCGTTCACAAAGGTCACGCGTTCGTCTGTTAACCCTTCCTTGCCCAGACCAAGAAAAAATACAGAAACTTTAAACTTTTACCGTGGCAATGGTGTCGAAGCGAGTTCAGCCGGTTAAATTATAAAAATAAGAATTTTGTATTACTGGGAACAATTCTTTATTTGTTTCTTGTCTTGTTAACCCTCGCACAAGAATTTGGCCAATTTGATTTAAACGCAAATCTTAAACTCTTTACCCTCTGTTATTAAATCTATCGTTATAGGTGAAATTTGTACGTATCTTTAAATTTCAACATTTAAAATTTTACGACTCTAATATCAAAATGTATCAATTTCAGTGCATCCTCGGATCCTCGAAGGATGTTAACAGATCGTGGAGAAGAATTTACTTTCACTTTTAAATGTCCGAACATTAAGAGTATGTAAACGTTTGCGTCGTTTGTAAGGCGATCTGCTTTTTAAACATTATAAAATAAGCGTTATAACTTTATAACTTAAAAGTAATTAAAATCTGGAAGAGTAACCCTTACTTTCAGTTTCTTTTTCGTCGTAGCACACTTTTATCATTTCAATAGTGTTATTAACGTTTATTATTCGGTTTACGGGTACTGAAACTCCGATGAATAAAGTGTTAACACATCATATTTATTAATGGTAGAGTTACTGAGGATTACTTTATTTGCAATAGCTTTTTTTGCGATAGCTTTTGCAGCCGTGCTTGAAATATTTATTAACCATTAATAATCTCTACGGTGTTTTAAGTAGAAGCTAATTAAATTTTGTATCTATATAACTTTACATATTTCATATACATTTTAATAAATATTCGTTCAAAGAAAAGCGCGCCAAAAGACTACTAAATAACTAATTTGAATATCTGTTCATAAATGAAACTTATTGTTAGATACTTATATTACTTATATTTTTTTAAGTATATAAACCTCTGCTGCCTTGTACACGGGAAAAAACGCTACCATCATTGAATTTAAACCTGTACTTATCAAATGCCATGCATTACTAGTATTGCGATTTAAATCCAGGACTCTGAAGTGGCGTCGGTCATCAAAGGATTAAAATGCGACTCTCCACACAAGTACACGTTCCTTTCTCGTTACCTGTAACCGTTCTTTTTGGATATCGATCTGAAACGAATATACACGCGCGGGATTCTTGTATGGAAGTACATAATACGCGTACCTCATATCAAGCTGTCCCATATTATCCCGCGAGTGAATTCGTTTGCAATCTTTCGTTGCTTTTATTCGACTTGGGATTAATTCCTCGCTGTATCGATTTTCCGTGACATTCGCGCGTTTGCGATTTTGATATATGCACGCCTTAGGAGGATGTACGATCGTATACGATGATTACACGATTATAATGAATGATTCATAAATTATCTGAAATCATTTTTTCATTGTTTTATTGCATAGCAATTTTGAAATTTATTCGGCTGTACGAAAGCTGCGATATAAAATGTGGCACTTAATTTAAATTCAGTTTTTCGTTTCCCATAATCATTTCTTGATATATGAGATTTTACCTTCTCTTGTAGTATCTTTAATATCAACCAATTTTTTGTTCTTATTTTTTTATCATTTTAATTAAAATGTTAGTAAACATAAACTAAATTTAATCTTAATAATGTTTTTAGACTTTACCTTCTTTTCACTGGAATGAAACTTCCTTTAAAGAAAATGGTAAAAGCAATTAAATAATATATCACATTATGCCATAACAGAGTAATAAAAGGTTTTCTTCTTTAAGTACACAGCACAGAGATTCTATTCTTTATAAATCTTTAAATTTAATATAAACACGTATGAAGAACAATATATCTTAATTTTCAAGAATTTTTTTAGATCTGACCACAGAATTGTATTAGGGTTATCAAATTTCGGATTGTACTAAATTTCTCTTCGATTTCGAACATTCAAATATTTGAAATTAAGAACACCAAATTGGATTTTCACAATAGCCCTAAATTGAATCGACCTAATTTTTATTAACAAGATTTAAACGTGAGATCTTCGAAGTATTCTCAGTAGTCATTCAACTTGTCCGGAGATTAATAACAACGCACTATCTAATCAAACGCAGTCATCAACACATTATGTGTATTTTATAAAAAAGATTGATATCAAAACCGATACTGATTTAAAATCAATAGAAAACCTAAAAAAAAGTCAAGTTTACTGTTTTTTTGATAAATCGATTCTGTAATATATCTGTAATTTTTCATTTAAATGGTACAACAATCTCGGTTAGTTAGAAGAAAACAGTGGTCAATATTCAACTGCTAATTGTATCTGATAATAAATGTCGAATTACTTTTTAAATTTTCATTTATTAATTCGAGCCACTGTCAATGTCGAGCAACGATTTTATAATAAGATCGCAGTTTCGAGTTAAGTTAAACATAAACTAGCCTTTATTTTGATATCCTTCGGAGTTCTAGGATATATTTTTGCCTCTCCGTTTTAAGCAGCTAGTTTATTCAAGGTTGGAGACACGTCCGGCTTGATGCGAGGTATAGCAGTGAAATTGTAAATTATAACCTGTGGCACGAACCGTTAACAACACTTCGTTTCATTCAGGTAAACATATTACGAAAAAATATTAAATCGAATTATTTTTAAATGAATGAAAACGCGGAATTCAGAGTGATGCTTATAGTGTAACGAACATGATTTGTCGCTATAACGCGGATCAGCTCGTTAAATACCATGAATGAATTTACCGCCAGAGCTGATAGGCGCACATGCGAGTTAAACACGGCAGAGATGAAAATTACTCGTAAAAAAGCGGACCGTGGTTTTACTGGCAATTAGACGCAGGCGGTGAATGCAAGCCGAGCAACAGTATCGTTCATTGCACGGTTATTCGTTAACGTTACTTATTTACAGGCCACGTTCCACAGACGAGTAGAAGCACGCTACATATCGAGTCGAAAAAACTGATTACCCGACGTATCCCTCTTCTCTGTTTTCTTTTTTTTTTTTTTTTGTTACTGTTGGATGTGTGCGACCGCGCGAATGAAAATCATGCACCGTGGAAAATTTCACGCTGTACTGATAATCGATTAATTCGCAATACCTTGGGAGAAAGGCTTTGGCCGTTATTTCTAAATATACGCTACATACCGACGATACTCTGTTGGTATCCGTCGGTTTTTTTACCATTGACAGATGCACATGTAACAAATTAAGTTACACGCATCCGTTCGGCCATGACTAAGTGACGCAATTAAGCGGACTCGTCGCTTTTGCGAAACTCTGTTTCCATCGCGTTACGCACTTTCCTCTACCCGAGACTTCGGTGTCGCGTGTGATAGATCGTACCACAATGTGTATTCCCAAGTGTTATTCTTATTTAACTGTGAGTCACTATACTCGGATGAGAATTAACTTTTAATACGATAAAGAATGAAGAAGTGAAAGATACGCGAGAAACGTTCGTGCGAAATTATTTTCCAGTACGCGGTACTTAAACTTTTCCAGTGAAAGTGGTGTATAATGGAGTTAAGCGTGTATGTAGTAGAATAAACTTTGATCACGCGTGTTTATCTAATAGTACATCCTGTCATTCGAATTATCGTTAAACGATTCCATTGTTAACGATATAAAATTGATTTCGTTTGTGTGGGATTAATTTAAATTTTAGGCGCGCACTAACCTCTGCTGATGTTCTGGGTCGCGAACGCGACCCTAGCAGTCGACAATGAAGTTTCTCTTTTCCAACAATTAAATGATAGATGTATTGTTCTGTCGACTTCTCCGCGTTTTGCTTGGTTTTGTGTACGAAGAAAATAACACTGGTATAACGAAACTTTGAAAATGTTAATTAACACAATACACAAATGTGCGAAAAAAAAATAAAAATTACACCGGCAACAACAGAACACGCTCCCGTGAGCCGCGCAGTCTTCTCCAACGAACGAACGAACGTCGTCTGTTGTGGTCTGCGAACCCACCCCGGTTACCATGGAATCATCGTTCCGCGAGGTGGGGCACATGTGGCAGCTACGCTCGGGCAACTTCACAGTGTCGAGAAATTTTCTTCTTTCCAGTACGCGCTCGATCGTCGATGGAGCCGTTATTACCATGAATGCGAGAAAAATATATAATCGTACTTCTCGATTTAACGGTGACAATATTGAAGATTACGTCTATTAATTTTTTACACTTTCTTTTTATTCTTCTAATGCTCGAAAACAGTTTTTTTGTTGTTATGGATTTTTATACATTAATAAAGGACAACAATTCTAAACACTTATTATATTTTTCTCTTTTATTAGAATTTTTTTAAATTTGTATAAAATGACACTTTAAGATGCTTTTATATTATACTATTTTTCTCTTTTACTATTAATATGGGTTTCAATACATTTTCAACCAGCATCTCAATTGAAACGAAAAAGTTAATAATATATTTTAAAATCATAATATTCTTGTTAATTGACCTCTTTAGAATAACGGTTCTTGGCACAGAGAATCTGTGAGAACTTTACAAATAGAATTCATGACAAAATGCAAAAATGTTACTTCTTTTATTACTTTTACTCTGTGCGTTTGATATGATATTCAATAGTTGCAAATACTTTATGTAAATATTAATTGCATTTCCATACTTCATGAATTTTTAATAAATGTTTATATGCTCGATCAGAAATATTAAGTGCAGCGTTCATCATACATAAACCACTTTCTCCTAACAGACTTAAACCACATAAACCTAAAAACATCAATTGTATCCATTAAATATTATTTGTGTGTTATAAATTTTTATATTTTTAGTTTTGAGTGATACATACCGAAGTATGTATGAAGAGGATCTGGTAGACAATTAGCAAACTTTGCAAATCCTCCAACAACAGTATCTTGTGTATCAAGAAGGAATGCTCTATTCGCATCAGGATCCGACAACTTGTTAACATCAAGTAGTTGTAACGTTGCACCCACCCAGAAACTATAACAGGTATCAGCAGGTTTTCCAGGGCGTCCATGAAAGCCACTGTCTTGTCTCATTAGACACCATCTTCTTAGTTTATTTAATTGATCATTTGTCAATACATTATGAAGCTCGTTCATAAGATACAAACTAGCCACAGCACAGAATGTAGATCCTCCATGCGATTCAAAACCAGGTCCTTGACCCATTGCCCCATCATATGACTATAATCATTGTTGAGATATTGTGCTATGATAAAATTAGGTAGAACAAAGCCATTTTTGTTAATACTCTTTATAAAGCAAATAAGAAAAATAAAAAAGATTGAAACTTACAATGCTTTTTAAAATATAGTCAATTGCCCCTGTTTTATCCATGCCTGACCAATCGTTTAAAATCTTAGATATGCAACAAGCACAATAAAGAAATCTCATGTCACTTTCACATCCTGTTATGACAGCGGTAAATGATCCGTCAGGATTCTGACAAGCTCTTATTCCCTTGATAATGGATTTTTTATCAACTCGACTCAAATCGTCTCCAAGGATTAAAAGCGTAACTAATCCAATGTATGTCATAGCTAAATGACCACATTGATATTTTGGAGTATCCTTTGGTATTGTTGTAGATGGTTGAAAGCCAGATCGTGGTCCAGCTCCAGTGACTTGAAGTCTATAGATCCAATTTATTGCTTCTAATTTTGTTTCTTCGCTAAGGTCGTCCAAACAGTTCAATATATCTAATCCTGATATAGCAAAAAATGCTATGGCAAGTCTAGAGTAATCAAACTCTGCCAAACTACTAGGCATAATTTGCAATAACCTTTGGAAATACTTAGCATGTTTTTTCTTTGCTAACTGCGGCGGCATGTTGTATCGTACTTTTACATAATAAAAGAAAATGATACTTCAAATATATGTCAATGTGTTAATCGAAAGATGTTACTGCCGAATTTATTGTGCGAATGGTAAAGAATTTCATTAGGATTATAGTACAACCTACTAGAGAGCGCTTCAATTCCATACGATAGGAGTAGTTACTACTAGGGGGCGACAAAAGAATTCGTTAAACGCACGCGTCACCGGCAAACTAGCCCTTCTTTGCGCACGCCGGACGTTCGCCGCAACACGCACCAGCCGCGAAAATTTCACAAACTACATACTGCCCGGAAAGCGGAGATAACGAGAAACACGCAGTAAGTTAAGTTTCAATTAACCGTATACATCTATCCGCTTCGTGAATACTTTCTCGCGGTAGTTTCTCTGGCTAGTTCGGTAGCGCGTTGATTTGCGCGGAGGTAGTTTATCGAAGGACGACGCAAGGTTCTCGTGGAAGCGGCCACTGAGGGCGCGGCATTCTTGCAATTGTTGCGCCCGGCTCCAACAGAATAACCAATAGGAGCCGCGGCAGCGCCGCCATTCTATCGAGTTCGTGGCACGCCCTACAACTTCCTCCATTGTCCTTCTTTCCGGGATTCTCTGCGAGGAAGGATGGCTCAGAACAATTATTTTGGGTTTACTCACGGCGGAACGCAATATGGGTACGAAATCGATTGCATACCATAATTATTAAGTAGCTAGTGTTAAGTTTTTCGAAAAATCGTGACGGTAACTACGTTGGCGGGAGTAATAACTGTTCATTAAAATCGGTGCACGCGAGAGCCCAGCCGGCTTGGCCGCCATTTCTTGCTGAGAGTAGAGCGTCCATCGAGCGTCTCTCCCGGGCACGGATCCGATAGAGGTCTTTTTCGTTTTGCCCGTTTCCATTTTTTGATTCTATTTCTTGCCTGTAATAAAATCTATCATTCTTTTGAACAGAGCGACCAGCGCAGCCGCTTATCAAACGGGTCAAGCGGGATACGCAGTAACTCCAGCGGCAACCGCCGCCACGTATACTCAACGACCCGCTGCCGCCGCGGCTACAGGTTACGAAACGTACCAAGCAGCAGCCGCTGCAGCTGCTACTGGGACCACGTACGCTGGTATGATAATTTTCTACATAACACTTCTCTTCTTTCACTCTGTTCTGTTAAGAACTAACGTTTCTAATCTTCATAGTACGACTCTATGAAACCAATTGATTTTGGATGGTTTTGTTCTAGCTGCTAATCCTGGTACTGTGGCCCAAACATACGACTACGGTTACGGTCGTGCTGCACCTGCAGCCACATACGACGCCACCAAGACATATTATCAGCAACCTGCTGCTGCTGCTGCAACATATACAACTACTGAGACACATTATCAGGCAGCGAAACCTGCATATAGTACCACTAGTGCTTACACAGGCACAGCGAGGCAAGCTACTACTACTGGACAAGCAAAAACATACCAAGCATCGAGTACAGCTTATCAGCAATCTAATCCTACTCAAAGTGCTACGTATTCTTCAGGATATACCGCACCAGCTACTCCTGCTGCTACACCATCAACAGCAACAAATAGTAAGTTTTCATTAGATTATATTTATGTATATAAGTGTATGTTATTGTTTATCGCCAAAATTCAAAATCCTGGGTAAATGTCCTAACCGTGACGTAGGCACTAATAACATGAAATTGATCCTCTGGCTATTAAAATTAAAATATTTAAATGATAAACAAAAATTCTGCTTACACTCTAAACTTCGAGTTTAGTTTAAAAGTTTAGCAGAATTGAATTTTTTCGAATGATTTATAGAAATTGAATGCATATTTTAAATTATTACACAACACACTTTGCAAGTATTTTATCAGAATAAAGTATTCATTTTGATGAATACAAAGTTAGTAGAATGGTTCCATGAATATGAAGGATTGACTCCTCCAAAGTTTGAGGTTTCAATTTCATTTCCCTTAGAAACGGCGAGTACAACGTATTCCGGCTACGACGCAGCGCTATATAGCGCTGCGACTATGTATGTAGCCCAACAGAGTGCAAACAGCAATTCAACTAACCAGAAGACTGGAGGTTGGCAGGGCTACGTACGGAAAGGATTTGGCGTTGGAGGGGGAGGGATGAAGGCAATGCGGCCCAAGCAGCCCCCCAAGCCTCAACAGCTACACTATTGCGATGTCTGTAAGATCAGCTGTGCCGGACCTCAAACCTATCGTGAACATCTGGAGGGACAGAAGCATAAGAAGAAGGAAGCTTCTCTGAAGGTACCACAGCAACCACCGGCGCGCGGAGCAGGCAACAGTCTACGTTGCGAACTTTGCGATGTCACTTGTACCGGAAATGATGCGTACGCTGCTCATATCAGAGGTGCTAAACATCAAAAAGTCGTGAAACTGCATACCAAGCTTGGAAAACCAATTCCAAGTGCAGATCCGACTGTACTGAATCCAAAACCTGCGGCAGCTGCTAAAACTGCGGGAACTAAAAAACCTACAGTAACGGCTACTCCTAAAATTAATTTTGTTGCATGTAAGTATATTTTTTTCTGTTGGCTATCATAAATACAAAATTTCATATTAAAATGGTGTTAATATATGTATATATTTATAATATTATGTACAATATTTGCAGCTGGAAATTTGGGAACTGTAAACCAAAATCAGACTGCGGAAATTAAGACAGAAGAAACTGCGGCAGAAGAAACTGTTGAAGAGACCGCTGTTGATGAGAAAGACATACAGCCAGTCGGTCAAGAATATATAGAAGAAAATAAATCAGAAGATGGAAAAATTATAAGCTTTAATTGTAAGCTTTGTGAATGTAGGTTTAACGATCCCAATGCCAAAGATATGCATATGAAAGGAAGGCGGCATCGATTCGCATACAAAAAGAAAGTTAATCCTGATTTAGTAGTTGATATGAAACCGAGTTTGAAACAAAGAAAATTATTAGAAGAAAAATTACGTAGACAACAGATGCGGGACGAATACTTACGTCGAAGAGAAGAAATTAATCAACTAGGGCCTATGGGTCCAATGATGGACGAAGAAATGATGTACTGGGAAGAAAGAAGACGTTACGAAGAAGAATGTGAATATTATGAATGGTATCGACGATATGGACGTGGACCAGGTGCTCCACCAATACCACGTGCTTTCCCAGGACCACCTCCAATGATGATGTTCCCAGGACCTCAAAGACGGCCAGACTCGTCCGATGACAAACACGTATTAGCTCATCACACAACAATATACCCCAAGGAACAGGAACTGCTGGCAGTTCAGAAAATAGTATCACACACCGAGAAAGCATTAAAATTCGTGTCTGATACTTTAGCAGAAGCTGGTAATTTTTTCTTTTCTTGTATTGATTAACTTCATTTCAAACTTTAATCGTATATTCAGAAGTCAATTGAAATTCATTTCTCTAATTATAGGCAAGAAGACACCGACTGCGACTAACGCAACAACAACGGCTGCGACTGGTGCTGTGCAACAGCAGCAACAACAACAAACAAATTCAGATGTAGCTGCGAAAATAAAAGAAGATTCTGATAAAAAGAAGACTCCAACGCCACAAAAGGAAGATGGTAGCGACGGCAATTTGTTCTCGTTCCAAAAGGAAAAAGAAGATTCAAGGATACTGAGAGGCGTGATGCGTGTTGGCAATTTAGCAAAAGGACTACTATTATCTGGTGATAATCATGTTTGTCTTGTGGTTTTGTGCGCGGAAAAACCAACACGGTGAGTTGTGAATAATATTTACACTATTTTTTCTTTTTAATAAAAACGTATTATTATAAATTTTTTCTTTATTACAGTTCATTGTTGAATAAAGTCGCTGAAATTCTTCCGGCTCAATTGAAGATCGTAGCACCAGAGGATACTTACAACGTTGGGAAACATCCTGAATCAGCTGCTTTAACCGTTTCAGGAGGCAGCGTGACTGTCAGCGTAACACTTACCAGTCCTCTAATGCGTGAAACACCTAAACCAGCAGTCAGTGCAGGTGATACGAGCGTTTTCTGTTTTCATAGTGGCCAAGAAAAGGATAACTATGATAATTTTTGTAGTAATTTTACAGAAAGAACCTTTTATTTTCACGCAGTTTTCTTGAACACACATGGTTTATCAATTTCGTTTGTTCTTTTCATGGCCCGAAACATTTTTGTAAATTTTTTCAAGCACCAGGAAGATGCGGGGCAGCCAAGGACTTCAACGGTTGCCAGTGTATATACGCTCTAACATCGAAAACTCATTTTCTTTCCAATACAGCTGCAATTTAGTGTGTCCACGACTAATTATATAATTAATAACATCGTTGGAAAGTATTTTAAACGAAAAATGTAAGAGCGTACATAAAAACATTGTATCGATAGCCATTTTTTAACGGAAAAGAGAGAGCGTAAACTTGATACGATTAGACATTGCTTTATTTCGTTTTAATTTCATTTTGCAATAATACAATTCTGTAAATTCTGCTAAATAACTGAGCTGGAGTCTCCATAAAGGAAAACAAATATGCTAGTATGAACGTGGACACGCTTTTGGTATGAGGAAACAACGCTGAGGCAATCTTAAAACTATGGACTTTTTGATCATGCATCGATAATATTAAACGAAGAAACCCTCTATCATCGAATGTTCTACACATATCGCGCAATGTGCAGTTGACTTCTGATTCTAACCAACGTTTCTTTTGGTAGCGTTACTTTTATTCGCATTTAAGTAACGCTGTCAACGTAATTAAGAAACGTCGGTCGTTCTTTGATAAGCGCTAAATGCGAAGAAAAGAACGTACACGAATAGGAGCGACGCATCATTGTCGTGTACTACATTCGATTAGGTTTATTTTTTCATTTCGATCAGAATATTTTTTAGGCTATGCCCTCAAGTTTAACGTACTTGAGTTGAAACGTAATTATAGAGGGAAAATCTAAGTTGGGCATGATCAAACACTCTAAGTGTTGTCTAAGCGTGTTGTGCTTTCTTTGTTGGAATCTCAGATAATGCTGGACAGCAGCAACAGGGAGCTGCACAACCGCAAGCAACGCCCACGGCGCCCGCTGTGACGAAACCAGATCCACCAGATGTACTTCCCAAGGCTAAGTGTTTGGAGGCTTTAGCTGCACTCAGGCATGCCAAGTGGTTTCAGGTTTGAATCAATCAACTCTCAGTTCAAGATCTCGAATTGTCCGTGGCCACTTAATTGGCACCAAGGACTGTTTTCTGTTATTTTTTCCTGATACGCGAAACGCGTGCAAGTTGTCCTCTCTCTCTGTCCGCAAAAAAGAGCAGTCTTAGAACTTCCAGCCTTGTGACGATTTTATTTTTATTGTCTTCTTGTTGATATGATTTTGTCTGAAACACTTATTTGATCGCGTTTGATGTTTCTCGTTAATTCGTGCGCATCTGCCAATCCCCTTTGTCCACTGATATATTATTTTTTAACAAAAGACACTTAAAATGATTGAAAATCGTTTGCAATTTAAAATCTATAATGATTATTACATGAATGGCAGTGGCAATGTTTGGATATTGGCAATTTGATAGGGTAAAAAAAGAAGAAAAATGTATGTTTATGATTCTACTAATATAATTTAACAAAAAAAAAAATGATCTAACATCGAACGTGGAATCAGATAATCTCAGGCAAGAAGTTTAAGCATTATGTAATTGTGAACTATTGATGCATAGTTCAAGCATTTACATTTGCTTCGCTTCTAATCATCAACATCCAGAATAATAGGAAACTGTTTACTGAAAATCACGTAAAGATATTTGACTTTTCTTCAAAGAATATGTAGTTTTGTTTATTTTGTTTATAATGCGCTCAACTACTTTGCGATGCTTTATGATCAAGCTTATTCATTATTCTGGATTAATATTAATGCATTGTAGCCTAGACTGAGTCTGTTCTAGGTCTGTCTTAGAAATAATCAAAGTTAGTGTAATTCATTAAAAAAAAAAATGTACTCTGTTTCATATTTCGTACGCGATATGCATTAACAAGTACTGCTAAATATTAAAAGACAGACAAGCACAAACACGCAGTGGTGTCAATAAGTATATCGGGTGTTTTTTGATCATATATAATTTCGAGATTTATATTTGGCACTTCTTCCTCGAGTGTACATTTTTTCCGATATGTTGTACTTTTTTTTCAATATTATGTTAGGTATTAACTATTCAGGAAACACTTAATAAACACCCGATAATTTTGATATGGGCTAATATTTAGGGGTTATGTAGGCACGAGGCTGGGAGGATAGCTAAAGCCCGCACAAAGCAATTTAAAAAGTAGTTTAGGGTGTCGCATCTCCAGAAGGCTCAGATTTTAATACATGCCTTAAGTTACGTGTACTAAAATATTAATCATATTTAACAGGCTAGAGCAACTTCGCTGCAGAGCTGTGTAATGGTCATTCGCATAATGCGTGATCTTTGTAACCGTGTACCCACTTGGGGACCATTAAACCCATGGGTTAGTATCGAACTATTTTTTAATATAGATACATTTTGCTTTTAATGATACTTAATTATTATTTATATTTATTCAAGTTTTGCTAGTTCAGTTATTACACATATAAAAGTAACTTCAATAGATATTTTATATTTAGAAATATATATATCTTTTGTTTCTGTATTAAATTATATTAATAAATAGTTCAGTGGTATCTTCAAATATTTCATCATTCTTAGGCACTGGAACTGCTAACTGAGAAAGTGATCAGCACCGCTGGAGGTCCTCTTAGTCCAGGTGAAGCTTTAAGAAGACTTTTGGAATGTGTTGCTGGAGGAATATTATTACCAGGAAGTCCAGGTAAATTTTTCCTTTCATATATTTTCGATAATTAACTTTCATCTTAAATCATGCAAAACAAAATGATGAAACAGATGACGAGACTGAGTGTACTATGAATTTCATTATCGATTCAGAAACCGAGTATTTCGTTTTCTTTATCGCGATGAAAACTTTCATGGTATTACGTAGATGATTGGCAATCTGATTAATACAATTTATATTTGAAATTTTGTACGACCTATGTTAGAATTTGATAATCGTAAATGTATTATTACATGTAGGATTGTCAGATCCGTGTGAAAAGGAACCAGTAGATGCAATAGGTAATATGACAGCTCAACAAAGAGAAGATATTACTGCTTCGGCGCAACACGCCTTGCGATTAGTCGCTTTCCGTCAAATTCATAAAGTTTTGGGTATGGAACAACTTCCACCGCCTAAATATAAAGGCCGATTCACTAGAAAACGAAGACGCGACAATAGTAACGGAGAAGGGACAGATAGCGAGGCTTCAAAGAAAGATAAGAAAGCAGAGGAGATCAAAATGGATACAGACTCCAAGTAGATCTACCAAAATATTCGCTTTATCGATTTACTCGTAACTTATATAGTATAAGAAAGAAATTTTTCTCGTGTCAATTGCTTGTTCAGTGAAGTGTTTTCATTACTGGAAAGATATTAAAATTTAGGAGAAAAACGATTGATTATCATACTATTATCGTTACTTTAAATGTAATAAGTATCTCTTTGGACAACTTATGGCATTATTTTATTTTTAGGTCATAACTTTAGCGACAAAAATTTGTTAAGGTTATATTGTATCATCATAATTTGACTTTCCTTATGGGCGTTATAGTATGATCAGCTTTGCGTTTTTATTAATATTACTTTCAATATTTTGAATGACAGAAATTATTAATAAAAGTTAACTGATAAAAATCGACGTGTTTCTTTCGATCGTTTTTAATATGTTAATTTTTAAATAAACTCTAAGTATCATTAACAGAAAAATGATATATGTAAGTAGTATTTTTGCCTTATTATACGATACATAGATGCCACCGTTTATAAAATTAATAAAGAGAACTTTTTGTAATTATATTATAATAGAAAGTTTTTGAAACTACTCTAAATCTTTCCCAAACAGGCAATTGGTACGATTAGTTCCAGCACTAGAATTTTGTCGAAGGAAATGATCAATATGTTAATTAGTTTGGATTACTTATTTAGCTATATTTCAGAGTCACAATGTATGATGGAGTTTAATAGAAGAGGTGGAAAAAAAAGAAAATGAACATTTATAAGTTTTGAAGTTAAGAGTAGGTTAGTTTGTATTGAGAATTCGTGTGTATGTTGTGTGTGTAGTCGTAAAGGGGTGCAGAATATTTTCTGCACCAGATAACTCTTAACACCGTACGTTCATGTTGCGTGTACTAATTCACGCAGAAGATTCTAAGAAAGCAGAGTTGAAAATTAATTATTAAAATAGATACTTTTCTGACCAATGAAGGGTTAAGTGCACGTGTCAAGAATTTTTACTATTTTGCTGTTGTTTTGTTTAAAGATCTCACAGGAAAACAAATATTTAAAATGTCCACATTTAATACATTTTTCTTCTGACACAGTGTATGGATCTTCTGTTGTACACATGCAAATTCTTTTTTGAATAAATCGAACATGCATGAGATAAATGTAAGGTTTTCTTCACTACCATATTCCTTTGCGTATTTAGTATTGTATAAGACTTTTTTATCAATGATATGAACTAATAAAAGTCCTCTTTAATAAAAAGGCCACACACACAATAGCACTCTGACTGTATGATTCTGGTTACTAATTTTTTACATGAACAAAATATACTTGGCGTATCAAAACAAAAGTTAATTTATTTTTGGATGGCACCGAGCAGAACTGAGACTGATACTGTATTAATTTTTTAAATAAAAGTATTAAATGTTGTCGTGTAAAGTTAATAAAGATTTTAATTTACGTTTAAATTAGTAATATAATTTGTATGAGTTGATATTGATTCTGTTTGGTGCAACTAGTCTTTTTGAACGAATGTTCAGTGATTTAACTCCGTAATTTTGGTCTTTTCTCTTTATAAATCATGTATTTGGTAGATTTAGTATCGTTATTTTCTCATCTTTTTTAACTGAACTGGCACATGCTTCAAATCAATATAAAATTCAAGCATTAGCCATTTCCATTTCCTGTTTCACAGTATTAATTAAATTATAGTTGTACGTATTTGACCTTACATCATGTACTCTTAATTTATTATCATCTTTTGAACCAAATATTAATGTAACACAATGCGCTGTACGTTTGCAGGGGTTTTTACAAAGAAAATTCGCAAACTTTTCCACCCAGTTTTTTTTAACCTGCAAAATTAGATGTGTGTAGAGCCTTGAGGAATCTTGAATATGAACATTATATAATATTTTTTCAGTATTAAATGATTAATCACATTGAAAAACATGATGGAAATTGAGTTATATTTCTTTGTTTAAAAAAGTACATTTAATATTCGCTGTATTCTAATTACATTTAAGAACAATATCCAATTTATTACACATGACAAATTTTGCTTCGTATTTTGCGTTATATATTAAAAGAAGAGTAAATAAATTCATATTGTTCTTGAAATTAAGCTATAAAGTCTGCGAGTTTTCGTTTTATTCTTTTTTTTATGTTTAGCATATAATTATTGACGAATAACGTAATCGTGCAGTTGACTGATACTGATACTTCAGTGTTAATAATGAAAAGTTAAATTACAAATGTACATAGTTAATTATAAGTAAATGCTTGTTTTCAAAATTGTCATATATTTGATGTAAAACAATCATATAAAACAAACTTTCAATCTGCTTTTATCGTCTATGATTAATCTAGTTTTCTTTTTATTTTTTATTTTAAGACATCAGCTTCGATAATAAAAATGAAATTACGCGATTATCGTTTGCTAAAATAATGGTGCTAACACGTTTGATTATAAATATTTGGTAAGTAGGTGTGTAAAATTTCTAACAAAATAAAACAATAAAATGATTCTTTTTCTTTTTTTTTTTCCTTAACAAACTATTTAAATTACGTTGTACAGATTTGTGTATAAATTCAAATAAAGTTTGAATTCTATTTGTAAAGTTATTTGAAAAATAACCGTTTAAATGATCGTTTTGGAAATAAAAATTACTCGGTTGTAAAATGTGTTGCATCAGCTTATAATTACGTTGTATTGTGCATACAAATGCAGCATGATTAAACCATTTTCAGTATAAGTAATGCATTCCAATGTATATTCATTTTTATTTTCATTTTCATCATCCATTATTAAAATCCATTTTCTAAAGTGAATTTGTGATTTGAACACATCGATATTTAACATAACCTATACATATCTATTCCATGAATCGTTTTAAATTCTGATGAGTCAACACGAGTAATTATATTTAGGATAAATGGGAACCGTACATAAAGAAATTGCTGGAAAAAGTATTTTTGTGAAAAACAATGATTCATCATTTCTTTTGTTTAAGTTTTCCATGCGCCATCTGGCCATTTGTTATCAAAATGTAATAGTTCAAAGAATCAAAGTATATAGACAAAATTATCAAGTTAAATAAAAAATGTTGGTAACAAGGTAGAAATATAATATGAATGATTTTATAAACGTTATGGGTTTAATAAAATCTGGTGCATGAAGAATACCCTTTGTCTTCAAAACCAATAGAACGTAGTAACGTCATATGTTCAATGACGATAAAAAATATGATCCAATAAGCAACTTCACAGAGATCTCCTGACCCGTTTGCGCATGATCAGTGCGAGTGTTCGTTGGTAACATAAAAGGAGCGTTCTCTGTTCGCTCCGCGTAGTTCTCAGGAACAGTTGAGAGTGAATTTTGAGGAGATATCCGACGCTTTACAAACTTGATTAAAAATTTTTGCTGCATAAGCCACTTCTAAGAAGAGTAAGTATTTCTAGAAATTACTACGTTATTTATTACATTTCTTGAGTATTTGCCATTAATTTCAAATGTCGTATTTATTGAATTTCTATTCCATTATGCATTTATACAAAAGTGGGTCGTAATAATGATGGTGTAACTCTCACTAATTATTAATTTTTCGAGATAAACAAGCTTTAAAATTTAAAATTGTTTCATACACGTATATGGCATGGTTTTTACTTTTAATAAGGTCAAAGGTGATTTACTATCACTCTGGATGACATATGACGTTTGTATATATATAGTTCTTCATTCTACATTGTCAAACAAGTTAAAAATATTGCAATTATTATTAAATTTACCATAATAGCATTAAGGGCGTCACCCACAGATGGACTTGAAAGCTATTTTTAAAACAGTTTCGAAAGCAGTTCCATCTACAATTAGAGTACAAATGAATACACATGCAACATAAGAAGTGCAAACTGTAAGAAAATTTACTGATTTCTTAAATCTGACTTCTCCGAACAATCCGTTACATCTCCGCTGCGTAGTAACAGAATACAAAATGGCGGTTATTGATTTGCTAAGCTGACGCCATTATGCTGACGTATTCCTCAATACAAGTGCAAAATTGCCTGTTAACAAAAATTAGCCAATACCTTTTTGAAAATCGGTGCGATATTCTGTGTTTAAATACATTTATATTGTTAATAATAACGTGAATTAAATAATATTCGATATTCTTACATTACCTTTGTTTTTTTTATTAGACAACCATGCAGATTTTCGTGAAGACGTTGACTGGAAAAACCATAACCCTAGAGGTTGAAGCATCCGATACAATTGAAAACGTAAAAACTAAAATCCAGGATAAAGAGGGTATTCCACCAGAACAACAGAGATTAATTTTTGCGGGTAAACAATTGGAAGACGGACGCACACTTTCCGACTATAATATTCAAAAGGAATCAACCCTTCATCTTGTGCTTCGTCTCCGTGGTGGAATGCAGATCTTCGTGAAAACTTTGACTGGAAAAACGATAACCCTAGAGGTTGAGGCATCAGACACAATTGAAAATGTTAAAGCAAAAATTCAAGATAAGGAGGGTATTCCACCAGACCAACAGAGGTTAATCTTTGCTGGCAAACAATTGGAAGATGGACGCACACTTTCTGATTACAACATCCAGAAGGAATCAACCCTCCATCTTGTACTCCGTCTCCGTGGTGGAATGCAGATTTTCGTAAAAACATTGACTGGAAAGACTATCACTCTGGAGGTTGAGGCATCGGACACTATTGAAAATGTTAAAGCAAAAATTCAAGATAAGGAGGGTATTCCACCTGACCAACAGAGATTGATCTTTGCTGGTAAACAATTGGAAGATGGACGCACACTTTCTGATTACAACATCCAGAAGGAATCAACCCTTCATCTTGTACTCCGTCTCCGTGGTGGAATGCAGATTTTCGTAAAAACATTGACTGGAAAGACTATCACTCTGGAGGTTGAGGCATCGGACACTATTGAAAATGTTAAAGCAAAAATTCAAGATAAGGAGGGTATTCCACCTGACCAACAGAGATTGATCTTTGCTGGTAAACAATTGGAAGATGGACGCACACTTTCTGATTACAACATCCAGAAGGAATCAACCCTTCATCTTGTACTCCGTCTGCGTGGTGGAATGCAAATTTTTGTAAAAACTCTTACTGGTAAGACTATCACTCTGGAGGTTGAGGCATCGGACACTATTGAAAATGTTAAAGCAAAAATACAGGATAAGGAAGGTATCCCACCAGACCAACAGAGGTTAATCTTTGCTGGTAAACAACTGGAAGATGGACGTACGCTCTCCGACTACAATATTCAGAAAGAATCAACTCTTCATCTTGTACTTCGTCTCCGTGGTGGAATGCAGATTTTCGTAAAAACATTGACTGGAAAGACTATCACTCTGGAGGTTGAGGCATCGGACACTATTGAAAATGTTAAAGCAAAAATTCAAGATAAGGAGGGTATTCCACCAGACCAACAGAGATTGATCTTTGCTGGCAAACAATTGGAAGATGGACGCACACTTTCTGATTACAACATCCAGAAGGAATCAACTCTTCATCTTGTACTCCGTCTCCGTGGTGGAATGCAGATTTTCGTAAAAACATTGACTGGAAAGACTATCACTCTGGAGGTTGAGGCATCAGACACTATTGAAAATGTTAAAGCAAAAATTCAAGATAAGGAGGGTATTCCACCAGACCAACAGAGATTGATCTTTGCTGGCAAACAATTGGAAGATGGACGCACACTTTCTGATTACAACATCCAGAAGGAATCAACTCTTCATCTTGTACTCCGTCTCCGTGGTGGAATGCAGATTTTCGTAAAAACATTGACTGGAAAGACTATTACTCTGGAGGTTGAGGCATCTGACACTATTGAAAATGTTAAAGCAAAAATTCAAGATAAGGAGGGTATTCCACCAGACCAACAGAGATTGATCTTTGCTGGCAAACAATTGGAAGATGGACGCACACTTTCTGATTACAACATCCAGAAGGAATCAACCCTTCATCTTGTACTCCGTCTGCGAGGTGGAATGCAAATTTTTGTAAAAACTCTTACTGGTAAGACTATCACTCTGGAGGTTGAGGCATCGGACACTATTGAAAATGTTAAAGCAAAAATACAGGATAAGGAAGGTATCCCACCAGACCAACAGAGGTTAATCTTTGCTGGTAAACAACTGGAAGATGGACGTACGCTCTCCGACTACAATATTCAGAAAGAATCAACCCTTCATCTTGTACTTCGTCTCCGTGGTGGCATGCAGATCTTCGTGAAGACCCTTACTGGAAAGACAATCACTCTGGAGGTTGAGGCGTCGGACACCATTGAAAATGTAAAGGCAAAAATTCAGGACAAAGAAGGAATCCCTCCAGACCAACAGAGATTGATCTTTGCTGGCAAGCAATTAGAAGATGGACGTACTCTCTCCGACTACAATATCCAAAAGGAGTCAACCCTTCATCTCGTACTTCGTCTCCGTGGTGGAATGCAGATCTTCGTGAAGACCCTTACTGGAAAGACAATCACTCTGGAGGTTGAAGCGTCGGACACCATTGAAAATGTAAAGGCAAAAATTCAGGACAAAGAAGGAATCCCTCCAGACCAACAGAGATTGATCTTTGCTGGCAAGCAATTAGAAGATGGACGTACTCTCTCCGACTACAATATCCAAAAGGAGTCAACCCTTCATCTCGTACTTCGTCTCCGTGGTGGAATGCAGATCTTCGTGAAGACCCTTACTGGAAAGACAATCACTCTGGAGGTTGAAGCGTCGGACACCATTGAAAATGTAAAGGCAAAAATTCAGGACAAAGAAGGTATCCCACCAGACCAACAGAGATTAATCTTTGCTGGCAAGCAATTAGAAGATGGACGTACTCTCTCCGACTACAATATCCAAAAGGAATCAACCCTTCATCTCGTACTTCGTCTTCGTGGTGGTATGCAGATTTTCGTGAAAACTTTGACTGGAAAGACTATCACTCTGGAAGTTGAGGCATCGGACACGATTGAAAATGTTAAAGCAAAAATTCAAGATAAGGAGGGTATTCCACCAGACCAACAGAGGTTAATCTTTGCTGGTAAACAATTGGAAGATGGACGTACACTTTCTGATTACAACATCCAGAAGGAATCAACCCTTCATCTTGTGCTCCGTCTTCGTGGTGGAATGCAAATTTTTGTAAAAACTCTTACTGGGAAAACTATAACACTTGAAGTTGAAGCATCAGACACGATTGAAAACGTAAAAGCTAAAATCCAGGATAAGGAAGGTATCCCACCAGACCAACAGAGATTAATTTTTGCCGGTAAGCAATTGGAGGATGGACGAACCCTCTCTGACTATAATATCCAAAAGGAGTCAACCCTTCATCTCGTACTTCGTCTCCGTGGTGGAATGCAGATCTTCGTGAAAACTTTGACTGGAAAGACTATCACTCTTGAGGTTGAGGCATCAGACACCATTGAAAATGTAAAGGCAAAAATCCAGGACAAAGAAGGAATCCCACCAGACCAACAGAGATTAATCTTTGCTGGCAAGCAATTAGAAGATGGACGTACTCTCTCCGACTACAATATCCAAAAGGAATCAACCCTTCATCTCGTACTTCGTCTCCGTGGTGGAATGCAGATCTTCGTGAAAACTTTGACTGGAAAGACTATCACTCTTGAGGTTGAGGCATCAGACACCATTGAAAATGTAAAGGCAAAAATCCAGGACAAAGAAGGAATCCCACCAGACCAACAGAGATTAATCTTTGCCGGTAAGCAATTGGAGGATGGTCGTACGCTTTCCGACTACAATATTCAAAAAGAATCAACTCTTCATCTTGTACTTCGTCTCCGTGGTGGAATGCAGATCTTCGTGAAGACCCTTACTGGAAAGACAATCACTCTGGAGGTTGAGGCGTCGGATACAATTGAAAATGTTAAGGAAAAAATCCAGGATAAGGAAGGTATTCCTCCAGAGCAACAGAGATTGATCTTTGCAGGTAAGCAGTTAGATGTCGAACGTACAGTTTTTGATTAAAACACCTAAAAGTAGTCGACTCTACACCTAGTACTCCGTCTTCGTGGCGAAATGCAAATTTTTGTAAACACTTATTGGAAAAACTATAACTATTGAGGTTGACGAATCAGACACCATTGGAAATATTAAAACGAAAATTCAAGATAAGGAAGGTATTCCACCAGATCAGCAGCAATTAATCTTTGCAGGTAAACAGTTGGAGGATGGACGCACACTTTCTGATTACAACATCCAGAAGGAATCAACGCTTCATCTTGTACTCCGTCTTCGTGGTGGAATGCAAATTTTTGTAAAAACTCTTACTGGAAAAACTATAACTCTTGAAGTTGAGGCATCGGACACCATAGAAAATGTTAAAGCAAAAATTCAAGATAAGGAGGGTATCCCACCAGACCAACAGAGATTGATCTTTGCTGGTAAACAGTTAGAAGATGGTCGTACGCTCTCCGACTACAATATTCAAAAAGAATCAACTCTTCATCTTGTTCTTCGTCTCCGTGGTGGAATGCAGATCTTCGTGAAGACCCTTACTGGAAAGACTATAACTCTTGAGGTTGAGGCATCGGACACGATTGAAAACGTAAAAGCAAAAATTCAAGACAAAGAAGGCATTCCACCAGATCAGCAAAGATTAATTTTTGCTGGTAAACAATTAGAGGATGGACGCACACTTTCTGACTATAATATTCAGAAAGAATCTACTCTCCATTTGGTACTTCGACTTAGGGGAGGAGATGTTTGATTCCTGTTCTTGATCTCCTTTTATTAAATAAAATTATATTAAATTAATAGCAACCAATTTTTTTTACTTTTATTCATTATAATTGCTGATCATGTGATAACTGTATTAATGACATACTCTGATAAATAAAAGGAATATTAAATAATTTGGTTCTTTAATATTTTTTCCTCGCAGTAGTTTGAGATGTTTAATTTTCAAAGTCTAATATTGTACTGAAGTTAAAATTAATGTTTTTCGAGGTTTAATAATTTTGTGTTATATAGAGATTTTTCAGGTTTTATCAACCGCGTGGATTAATAGGTAATTACGGTGTTTATCGAGTACAGTTTTAAATGAAATATATTTTATTTCGAGAAACAGTAGAATGGTCGTTTGTTTAAATTGGTTGAAATTGTTGCTGTCGGTAAAGTAAGTGTTTTTAAAAGATGGTAATATAGATGGTTCTATTTGCCGATCTTAGATGGCACTCGGGGAATCTTTGGAAGTTGTATTTTTAAAATGTTGGAATCGGTTCAGTTACATTATTAACGGTTAACGTAAAAATGATCCATTTCCATTAATTAGTTAATTTATTGATGCTTTTCTTGCTTGTAAAAATATATATTTTTATAGTTTGGTTAAATGCGGTATAAGTGCTGACAAAAGGTTAGTAAACTTGTTTATATATTTTTCCGAAAATATTAATTATATCATAAGTATTGAATGTAGGAGTGGTTTGAGTGAAAATAACATTATGATGGAAACAAGTGTTTTATTAGAACATTTTAAATGTACAATTAGTAGCTGTACATAGCTGTGCGTGGTTACTTTACTCTTCATTTATTGAAAATGCATATTTTAGGTTATAGAGTTACGTATAAATAAATTTTGTTGTATAAAAAATTGTGCGTATGAATTTAAAGTTAAATACACATACATTTCCTTTTTATGCAGTGTATTATAATATTATAATAGTTTATAACATAAACTTTATGTGGTAAATAATTGTATATATTTATATGATACACTTTCTTAAATTACAATTTTTAAGACGTACAACACGTTATGAGAGTAACAGTCGTTTTATTGGCTAGAAAATATAATACTTATTATTTCATTTAAATATCAGTTAAATTACAGTTTTTGTTAGGATGCAATTTCATTTTACCAGTAGGGTACTAATTAGAATTCGAATTTGAAACTCAAACACTTTGAATGGATCGAATATTCGGGTATTGGAATTATTCAGATTTCAATTGAAATTTGAAATTATTCGGATGTTGGAATCTTTATTGCTCTACTTACCAGTTACGGGTTAATTGAACTTGCAGTGATATTTTCTTTTAAATTGACTGGAATCGAACGGAGTGACGCGCGACGGTCAGCGGCGCTAGCGTCGCACGGTCGGTTCACAATTATTAATACTTCAGCTGTTACGACGCATGCACGCGGCAATTCGATTAAAATTTTCACGCGCTGACGAGACGTGAACGAATTTCCGAGCATTTCAACGCTCGTCTGGTAGGTGAATATCACTATTAAAATTACGAGAATTACCGTTTAATTTCATAATCATGTTTACTACTTAAAATGTTCGTACATAAAAATACTGTCTTTCTTGGTTATAACTGGTTTCATCTACTATTATTCGATTTATCAAGATATGAAGCATACGAAATTCAATATATTTATTCTGAGGATCTATAAACATCTTAATTTATTTGTCATACGTGCTTTAAGTAACAAAATTGCTTCTTTTTCGGATATTTTGAAATGTTAAAATAATTCAGAGCAAAGTAGTGCATAATACTTTGATCCTCGATGTACTTACGTAACTTTAAGGTAACACATAACCCTCACTTTTTCATGGCAGACTTTTCTACTTTGTTTTTATTTTATGATTATAAAATATGCTCAATACAGCTTAAAGAGCAATAAAAGTAGATTAAAATTTGATTTATGTGCAAAAACTAGTAACTAGTGATAGTATCCTGATACTATTGAGTCATGATATCAGTTTCAAAGTAAACGTTTAGTTGACTATTTGCAATAAAAAAATTATATCCCATAATTGATATAAGTACTTTATAAAATTTTGTAATTCTAAAATGCGGTATCGTGATAAAACTACTATGTCATATTTGTACAGGAAAATTTTTATAAACAATAATTCTGATGTATCATGATACTACTTTGAGAATTTGAAACCATCTTCCTAACCTTTTTCATTAACGTATTACTTGAATGAAATGTATAATAACAAGCGAATGAAAGCGTAATGGAATAAACATTGTGTCTTAGAATTCTGTCGTGAGTTGCATTTTTGCAGAAACATAGAAAGACAATCTTCGTAATATTTTATTTACGAAGAACTTGGTACTTAAGAAAACGAATTGAAAATATACGATGTAACTTTTTTATACACAGTTTTGCTTTAAAAAAAATTAATTTCGAAACTTCTCCAATACTTTGGTTAAAATATTTGTTACATAAAAACAGTAATAATGTACGGAATTGTTTATTCATTTTCGAGTAGGAAACTGTAAGTTTCATTTTTATAGAGTCGAATTTGATATTTGGAGGTTAACTTGAAAGTTAACACGTTGATTGTCATGGTGATCATTGATAAGCGGCGCTTCAAATTTTCTATAATTAAATAATTAATAAAAGAAAGGATAAAATAAGCCATGGATATTGCTAGTATTAAACTAATAGTGCAAAGTAATTTGAGTGGTTACATTTGAAAATTAATCGGCATAAGCCTTAATGATTGGAATTAAAGTGTCAAATTAATAATTTTAATTCAATTTAATTTAATTATGTAACGCAAATAGAATAACATCGCGAAAAATTGTACTTTGACAAAAGAAAACAGAAAATGCTACGAACATACAGTATAATCTAATATATGAATACATAGATTATTAATATTCTTAATTTTCTTTGAATGAAATAATCTTTGTTACTATACCATAAAAACTGTCGTACAAAGATCATAATTAATAATTCTTTTTCAGTTATTCGTTTTTCTCATCGTAATAATCGTCACGAGGTTCTAAACGCCACGTTTCGTCGTTTAATTGTGTTAAGTTATTTCTCAGTTCTCGGTTCTAATGAATTTTCCTCGTTCGGAGCCCGAGTAGCTATGATTTTAATTACAAAGGCAGCGTCCCCTTTTCGCTCATCGCTCGAATATCATAGAACAGAATCAACGTTACACGGAAAATTGTTATCATCATTTCTGACCGTATCGCGTAACTTTTTCTCATCTTGTTGGCTCCGATTTTATTTGTAAGATTTCTTGTTCGCGAAGCCGTCTTGACAATTTTCTGATAATCCCTCCAGCGCTCAGAAAAAAAAAAGGACACCGTACGCGGTTTCAGCGTAATTCGGCCCGCGATAAACCGTGCAATTAACTTTCACGCGGATCAGATTAAAATCTTGATTAAATCGCATCGTCCTCGCGTTTAACGCGAATGTAATTCGTACTTCAGCGGAAAATGTAGTTGTCGGATGGGTATTTTTTGAATTACGAACCGCCCGTGGCCGGAATTATTTATTGAGAAAAACCGATGAAAGCATTGTTGCAAATCCAAATATTTACCAACTTTAGAAGAAGAATTAACTCGTCACTTTTATTTTTTATCATTAAGCTTTAATTGGGATAATTATTTCTGTTTTCTTTTTTATTATTTTCTTTTCTTCTGTTAAAACATAGTTCGATATTATTATTCGTCATGTTTAGTTTCAACTTTGAGTTTATTAATTTTATACGAAGATTAATTTAATTTAGGGATTTAAAATCGATAAAAGACACAGTGCTTCGAATACCTTAATTTGCATAGTTATTTAAATAGTAATGTTTTAATTAAAGATTTAAGCAGTTAGCAGAATAACCTTTAAAAATTAGAGATAAATTTTAATCGAAGAATAGGATAATATTTCTTAAATTTCTTGTATTAAATTTTGATTATCATTCAATAATCTGACCATTGTTATCTCGTATTTATCATATACATTTTTAACAATTAACTTCCTCTATTTTATAATTATTTCACATAAATCGTTTTCATTTAAATGCGGATTTAATTTCAAATATCTTTAATCAAATCACAGGTCCATTCGTCTGCTTCGATTATTAAGTTAATAATTAATTACTTCGTGTGTTATCAATCTAATAAAATATAATTATTTCGCGTGAATTATTCTTAATAAGATAAACAGTTCTGCGGAGAGGAATTGCCGTTGAAGAATCTTTTAATTTTTAATTCAGCGATCCTTCGTTAAAATCATTTACCTTGAATATTAATATAGTGAAATATAATTACTTTGCACGAATTGTTTCAGGTATAATAAGGTAGACAATTCAGTACCTGAACATTTAATTAATTTGCCGTACAAAATGAATTAAAGAACAAACGATTTTATTAAATTCATTTGTTTATGTGCAGTACATCTAAAGTTAAAAATGATTCAAAATATAATAAATGTTTCAGTAATTAATAATTAGAGTGTACTAGACATATTTACGAATATATTGATTTTAAATATATTATTACATTAACACCTTGACTGCCACGTCACAGATATATGGGTGACACTTGAATTCCCATAAAAAATCGTCGCCTATATAATTAAGAATTCTTTAGTTTATTTGATTAACAATATTATCATTAGACGTCCTAAATTATGATTAATCGAAATACCAGAGTATTTTGGAAACAGAATATAAAGTTTGTCAAAAATAAAATTATTACCACGCCGAATTTTTAGTAGCTGCAACGTGGCAATCAAAGTGTTCAAGTTTTCTACGCGTTTAGAGTGCAGGTGCTTTGGACACAATTTCCAAATTGTACTGTTGAAAGTTTCACTGTTATTTTGCGTGTGGCCGCCCAGGCGTCTCTCCAATAAATCTCTTTTTAATAAAACCTCGTAAATAAGTAAAACGTGTTTAGTGCAAAGAGGTGCTCTTATATCTGTTTCGAAAAATGCCCGATAGGTATGGTTATTAGTTCGAATAAGGAAGGCAGTCTCATATTCTACAGATGTTAGGGAGTATTTTAAGCGAAAGAAGATTTTTCTGAACCAGAATCCTCCGTTAAGTCAACATTCATGTCCAGAGCTTGACAGCTTTAAACGATTGAAGGTACAGAACGTTAGAGATTACCGGACACAGATTCGTGACTAATCGTTTTATTTCGGTCAGATTCGTGGGAAGTCAAAAGGGAAGTCCTTGGAAAGATCGGCGATATAATCCTGCGATCAGTGTACCGCTTCCCCCCGCGAGGACATGGTGTCTCGTCGGCCGCGTATCGCGTGTTGCCTAATGGTGGAAGGAAACGTTATCCAGAGGCGGGCAACGGACGGGCATTACCGTACGGTGTACCTTGGTAGGGCCGAGAGAAGTCAGCCTCCGGGACATGGACTCGTACACTCAGTCTTCGAACTGGTCTCGTACCGCGCTCTATGCAGCGTGTCGCACAGGCCCCGCAAACGGTCGCGGCAGCTTAGTTAACAACACCGCGTGGTGCCACGCTTCGTCTCTCGTTCGACCGTGGCCCTCCTTCGAGCACGCGTTCACCAGTGCGTCTCCTTGTGTACGATTGCACGCGCGCGCGAGTGCTCGCGTATCTTCCTCTGTTCACCCTTCGACCGATTCCCGTGGGATCGTCGATCGTGTCCGGCACCGTCGGCCCCGGTACACGACGGAAGCTTCGGTTACGGTTGTGATCGGGAAGTGGTTTCGCCGGGAACGAGCCGAGGATGGGACGGACGGGACATTGAACGAGTAGCCGCGGAAAATCGAGGAAAAGAAAAAAGCACAGAGTTTCGAGAGGAAAGACGATGGGCGTACTGTCGATCGGATTGCTGCTCCTACCCCTGGTAGCAGGTAAGTCGTTTCTTATATTCTCTTGGGCTTCCGGTTTAGACTTCCGCCGTTCGATGCCAAAGCTGCATTTACATTATTTGTTTAGCTGCTTATGCAACCCTTTTTCCCCGGAAACAAACTTACCGAATTTCCTATAAAATCGGCGAATGTCGGTTCGACTCTTGCCCGGTAATGTCGAGGTAGAATTGTGTCACGAAATACAGTTCGAATCGCAGAATTTGTGTAATAGTTAAATTTTAATTAAAATTCCATTGAGTTTCAGAGGTCGAAAATATATTTCTTTTATAAACAGAACTAAATATAAATTAATAGATGTCACGGCGAATGACTATTTATTCATGTTATTATAAGTATTGATATCATAAGCGTTTGTGGAACAAAAATTTATGGCATGAATTCTGCCCAACGTTTCCTATAGTAAGGCTAAATATATTAATATTAATATTAACTTGTATGACAGAACTGGGTGAACCATAACCCATATCTGCGATTCTTATTTAACGGCGTTGCGACTGAATCGAAATTAAACGTATTCATTTTTAAATAGAAAAATTGTATAAAAATGCAATATTTAAACATAAAATTAAATTTAAATCGTTGTCCCATCAATCACTATTTCATTTATCGAAAAGAATTAAGAACTATCAATCCTTTGCTATAATTACAATATTTTGAAAATTGAACAAATGACGTCGCAGCTCGTTGAGAAACGCGTATAAATGAAAGTACGATATTATTTTGACTGATCTGTCTAAATTATATTTTAATTACGAAATATTCAATAATCGAGTGCTGGTTGGCTATTTACTTCTCGTCAAATTAATCAAAAGCTGGAAAATTCGATGACCTTGGAGGTTAAAGGACTTCACATATAATTTTCATTCATATAATTTCTATTCGTTGCTAGATTTGTTTACAATTTTATCAATACATTAATAAGACTCGCGTCTTACTTTAGTTGTACTATTATATTATTTTGAAAATATTAGGGGGGCAGTCAATGTTTGTTTATCATTTGTCAGGTTTTTGTGTACTCTAAGATCGTGCCAAAGATATTTGAAGTTTACTTGTATATAATTAAATCTGAATCTTTTTTTGCAATTTTGGATGAAATGGCCAGCCAAATATCACAAGAGGTACATATTTGAGTTTCACAAATTGCTACCAATGATTACATCATTGATTAAAAATAAAAGCTTGTTAAAAATTTATTTGTTTGAATTTAATGTAAAAAAACATTACTTTCCGGTCCTCCTAATATAACATCGAATGTTTGCCCTTTTTAGTCATATTTATTATTTTTTTTACTTATCAAGATATTATACAATTGAAGCAAAGTTAAAGTACCCAACATGCTTTGCAGAGATCTAGAAATGTCAGAACGACTTGTTACAGGTTTCTTGTTTTAAATGACAAAATTTCTTAAACATACTTTTGTCCAAATTTATGCTGGTCTTTTTAAAGATAAAGCATTATTGTACATGCCAGTGTATATTTTATCCTTTATTTACTTTCTTATCTACTTTAATTTAAATTTTAAAGGAAACGTAGATCAGACGTTGGTAATTCTACTGTTAATTTATTCGCCCTAATTACTATAACTAATGGAAGCTTATTTTTCATGAATGTTTTTAAATGTTACGACAATATTATTTAAGGTAAAAGTTCTTTTATTTGTATTAATTGGAAAACATAAATGTTCAAGTATTAGTAACGGATTCTGGAGTCTACTTTACGAAGGGGGCTGAAAATATATAAATACATATAAATATATTAAAATATTCCTTAACAAGATTTAAAATTTGCTTCTAATTTAACCCTTTGCACTTGTGTGGCGCCTCTGGGGCGACTTACGTGATATACATACGTTTGTAAACGTAAAATTTAACAGTTATTTATATCAGAACGTAGCAAATTAATGAAAGAAATAAAGGTACATATACGATAAACATCTTTCAAAATAGGGCTTTTGAATTTTCGAAGCATTATTGGAAAATGTATTTAGACTTAATCGTATCCAAAAATACCTCGAGTGCAAAGGGTTAATATCTTTGATATCATAATTCAAATAATCCAATTCATAATTATAATACAGTGTTCAAAAAGGTGACCCAAAAAACACGCCTTTCTAGTTATAAGGTTGCTACACGAACGCTGTTCAACTAATTACGAAAATCTTATTCATTTATCTTCATAATTTGGCTGGTAGAAAGCGGTAAGGTCCCTGTTTCTGATTCATGTGATACTGGCTTGTATTTTATAAATACGTCGTACTGCATGTATGCGCCGCCCAGAATAGTGGTGGGGTATCTTCAATTTCATTAACAGTAAAAACCGTACCACATACATATTCAGGAAAATTTTAAATTTCACAAAAAGTTTCACAAATTGCCGGTTATTGCATATAATCACCACTAGGTTTGGTAAATGTGATGAATTGTCAATGAAAAATTCAATAAATGGCTATTTTAAGTGACATGGATGTAGCCTGAACGAAATTTGAATAAGGGACTGACATATCATGTCAAACGAAAGACCTAAATAGAGAAAATAATTTAAGTGTTAGAACTCGTACAAAATAATTATATATAAAAAACAAACTAAACCCATATTCTACAAAAAACACATTTTTCTAAATAACGTTTATTGCTACTGCTACAAATTATTCAATATTTTAAGTTTACTAACTTCGCTGGTTAATTTGATAAATATTCAAGAATTCATCGGATTTACCAAACCTTGCGGTGATTATATATAATAACCGGCAATTATACATAATCACCGGATTAATCACATTTACCGTAACATATGTACGTGATATGGTTTTCGTTTTTATTAAAATTGAAGGTACTCCACTATTATTATGGATGACATACCTATATAAGTAAATAATATTATGAATTTAAAAAATTACATCGAAGTGCATTATTTCTTAAAATTATGTTTAATAACAATTTTCCATTTTTGTTGGAAAACATATCTTTTTGATTGACGTTATTGAATTATAAGTTTTAATTTATAATTTAACGTAATCGTATTTTGATTCAAATATTTATTTTTCTTAAGATTCTACAAATTGGGAAATGGTTTTTATTTGGTAATAATTTTGTTTTTGACAAACTTTACATTTTGTTTTCACAATATTTTGGTATTTCTATTATTCATAATTTCAAATATCTAATAGGAATATTGTTAATCAAATAAACGAAAGAATTCCTAATAATATAGACGACGGTTTTTAATGGACATTCAAGTGTCACCCATATGTGGGTGACGTGGCAATTAAAGGGATAGCATGATTTTCAGTTAATTCTGAAAGACTTTTTATAAATTCCATGTCATATTTGAACATTTTATTATTCTTAGAGCGACCACCTATTCCCTCTTCAGTTGCTTTATTTAAATATAAACGTAAATAGTTGATAGTCTATTTACATATTTATCTCTTAGTTGCTAAATTATATAAAATTCGTATTTAATTGGAAACATTTTGTTCAGATGACAGAACTTTGGGTAACAAAATGTTTGTATAATAACGTAACTGTGACTTTTGTCATTTTCTCCGGTTAGTGATATGACATAAAAAATAAGGATGGTTTCCTTGGTTTCCTTTTTCCCCGTCTTGATAGATTTTGTAATGCAAAATAAAAAAATGTGGAACGAGTCATTTTTATCCGCTGGTAATTCTAGTTTTAATTATATATATTTATTAAATTCACACTTTCAGAATATTGTATCTACATACATATCAAATTGATTTACATATTTTAAAAATTCATAAGTGTGCTAATGCTTTTTTTCTTTTACAAGAAATTCAATTAATGTATTTATGTCATTATTTTGCATATCACTTTATTTGTTATTCCTTGTAGTTACATAATAAATATTTCCAGATATTGTTATCATGGAGAATATCACCAACCTAAGTCAATTTACTTAGGAATTATAAACATTTATATCTGTAACAATTGTTTACTGCGATATTGTATATCCTATTGAATATTATTTATATTGTTTTTTCGACAAAAAAGTCGCACACGCGAAAGGGTTAGGGATCAAACGAAAGAAATGGCCCACTTTGAGGACGGAGCACTTTTAATCAGAGACAAAATAAATAACAATAACCTTCTTCGAAGCACGTGTTATAAATCTTTATTGTCAACACTTGTAGTTATTATTTATATGAAAAACGTAAGACAATATTTGTTGAATGCATTCAACAAATGCGTTAATCGTCCGCAAAAGGTCAATTTAAACTTCCCATTTTCATTTAATTGAATTATATTGTTCATAGCCGGGCATTGTTACCGTAAAAGAATTAACGTATCAATTATTAAATCGTCCTATAAATTCGTATCGTTTTTCGTTTACATTAAAAGAGAATGGAATTCGTATTTCGGTATATCGATTTTATAATATCTTGATGCACCTACCTCTCTTCATTTTTAATCACCAACGTGATTAATGACGACTTTCACGTACCGTTTTTGGGAAGCATTTGATTGAAATTAAATCAAGGTAATGTGTATATCTAATATTACAAACACAGAGAAAAGTTATGAGAAAAGTAAAAATGTATCTGTGAAGTTTCAGTGCTATATAACTTTTGGAAAAGTATTATACAACACACTTGTCCGAAAAACGAAAATAGTTTCGTTCAAAATTTCGTTGCTGAAACAATGGGAAATTAGAAATTTTTAAATATTATATTTTTAGAAACTGAAACTTCTGAATAATATTTTTAAAAACTCAGAAGCACAATAATATGTTTTTTAAGTATTTACGATATTTACTGTGCGTCAGTATTTATTTTTCACGGACGTACATGCAATACGTTCTTTCCAACGGAAGGGTTACTTGCGAGTATCTGTAGTTTTTGTCAAACTTTCATACGAGAGTACAAAATGAACGATATTTTGTCTATTGCAAATCGAAGGACATTATTTATGGGTTTACTTAATAGAATGTCACGGATCGGGAATATGGATTTGTGTGTAACACCATGAAATAACGATACATCGGATCCGAGGAGGGTATTCGAATCAATGGAGTAGCAAATATTTAAAGAGGACCAAAGAAAAGATTCTTCTCGGGCGAGTCGAGCGACGGTTTCTCGGTTTCCGTGGAACATCTGGTGCCTCGTAAACGGATATGCTCCCGTTGTTTGGTTCTTTCTTTTTCTTTCCCCCCGCGTTTATCGATTCGCGTGCGAACATCGTCTACTTTCGTTTCTGGTTCCTTCCTCTTCTAGTCGTGGCATCCTTTTTTTCAAACGAAAGGTCAATTAAATTTTCTCCCTTAATTTTCCGTTCCACTGCAATTACGGGGTGATTACATTTTGCGGTAGCAGTTGCTGTCCATTAACCTTTCAACTGGACGTGACGAGTCATCGTTCGATGTTTTAATTCTCGCCAGATAACAGTGTATTTATCGACACATCTTTCACTTCAATTGTATCGTATTTTGTACTCGCATTTGTTACTGTTAACCCCTTGACCTAAGATTTTTCTAACGGGTGCGTCAATTAGAGTTAAATATAAGAAATAATTCCACACTTGCCAAGCCTTGACTGTATAAACTGTAATTAGAATTAAATTTAAAATTGAATCTTAATCAAAATATAAAGCTTCGAGGTCATATATAATATGGGGTGCGTCACGAGTGTGGCACGATATTGTAGGGTAAGGGGTTAACACTTTCCAATCAATTATTCCATTTGAGGGGACAGTTCCATTTTAGGGAAATTTAATTTATTTACTTGTTTTTCTAAGTTTCATTCTAGATATTATTTAAATAGAGTAATATTTTATTGAATTATTAGCAAATAATCTGAAAGAAAGCTCCGATTGTAAAGGATTAATGTACCTGTACACCGTTGAGCATCATAGGCTTACCTAGGGAAAATGGCATTTACACTAGGGAAGAATTTCCCACCACTCGTCTTACCACTTTAAAATTACTAGGTTGGTACTTACAGCAAAGAGGGTTAGTTGGTTTAATAATGAAGTAAAAAATAATGAAGTACAATCTCTAGTTACTTTCAAGTGTAAACTGATTTAACACTAGAACTACCGATATGCAGTCTTCTAAATTGAAAATAGAACAGAAAGCTAAATAAATAAGGGATAAAGCATAAGTTAAATCATAGAACGAGGCTTTATGTTAATAAAAGCAAGTTTACATTTTGACAAAAACGTCCTGGTAAATTCAGTAATATAAAAAATCTGGAACAAGTCGTTTAGATCTATTTCATTTTTGTGATCACTATTCTCGCTGGCGAATGACTTTCTTTTGATCTGATTGAAAAATCACCCCATTAACCCTTGGCAGGTGAATGAATCGATAACTATTTTATGATACGTAGTTGAGGTACAGCAGACTCGTATAACGCGACTTTTCGTACAACGCCTTATAATAAAATTTTGTTAGTACTTTATTTCGTGTTCCAGATTGTTAAAACGCCAATATTTTATTTTGTGACTCAGGCTGGTGAAATGAGAATACTTCATTTTATGATTTAGATTGTTCGAATAAAAAAGAATAGAATTTCCGTGAAAAATGTAACAGGATTTTCTATAACGTCTAACTTGTTAACCGCGTTACACGGACGTCCACTGTTATCAGAATTGCAAAACATTCGGTCACGATAACACTTTTTGGCGATTTTCAACATTGTTGAACAAAAGGTCGGGGTCATTTTTCATGGAAATAAAGGGCTCGAACGATACAGGAGCCAGGTTTTAACAGTGAAATTTTGTCAGGGAAATGTGTTACATAAACATAGGTCGTTCAAAGCTTTATTAAAAAGTTATGGTTGAAATACGAAGCAAGAAGAGAACGGTAGGATTTCTGGTTATTGCGATGCGATGCACGAATGAAACAGTAATATTTACATTTCAGCTGTATATATGAGACAAGGTCTTCAAAGCTACCATAATAAAATCAAAATATTTCAAAATGCCCACCGTTGTTCGCAATACAAACCTGATAGCTATTGAAAATATAATAGAATTACTCCGCGACGTTCGCTTTTATTTTGTTCAATTTCACCAAATGCACCGTTTTGGTGAAATTCAATTCATATTACTGAATTCTGTTTTTTAACATTTTGTCGCTATTTTTTCTCCAATTTACGTTCTACGATTTTACCAATTTTGAAGAAATTAAATTATTTATAATAACATGATTGATTATTATTCTTTTATTTAATTATAGACATTATAAACAAATTCAGAGTATCAGTACCAATACACACTTGCTTAAAAAATATGAAACCAGATTTTCATCATTTTTGATTTTTTATAATTCGAATTTTCAGTTTAAAAATCTGAAAAAATTCTATAACATGGGTCTTGTTGAGGTTAGTATCTCTGAATTTTTTCAGAATTTTTCATGCACTTGGGTGAAAGAAATTCAGCAATTCAGACTGCCCCTGCCAGTCGAGATACAAAGCTGAAACTTAGCACAAATTGTTCACACTTTAGATTTCGTTTGGGGTCTTTTTGAAGGCATTTGCAATACTTTATTGCTAATAAATTACCATGTAAACATTTTTTATTACAAATTTTTGTGTCCCCATAACTTTGTAGAGAATGAAGCTTATTATTTGTAAAAGTCCTTGAAAATTGCATTTGTTGGCAAATTGGAGTTCAACGCTCTGCAGAATATTAACTGTAAGACACACGTGGTATTTGAAGGTTCGATCGCAAATAAAAATTTCAAAGTAGCTTCCACATTCCTGACAGTTGTATTGTTTTATTTCTTAAGGGATTGATTGCAGCGTTCGACGTATCGGATCTAACGTACGGAATAAATGGCCCATAAAAGGTTAAGATACTCTCGTTATCCGCCTTTATCCGCTGTTCCCCGATGATTCGATGAATTTAATTGCTACCAATCTTGGCTGATTAACTTCGAGAGTTAAAATATTTAGTCTTTGCGCCACTCGGGTCGCGTCGATAAAGGTCGAGCACCTTATTTTGCGCGCCTGCACGAAAATTTTCATTAAATTATCGGCTTTCCTGTTCATTTTTTTTTTGTAAATACTTAGCAGATTTAATACCAATGGTATATCTCTTATGACGTTATCATTTTTCTTTTAAAAACAACACTGTCAACTTGTAAATAAAACTATGCGATATCAAATATTTATACAAAACTTAGAATAGAGATTTGTAATTCTGTAGTTTCTAAACTTTCCCTGTGGAATTCGTTTCCGTGTGAAGTGCGCCAAATTGACGTAAGAAATACAGTGAGTGTAGAAAGTATTCGTGCACCCATCAATTTTTTTTTATAAACAATAAGAACGTACATATCTCTCGAGAATTTTTTAGAATAGATACGGAGCAAAGAAAAATTAGCTGGTTTAAAAATTGACAGAAATATGGAAGCAATAAGTATTTTGTCAGCCGTCAAAATTTTGTAGATATTACAAAAATATAGTTGATTATCATTTTGTAGGATTTCCTTTTGATTTTGTTATTACTTTAATTCTTCTGGGCATTGGATTGACTGCTAAGTGTTAAATAATTGAATAATTAATAAAGAAAAAGTCAAATAAGTTCTGAATATTGTTAATATTAGGCTGATATTGTAAAATACTCACTTGAATGGTAATATTTGAAAATTGTTCTGCGTGTTAACACATTGCCTGCCACAGTGAAAACAGACGTGTGCGGTAAGACACACTTAGTTTTTAATTATCAACGATTCTATCGATTCATTTTCAAAATTAATCATTCAGATTAATATTTTGTTTTACCTTTTCTTTTACTAATTATTCAATTATGCAAAATTTGACCACCATGGCAGTCTTCGTGTTAACCAAATTCGATGTTAGATGAGGTAGGATCTTGTTCCACTTTTCCATCAGTGCATTTTTTAAGTTTTCTTTAGATGAAATGTTATGTTTCCTAATTTGGCAGACCAAGTAATTCCATAGGTGTTCTATGGGGTGGAGTTTTTAGTTACTTTGGCGTATTTCGCAATATCCACATTTTCGTGTTGTAGGTAGTATGCTTCGTCAATTTATGTCAATGTAAACCCAATGTAAACCCATCATTATAGGTGGTTTATTATATTATCAATAATTTGTAATGTTTGTGATAAAAATTTTGGTCCGTCGTTCGAAGGTTAAGACATTTCTTTTCACCAATTTTCAGATATTTAAATTTAAATATTCTACGAAATATATTTTGTCTTTACAACAAACTCGGGAGGTCCTGAAAAAATTGTCACGATGAACGTGTCAACACGAAACTCAACACCACGTATATGCATGAAAAAGGTTCAGTGACTTTGGAGATCTCCGATAAAATATTTGCCGGCCGTATTTTTTCGTAAATGCAAAATCGGGGAGGGATAAGCGATACTTCACTCGGCGTAGGCACAGTTGGCAGTAACGCTGGCAGCTTTTATTTGCCTGTCAACATCGCCGCGAGCTTTATTACGCGAGAAAAACGCGTAACTCGATTCCAGTACCCGTTTCTTTCTCATATTTTCGCGAAAATTTTATCCAACGCAATCCGTTTCTTTCTTTGTTTGATTATTTCCAGGCTATTACCGTAGACATTGCAGAACAAAAAACCAAGGGTTGCAAATTCATAAGAAGCGATTTCATCGACACTTTACGTGCAATCTTCTCTTTTTTATAGTTTAACCCGAATTAATTCTAAATTTCCCTTCGTAATTGAATATTCAACGCGCGGCAACGATATCGTTGCAGTTAATAAACAGTCACTTTTTATCAAAATTATTAGTAAAATGTTTATGTAATTACTCTCATGAAACTGTAAGTTAATGGGTCACAAGCGTTGTTTTACGATACTTTTATATCATGAAATAGTTTTAAACTTGTTATGCTTCGTAATTGAATATTTGATACGGAGCAGCGACATCGTTATTAATTAATAACCAGCCATTTTGTGTTAATAATATTGATAAAGTAGTTATTTTCATTAAATCTTAAGCTTTGAATACAAGAAGCAACTTGATGTGCAATAATTTAATAACATGCATTATCGATTTTATTATTATATAGTATAAATTTCTTTCTACAGAAGATTTAAAATATTATGTAATAAATACGAGGGAAGCAAGGATTTTATTTTTCGGAAATATTTTTTATTTGAACTATCACCTTTCTGTTAAATTTATATAATAAGATTTTAGTCATTTATTTAATTAATTAAGTACATTTTCAGGCGTGATAGGCTTCCCTAGGGATAATTCTGTTATAGGGAAAAGAAACCGCGTCAATATTCAAGAATTAATAAGCACTAAACTATTTAATAATTTTCTTATTTGGAAATTTCAAGATTTAAAAATTCTAACATTAAAAAATTTTGAAGTAAAAAAGTTCAAAGCTTTCGAGTTTCAAAATTCCAAAACTCCTAAATTTTTTAATTAAAAAATTCTAGAACTCCAAGATTTCAAAATTTCAAAATTCTAAAAGTTTCAGACCTCAATTTTCCAAATTGAAAATTTCAAAATATTATCCCCAGTAATACTGCCTGGTAACTTTTAAGTATCAAAAGAGTGGTGAGATTTTCTTTTCCCAGGATGGTTAGCACTGTATCTTGGAGGCCATGGATAATTTTAATTTTAATTGAAAAATAAAACAGTTTTGAATAATTGTAATTTACAATAATTTGAAACCGAGAAAATTTAATTTAAACATATCAATTTTCAAAAAACTTCAGCTTCGTTATATCAAATGTATATTTTAGTTATCTTTTTTGTGGCTTATTAAATAGCGTGTAGCGTAACTAACATTATTCATCATTTATTTATAATATTTCGTTGAGGCATTTTATGTTGGAACCACTTGGATTCAAATTACCGTAAAAATATAAACAACCTGCTAGAACAATGTACCCCACTTCTTATAAATTTTTTAGTTTTGCCTCTGGCATGGGTTTGCTATTCGACCGCGATATTACTAGATCCGTTCTGCAGAAAACTATAAGAGTAAAAAAGTACCATGGCTTGGTAGTATTTATAATTTTTGAACCCTCGAACGAAGGAATCTGGGTCAGTCGCGTCCCAGACCAAGAAAAAGTGCAACGATGTTTCGATTAAAGTTAAACGCAAAAAGTTTCGTACAATAACAGTACAAAAATGGAAAACGAAAATAAAATAAATTAATTAATTATACGAGATTTTTCCACAACTTGGAAATTTTTTAAATAATAAGGATAACATAGTATTTTGGAAGCAGTACTGTTTTTAATTATTTTTTTAAATAATTTCAAGGGTTGATAAAGTTTCGTACAGTAACAGCACAAAATTTGGAAAAAGAAAATAAAATAAATTAATTAATTATACGAGATTTTTCCGCAACTTGGAAATTTGTTAAATAATAAGGATAACATAGTATTTTGGAAGCAGTACTGTTTTTAACTATTTTTTTAAAAATAATTCTGCATAATGGCACTGCATAATGGCTTAGGTGCGGTCGTATTCGCTGGGACACCTAATGTGTTGCAAGTATCCGACTGAATGGATCGTTTCGATTCACTGAAACATTCATCGGATGCAATCGTTTTCAGTTTCATTTCACGCGAACCTTCGATGGTTGCTCTTGAAACACCGAACTGTATTATTCCCTCGCTCTGGATCGAACCGAACGTAGAAAAGGCGGGGCTCCTTACTGAAGAAAGAATCTTAGCTCGATATCTATGCTTGTCTGTTCCCGCACGAGTCTACGACACCTACGTTTTGTACCTTCGAGGACTTCCGGTGCTCTAACCGATATGTTACGGCAAATGTAATTAATCCAGTGATTATGTATAATTGCCGGTTGTTGTATATAATCACCACTAGGCTTGCTAAGATATAACAATTCACTTTTGCGAATTAATGACTGAGATAAACGTACCAATGAATGAACGTATAATTGTAAGATACGAATATTAAATGAATAATAATTCGAATAATAACAACAGTCGTTAACCATTCAATCTTCTGAAGCCTCGAATTATTTAAAATTATATTTTTATTTCTTTAATTAATTACAGCTGCCTATTCGACTAGGTAGTTCATTGTGGAAATTCGTGTCTTTTGATTGAAATTTACAAGTAACGTTGTACCGTGCATTAATTAACTGCATTTTCATTAAATATTGTATTGTATTATCACTAATCTTCGCTGTAGATCATTTCCATTGAAACTCGTAAACGAACAATGCACGAATTTTAGTCTGATCCACTGTGTGTTGTAATTGATAATTAACCATTCATGTATCAAGAACCGTTTTTATTAAATCTTAAACTTTAAATCAATGAATATAAGTATGACTTTGTGGTACTTTTTTGTTACGAAATAGTGATAGAAATTTGATATGCGATAGTACAGTAGTTTATATTTTAGACAATAAAAGATCAATATATAGTAATAAAAATTAATTAAGCATTGAATCAAATTTTGCTAAAATTATACTCAAAACTGAAATATTAAGAAAAACTTGAATAACAAATTATTGTAGTTCAAAATAAGAAAAATTGTAGTACAAAATTGTACTATTTCGTTCTGTAGTTCATCTATTAAACCATTTCGATAACGAAAAGAAATTAGTAAAGTCAGTTATTTACTGCAAATAACCTTTTAGAAGCAGATTTTAATATTATACTCACAATTTAACGAACACTAAAAGTAAGCAGAGTTTTTTTTTCAAATAAATAAAAATTGGCATATTTACAATATCTTTGTAATAAGGTTTATGAATAAAATTGTATAAAACAGTCTCTAAAAAGCAATCATAAGTGATATCTGATAGCATTAAAAGCGGTAGACAACGTTTTGTCCTATTTTCACGTATCATTGATCTGATTTTCGTTTTTCACCCTTCTGGCAAACCACTGTCGCAATGTGTCATTGTCTCGTTTCCGGTTTCACCGATGTTATGGAAACTTCCGAGTAGCGGCAACAACGAGAGATCTGTCTCTTGCGAAAGAAGCATCGCCCTATGTTGTTTCCCGGAATTCCCCCTTTTTCGATGGCTATTCCATGAAGACCTAGTTTCGAAGATAGTCACGAAACGAGTATCACGTGATGCAAGTTTTTCATGGTGAACCATATTTTTTTTTTTATATAATTATAGAAAAATTGACATTTTATTCAAATAATTGTGAATGGTGTTACATGCTTATTAAACGAAAACAGAAGTCAGCACTATAAATACAAATTATTTTTATTCAAATGTGTTTATTACACAAACATTTTATTTTGCTTTATTTATTTTCACCATGCACTTTTTATTTGATCTATTTAAAAAGAAACATACTTTTGAAAGTTAAACAAATTTTGCGACGCAATCATAAAATTTCTGTTAGCAGAAGCAGAGATATTATTATTTAACACATAATGAATGTTTAATCCTTTGCACTCGAGTGGCGTCCCTGAGTTGACATACGTGATTAACCAGAATATTTTCAAACGTAAAAGAGTTATTTGTATTAGAACGTATCAAATTAATAAAAGAAGTAAAAGTAAATAAATAGACGATAAACATTTGTAATTCTTTTCTTTCAAAATAGGGCTTTCGAATTTTCGAAGCTTTATTGGACAATATATTTACACTTAATCGTATTCAAAAATGCCTCCAGTGTAAAGGGTTAAATATATTTTATACCAGTTTTCGCGATATTTTTCAATTTACCTTAAAAAATAACGGTCCAGCAGAAAATCGAAAGCGGATTTGAATAAATTCGGTAGTTCCAGAGTTAACGTTACCATTTAAAAATCGTCTCCGATAGTTACAAAGTACCTTAACTGTTCATTCATTCATTCTGTCTAAATATTTTACAACCGGAAGCAAAAAACGCGTTCGCTACCCTGCACCGTGTTGTATTAAGGTTTTGCTCCCTTATGGGTTAAATATGACGTTAAGGGGCTCGTTTCGTTGAAATAGATTTAAGATTTTCATCCGAAGTTTCATCGTGATGCTGTGACAAGAGCCTCTTAGATGCGGAGGGTTTTTAATCATTAAGGGGGAGGTAGATGAAATTAGAAGGATGCTTCGCTACGCGAATCACGTCCGTAAATATTAATTGCGATTGCCGTTCGTTGCGCTGCGAACGAAGGTGAAGTAATTAAGTGTAAATTATTATTTCGTGATTTTGACAGATTCGTTTTAACGAGCGCAACAATTGTCGGCAATCCGTGAGTTGTATAATTATTTCGCGGCTGTAACTGGAGGGAAGAAGTTGAAGTTCATTATAACTTACAGTTTATAGCGTGCACATTTGCAGTTTATATTTAAGGCTCTTATTATGACCAATTAGTATATGGAGATTCTCAGTTTCAATTTTAGCCAATTTTTCATTTCGATAACGTAGATATTCTCATCGTAAAATTAATTCTCGTTTGGGTACGTATTTAATTATTAACACCTTGTAGAATATCTTATCGCAGAACGTATTAGCTAATTCATAATCAGTGTCGAATATTAACTAGTCATATTTTAATTAACAATTCGATCAAACCATAAATTTACCTAATTGTAATTTCAATTCGATTTGATTGACATTTAGATATATAACTAAAATTGCTGTTAAGGTATATTATTAATTCTATATTTTAACTTGGTTAAATTGTCCAGAATGTTTAATGTAAAACCATGTCTGGGAAGAGTAATGGATATGTATGGAAAACTGAATATTTTCAAAATTATAAACAATTAACACAAATGATCTATTTGTTATAATACGTAATCATTTTGTATCAAGGTATCAAAATAATGGGTGAAGACATGTAAGAAATAGTAAGATAATTAATTATTTTAACGCAACACGATTATTTTTTCGAATCGAACATTTTGTTTATCACTTTAAAAATATTCATTTTTTTTATCCATGTTTATTGAAGAGGAAGATTGCTCCTTCTAAAGTTCTGAATCTCTTTTTTCATCACTCTGTATCAATTTACCTTCAACAGAAACGATGATTGATTACTAACGTTTCTATCAGTGTCGGGTACTTTTTTATTTAAAATAAGAAATATTACTTTTATTTTATAAACAATATTATTTTGTGTTTCGCTCGAACAGATCATTTTCAAATATATTTTTATTTTAAATGCTTAAAATGCGTAAATAAAATAACAAATAATCTGATATTGGAAGTTTTAAACGAAGAATATTGGAATTTGTATGATTTTATTGCATTTGCTTTAGCAAATAAAATTGACGATGCACATATCACAGAATTAAGCATTTGAAATTCTATTTTAAAAAATAGAAAAATTATTTCAATCGAATTGCGAAATAACGAGATAGTCTAAAAAGAAACCATTTGTCTGTGTAAATAAACTAACACATGATTATTCCAAATGACATTTAATTAAATAAAGTAATATATTATTTTACTATTCTTTTTAAGCAATTTATTTGAATAATGTTCGAGGCTGATTTAATTCTTTGAAAATTTGTCGAGCTAACCAGCTGATGTTTGGTGACAAATCCCGCACAGAATGCAGGTATCATACGGGACCCACATACACTGTCAGCCAAAAGTATTCGATTTCTTATTGATAAAATTAAAAAGTGATATTTTGTAGACATTTAAGGAAAAATATCCGAGAAAAATGTTATTTTCTCACTTCGTAATGGATTTAATTTAATATCTTGCAATAAATCATTTTTTCTTGCAAATTATTTGAAAAAATAAAGAATACTAATGTTAGTGTTTTGACGAAGAGCCAGAAAAAAGGAAAGAAAAATTATAATCGAAATTAAGTTAATTTTTATTTGTAGCGTGAAAATTTAATGGAATAATAATTTCGAGATTCGTCCGTAAATTTTAAACCGAAATCAAACTGTCTATTAAAAGAAACTATTAAATGGCAAATGAAATTTTTAACAATCAAGTTTATTCGTAACTGTTTAAATCTTAAAATTTTTTTTAAATTTTAATAAATATGTTGATCTTCTTCAGCCTTAGTTGCAATTCTCGAGTCAAAATGAGTAGAAACATTGACAATTTTGTAAAACTTAAATAAACTAACTTCTATTTATCTTATGTAAAAAGGCTTAGTTAATGAGAAATTATTATAAGAAAAAGGCAGGACATCCCGAATGATAGAAACGCTTATATCACTCTTTTATCAAATACAACACTTTAATAATTAATGAATGTAGCAATTAACGAGTCCTTGCTTTCTAATTTTATTACAAAAGTGAAATATATTAGAAATGGTTCTGTATCCAAAGGCTGTAATATCAAGTTCCAATAATAAATCAATTTTATTATCAAATACATTTTAATACTTTGTAAAATTTAATCTACTACTAAAATATTTTAAAAAATTAAAGAAAATTTTATTCAATACTTTTTAAACTATTAATAGAAAATTAGACTCGTACAGTCTATCTGATATGATTTATGTCGTATTATAATATAATTTCGTGGTCCCATGTTTTTGGCCGGAAGTGTATGCGCCTTGTACCGTATTGAACGCGATAAACCATGCATGACGACGACAAACGAAAAACGTGATAAAGAGATCGGAGGGTACAGCATTACGCCACGGATCACTTTACCGATTTCCCCGAATTGAAGATACGTACGGCCACTTTCATCTCCATCATGGAATAAATGCAAAAGACAAAGAATAATCGTATAATGCTGTAATCCTTCTTTATTCCTACGTTATAGAATCTAAAATCTTATTCCATTCTCTCTGTACGTCATAATGGATACGTATAATTTTAGAATTTTAATGGATATGTAATCTTTCCTGAAAAAAATGGCGGCGTAGAGGATGTAACTCTCATTAGTCACCGGATACTCAAAAGTTAAGAGTGTGAATTAATTTTTAGGGATTCTTAGGGATTTTTTTATCTGATGTAAACGTTTGAAATGTTGGGTTTTGTCCAATAAATCGTCCAAACCAGTATCCGTACCTTTCGACCAACGAGGAAGATTCTTTGTGCGTTTTAATGAGCTTTCAGGGACTATTTGCGGTTTTTTTTTTTTATTAAACAAGTGCTCCAAAATTCCATTTGAATGTTTCAGAAGAACATAAATATCCAAACTTTAACGCGCGATAAATGTCATTCAGATTTGTTCGTTGAAAGCTGCAAGTAGAGTCTCTAATTTGAAAACTTTTGTATTTATTGACCACCTCGAGGTATCCGAGGTTTGACTTTTCAGACATATTGTATTAACGAGACAGGGACGAATAAGAACTCGACAATTCTTGAAATATATTTATATCAGTTCTAGGATTTCCACGCAAAAATTTGGATCATGGGGGTTTTCAACCCCTCCACGTATTAAATTTCTATAACAATTCTTAAACCATCTTTATAATTTTTTTATAACAACAAGAGTGCCTTTGATCGTTGCTTCAAATAAATGACAAATGTAACCCTCGGTATTTATTAATACTAGACGACGATGTAGGGGATTTTTTAATCCTAGAATTACCAACCGGGTCAAAATGACTTGTTCCAGACACTTGTTCAAGACACTTTTGCCAAAATGTCAGCTGGTTTTTAATGATAAAGGGGTTTTGCTATGGAATAATCTTCGTTGTTTCTTATTTTCATAACTTGCCTTTTTAACACTAGAACTGCTGACTCCTAATCTACATTTTATTTTAAATTGGAAATAAAATAAACGAAATAAATAAGGGATAAAATATGAATTACAATACAGAATGATTCCTTAACTTAATAAAAATCAACTTACACTTTGAGAAGATCGTCTTGATAAATTTTCTAATACAAAATAAGAAATGTGGAAGCAGTCATTTTGACCCCTTTGGTAGTTCCAGTACTAAGATAATTTATTTGTGGTATAAATCGTTATATAATACAGGATAGCAAACAAAATGGCAAATAGCAGCTTTTTTAATAAAAAAGAGGTATAATTTAGGTGATATTTATTTTATATAAAAATATTTAAAATATTTATAAAAACTGAATTACACTTGAATTAATATTAAAAAAAATATCCAACAAAATGTGCTTTTATTATACTACAATATCACGTTGAAAATTTGTTCTAATACATTAAGTTGAGAAGAAACAAATCAGTTAGAAGAAAAAAATTGAAAACAGTAAATCTCTGCAAGCCTTGGGAACTCTGGTCGTTGAATCGTTTCGCTACGCCACTGAATGTTGAAGTTTGTCCAAGGTAAACACAGAAATGGGTTATTTTCACTGTTAATTATTTCAAAACGCAGATTACCCCGAGAGAAGTATCCCATAGTAAGCTCCCCACGTGAAATAAAGACTCGTTCTGTATCATAGTTTATGTTTCATCCCCTATTTATTTATAGTTAGTGTTAATACGATGATGTTTCATCTGAACACTTTATTTATCGGAAGCCTATTAACCTCTTGCCATATTTTTTTATAGATATTTCAGACAAAGCTAAATATTGTTGCAGTATTAAAACAAACAAAGAAAATTGTAATGTTGTATATAATTTACATTTAACGATAGTACATCGTACCAATTGCAGTTGGAATTACACTTAAAATCCAATTGTATTATTCCGTTTTCATAAAATTGTTACGTCTTTTCATTAAAAAATTTAGACAGGTGTGTTTTTACTTCTTCTACGGTCTTAAACGGTATTCCATCAAGGGAATTTTGCAATGTTCGAAATAAATAAAAATCAGGTGGTGCCTAGTCCGGTGAATATGGTGGGTGCGGTAATACATCCCAACCAAATTGCAGTAGTGTGTATCGTGTCATCAAAGATGTGTGCGGTCGTGCGTTGCTTGGTGGAATACTATTCACAATATTGATGTAGTTGTTCACAATGTTTTTCAAAATTAATAGTCTGGTTATTTGATAAGAGTTCATAATACAATATTCCTTTATAATCCCACCAAACCGAGAACGACACCTTTTTAGGGTGCAGTTGAGATTTGGCTGTTGTTGATGGTTTTTACCCTGGCATTTTAATTAAACGATAGAGCTACACTTGTAAAATGTTTTTCCAAAATTTCAAAGCAAAATTCGAAAAACTTAAACAATTACAGTCCCGTGAACGCTGCGCCTCACCGTTCAGATTTGGAGGTGTGAAAACTTTAAACGCGTTTATCTGAAAACTACATTTCCAAACGGAGGTGCACGATAGCGTGAAAACTATTGAACTGATCGACTTGAAACTTTGTACTCATATCAACAACACTATTCCCTTGAATATGTCGAAAACTGTTTTTTAAAAAGTTGAAAAGAAAACCATTTTCTTATCAAAAAGGTACAAAAATTTTGCCTGGTATGTCGATCTTTTCCTTTAAATGCATGCCATTTTTTAAAATTTGCATTTTTGTAATGTTTGCCGACGACATATTCAAACTGCACATCTTCTAAACATAACAATATTGTTTTTTTATTGCAAATCAAAGGCTACGAGTAGCTAGGTTACATTGCTGCCATTTGGTTGCATTGATGCCATTTTGAAGTTAATTTAAATAAAAAAAAATTTGTTATATACCTGAATACTGTTAAAAAACTCTACACATTTCAGGTATGTATATATATATATAATGTTTAAATATTAAGTGGGGATGTTTTATGGTCTCCATAACGTTGTTATAAAACAAAATTTATCAGTCTTTATCTAGTCGTTGTCAAATCATCTTCTAGTTCGCCTTTACCTTTTTTCATTTTTCTATTACATTAATTGTGTTTCTGCTCCGTTGCAATGTACCTGCAATAATGTTATTAGAAAAAATCCTCCAAGATTGACTAATTTTCTGTCATCTAATTGTGTGTCCCCTTAAGTTGGAAATCTAATCTTCGATTACCATTAAATCGCTAAGTAACAGTATAAATTTTTGTTATTTTCGAGCGGTAAATAGAGTGTTAAGATGTGATATCATTTCGTCCAGTAACGTATGCAGAAATCGTCAATCCGATCGCATCACGGCTCAGCTGGTGTTTCGGCTCGGTTCGCGTATCTATGCGCATTGTTTTTACTGGGGCCTGGCGGCAGCTGCAAGCCAGAAGCTGGCTGCAGCAGAATCTTCTCCTCGTCGAGATATCACGATGTCCCCTTTGCACTCGTTTCGCCGTCGTTCGTTGCGTTCGCCACTTTTCTTTTGTGTTTTCTCGCCGGTTCTAGTGGTTCGACCCGGGACTAAATATAGAGGCGTCGCAAGGGTCTGTCCCGCTGACGGGTCAGAAGTAACTTGTTGCTATTAGCGGACGAGGGTCGAAAGCGCAGGAGGAGACTCGCGAGGCAACCTTAACTTATCCGAACGTCACGAAATAAGAAGGCTCGTGCAGAGAAAACACCAGGCGAAGGCGAGGAGAAACGGATCTCGCGAGAGCTCGTCGCGACTCGCGTCGCTTCGTTAAATCATCCTTCGAATTAATAGAGGCGTTTGTTTTTCGTTTTTTTTTCTCTTTTTTTCAACGGACCGATCCACCGTGGGAAGAATAAATAACGCGGGTCCCCGTGTTTCGTTTCGCTTTCCGTGGCGTTATTTTTCTGCCTGTTTTTCCCCCGAGGGATCGTCTTAGGCCGATGGAACGCGAGGAACTCGAGGCTGGAAAGTGAACGGTTACGTGAACCCCCGATTTATCCTATTTCGTATTTTTTCCCTCGTTAACAAGAGCTACGGGGGCATTTATCACTTCGGTGTATATTGCTATCCGGTGATTAACATCGAACTATTCTGGTATGGAAGATGTGGAAGCCGAGCGGTAATCAATCTGCCGTTTTTCGAGCTGCTTCCAGATCCTTTTTTCCTTCCTTTTCCCTCCTCTTTTGCTCCTTTTCTTTTCATTTGAATTTTCTGTACAATTTCTTCGAGAGAACATTTGTACGTTTTTGTGGCAAGCTAATTATCGGATCATTCTGGTCTGTTCTTGCAACTTGGCGGCAAGATTTGTACAGCTTTTTGCGCTTTATGAACTGCTTTTTTAATGCTGATTTCAACATTTCACTGCTGTTCGACACATGAATCCATTTAAAATTAGTTAAATTAATAAATTTACAAAAGTCGTCACAATAGCTTGTTTTTCTATGTATATAAAATGGATTAAATATTTTTAGTTCAGTATATCTTAAGGTATATTAACTTCTTTAGCTGAATTGTTAATTAAAATGTTGTGACATTCGAAAGAAATTACTTACAAAATATTTCAAATTTCATACATTTCATAATATCTTGAAAGACAGGATATTCTAACGAAAGAATATTTATATTCGTAATTTATATTGCAAGATTTTAATTATTTCAGAATTTTAAATATCATCCAATCACTAACTGACAAATATTGTTGTATGTTATGTAATTTTAATAATGTTACATATATTAACGTCCTTCACAAGCAATTTATTATCCTCGTATAAATTTTCAATATTATTAATTCATTGTTTCGATATAAATAGATACTTCATAAATTATTCCCATAAATTATTTAATGTTTTATTGACACCATGTAATGAGAGAATAAGTACTCAGTTTAACTAACAATAATTAAGGTTTAATCTGCCCTCGATAATGAAAGGACCAATACCTAACATATAAAATTAGTTCCGTGGATTTATAAACGATTCATCGAATTGTTATTTAAATCAGGATATTAAAAATTGGCTCAAAGAAATCCCTTTTCCATTTTTGTACTTTGATAGAGAAGATTGATGAAGACGAAGATTTATTCTAACAATAAGTGTAAATTCGTGTTTATTTCGTGTTGATTTATTTTATTTACCATTTTAGTTTTAATTGAATGGGTAGCTCTAGTGAAAATATAAATTATATTTTTCAAACTTTACAGAAGTTTATTTTATCTTATCTATTATTAACTATTTAATAAAAAGCGTTTAGTACGAACATTTTACTGGGCGATTAATAGAATTTTGGTAATGTATTTCCAAATAAAAAAATACAAAAATATATCTATTAAAAATAATAGATGCAAAGGTTTGAATTAGGTTAAATTAATCACTTATTGAATTATAAATATTTGTAACAGGCATTTGAAAATATGAACAATAGGAACAGAAAAATATTGTAAAAGTAGCAGCCAAAATTTGTTCAAAATAAAATCTCTATTCGATAAAATTTTCAACAGCTTCGGTGTGCCACTCGACACGTTAAGAAACCAACGCCTCCTGCTTGTGTTTCTTTTCGAGCAACCTCTATTTGCTCTTTCGTTACATACGCAAAAGAAGAACGATTTCCTTTCGATCAAAAAATCATGCCGTTGAAAGGTTAATTGACTCACGTCGCCAGATTCGAATCTCCACGGGAAACTCTTTTGAAGTGCGCGCTCAGCGTTTCGTCCTCCCCCTTCTTGTTTCTCGTTTCAAGGATAAATCGAACGAAAAGGAGAACAAACTGTTGTACATCGCGCGTGCTGCAGCTTCGACGATGATTTGAAATATCGTTCCTCTTTTTCGTCGATCGTTTTTTTTTTCACAGTCAAACCCGTAACATCCTCGCGGTGAATTTCTTTCCCGATAGCCGCCCGCGTCGGTCGGACTCCATTTTATGGATTCCCCTTTTACTATTCGATTCTGTTCCGACGTTTTGCCACCGCAGCCGTCTGTTTTACCTCTTTGAACACGCTGAAAGATTTCCCGGTTCCCCGGACTGAAATCTCCTTATTCTGCATTTTTGCCATCTTCCTTGTTTCCCCCTCCGTTTTTGCCGCGACCAGGCGTGAACGGAACAAGAGAAAATAGAGCAGCGGAGAAAGATTGGAGAAGAAAAGGGGGTGGAAAAGCGGTTTCCTTTGAGTCCCGCTGAATTCCACAGCCGTTCGAGCTCTCTCTTCCACCAATATTCGACTTCGGCAATGGGTATTCGATACTCTGCGCCCTGACAAATTCTTCGCCGATCTAACGAAACGAACGAATTTAATGAATTTCGTCCTTTAACAATTTACAAGAAGTTTCAAGAGAAGCTGTCGACCTTCGCGGGCTTCGGGGTAGCATCTTTGCAATCCTTTGCACTCAGGACATTTTTTTAGTTGTTAAATTATTTAAAATTCGTATTTAATTGGAAATAGTTCACCCATATAATGTGACGTGGCAGTCAAGGTGTTAAAGATTATCTTATTTATTATTATTAACAGTATACATTGATAATTATCAAACTGAAATTTAAAATTGTTTTAAAAATGGTATGGTTTTATTTTTAATAGAATTGGAGAAACACTATTATCATCCTGAATGTACGTAAAAGTTTCAGTTGAAAATCTTCAGTTCATCTTTGACTTTATTTTCTACCAAATAATTAATTCGACACCCTTATTCGTTCGCGTTCAGATGCTCAGAAACATCAAAGCGATTGTTAGTACGTCGTTTCTTTTTATAGCTCCTCAGCATCAAATTAAGAGCACGCGGAAAATTTTCACTTTTAATGAAAAGATAACACCGTGTCATAAATGAAAAATTATTCTTGGCTGCCCAAATTACCAAACTCAGGGCGGGACATAGGAGCCTGGCGATTTTTCAAACGGAATAGAGTTTTGTATTTTGAATCTTATTAAGTTGTTTAATTTTATTTTTCTGGTCTTTATTTTCTGGGAATTTTAACTGAAGAGTTTCCTGGCAAAACGGTATGGATTTCGTTGGATTCCTGTGAAATTACGGGGACTGGGTTAATCGTGAATTAGCACTAAATTGGGGAATAAAATTTTGAGGAAAAGATTATTATAGGTTGGGAGATTACTAATATTTAAAAGAATACAGAACAACTGTATTTGACACTTTTTCGTAGTATTTATTATTAACAGTGGTCGTACTTTTATTTAACCCTTTGAACATGAAGTACTTTTGGATATAATTAAGCCTGGGTTTCTTTTCCAGCGAAACTCCCAAAATTTGAAAATACTATTTTGAAATAAGAGTTACAATTGTATATTAATTAATTTATTTTTATATATTCCATTGATTTGCTATGTTTTAATATAAATAACACTTCAATTTTTAAATATTCGAATAGTAACCCGAGCGCAAAGGGTTAATAAACATTTTTGTTTTCTACACGTGTTCCTTAAATTAAAATTTACTTTAGATTCTTCGAGTTTTAAAGAAATTAGGGGGTAAATTATAATATTATAATCGTAGCGTTAATTTATTCATGAAAATTTAAAGTATATCGTGCCTTTAATTATGTAAAATAATAAATTATTTTAATCAATAATAAATTATTTGTTTAATTGTTGGTTCCTTTATTCTTTTGTTGCTTGCAACATTTTAACACAGATCTGTGATTTATTTTTTTCGAAGATAAAATTCGATTGTGCTTTCAGTCTCAAAAAATAAAAAAGATCAAAAGTTCTGTAAAGTCTACAATGTTTACGTTTATAATTTGAAATTAATTCAATTAAATTAATTAATGAATCTTAAAATTGTGGAAAATAGAATAATTAAATATAGAAATTTAGAAAATTTTAACATTTCAAATTGATTTAATTAAATTGATTAAATTAAAATGTTACAATTTTCTAAACTTCTATATTTAATTATTCTATTTATCACTATTTTGAGATCCAACGAAAAAGATGAAATGGGCACCCCATGTTTGTACCCTTTCCCCTAGTACAAACTTCAAAATGAATTTAAAATAAAACTTGAACTCTAAATTATGTATTGCCTCATCAGAGACGCGATTCCGTCATCAGAAGCGTTAACGCAGAACCACTCTGCCGAAAATTCAGGTTCTATGGTGTTAACTTTATGACGTTAAGGCTGAGAAATGAGCTACGACGAAGAGGTTGAACAGATGTGCCTAATAGTCGGTGTGTTTTAGTAATTGAGTGACTATTTTTGAAAACATTTTTATTCCGAATGACGTTGTCAGGCTCGCTGCTCCATGGCTACTAGAATGGCGTTACACGAGCACTTAAATTCCACGGTGGTTTACATTAAAAGGTCATTAGCTTTGTACGCGCCACCTTGTATATAGACGATCATTTACACCACCTATCAAAAGTTTGGTATTGCTTATCTGTCAGGCATTATTTCGACAAATATTTCAGGGATATTATTTTTATCTGTAATCGTCCACGTTTATGGGGTTTGAGAATTAAAAGCAAACGTGTTATTCATACAAAAATGGTATGCTTTTTGTAATAAATTTAAACTTAAAACAGCTTTTGATTAATGTTTTAGGCGTTTCTTTATCAAATTGCTATTTCATATTTGAAAACATTTGATAATATCAGCTGCAATTTCATTTTGGTAGAAATTATTAGGAGATTCCAAACTTTTGGCTGGCAGTGTACCCGTACATATTATCAATTAATTGCTAGCTGCTTTTAAACCATTTAATTACTTGCAAATTTGTTGATCCCTCAGTGATTTAATTTTATTTATAATTACTAAGTAAATTAATGTAAAAATACTGCAAGTTATTGCCTTTATAAACTGATGGAATTAAAGGGTGGCTTTTTTCAATCGTCGCCGAAATCGTGATTTGCGAACTAGAACGCTGTCCTTTGGATATGTTATGCCCTGAAGTGTCCTCGAGAATGAAATCCGCCGAAATCACGATTTCAGCGATGATTGAAAAGTCACCCCTTAATTTTGTCCATCAGTTTATTAGTGTTTGGTAATTTGATTGTGTATTAGTACTTCGATAGTTAAGGGGTGACCTTGTTTAGGACGCCGAAAAGTGCACGAATTTGTACAAGTTTTTTTCAACTTTAAATCATTGCAATTAATTTAAGAGCTTTTTAGGTCTGTTATAAATCCAATCTTTTTATCGAAAAATAATTATGTTAAATTACACTGCGTACACAATAGCGGCCGTTCTTTTTATCCGAAACATATAAATCAAAAAATTTTTAAACCTTAAGACCTTACCTTCGATTTGAACAAAAAAAATCTGTAGAAAGTCGAAAATTGATAAACAGGATATCCGTATATATCGATCCAACCCAAAAATACCGATCTCCACTCCTCCCGTTGGCCAGAAAAAATCAGTCCCGACACTTATTGAACAGACCTTGTAATCATTTTTACAATCTTTCACAATATTTTAAACATTATATACCTCTTTACACGCCGTTTTGTTAGATTTTAAAACTTGACTCTAAGACGGCACCGACACAAGTTATTTGATTCTTGTCCAGTCGAACATCGATCAAGTATCTAATTAACGATCCCGAGAAATTGATTAAGAGCGGTGCTGATCGTTTCGATCGCAGCCGGCCTTCGAGAGTCTCGTTCCCTTCCGGTTTCGTCCGCTCGATTCTCGGAGATCCTACGGGAACTGGCCGGCGCGACTTTCTTTTCCTGAACCGAGTCGCAAGTGTCGCGTGAAAGCACACGGTTGCTGATAAAAACGCCAGATTCATGTTAGGATAAGCGAGCAGTCTACGAGCCCACGAACCACGGCCCACGGCCCACGGAAACGGCATTCCTGTGGCTCGTGCGACGCTTTGCAGCTTTATTGCCGGACGATTATCGAGGCTGTTTGGCCACACGATCCAGATACGCCGGATTCGCGCTGTTTTCGCTCTTATTTCGATGAGACAAGTATCGTGATGCGATATCTACAGGGTGTTAGAAAAAACCGTTCAATATTTATATGGAGACACTTATTAAGGAAAAAAGCTTTAGTAAACAGGGGTCGAAAGGTAAAAGGCAAGTAGGACCTTGCATTTGTAGAATATTTTCCCAAAATTTCATTTTAGTTCACATTTGGAGGTGCCCAAACTGTAAACGTGTTTACCTGAAAACTACTGTTTCCAAATTGGTGAGCCGATCGACTTGCAGCTTTGTACACATGTTAACAACGTTATTAGCTTCGAATGTCGAAAATTGTTTTTCAAAAGTTTGAAAAGAAAACCATTTTTTTATCGAAAAGGTTTAAAAGCATGCCATTTTTTTAATTTTCGCCGATGACGTATTCAAACTACCTGTGTTCTAACAATATTGTTTTTGATTGCACGCCGGTTTTGTAACTACTCTAGCCACTTTGTGTGACAGCTCCGTCATTTTGAAGTTTAATTAAAAAAAATTTTGTTGTATACCTAAATACATTTCACGGGTGTAGAATAATTACTTCTGATTAAAAAAAATCCTCCAAGATTGACTAATTTTGTGCCGTCTAATATATGTATATCATCGGGAGTCTTTCAAATGAATATCTTCTGACAAGGAAAACCCCGAATTATGTAAAACAAACTGCTCAGGAATTAGATTAATTAGATTATATATTTAACAATTATTATTTGCGATACATGGTTCTCGAATATTGGGCGATGGTTATGGTTTTTTGGCGCCGGTTTCGCATTTCGTTTCATCTCACACTTGCACTCCTTCGCACCACCGCAATCATTTCACTCTCCACGTAAATAATTCGAAAAAAGTATTAACAATTCAGCATAGAATCACGAAATTGAAATCTCGATGAACCTTTTCCTATTCGCACCGTATCGCGTGAAAGTACACTGACGATAAGTAGGTATTCGGTTGTCGATAGAATCTAAACGCAAACTTTCTTCCGTTAGTTAACCGATCCGAAGTTAATTTTATTTAGGCCAGCGCAAGAGACAAGGATATTTTCCCTGGTGTGTAAAGTTTCAATTGCTGGGTCACGAACAAAGCTCCATGAATATTCAATGGCGCTTTCGGATGTATCGGAAAGCGACTTTTAGCGTAACGATATTCACCTGTATATCGTAGGTTAAATATTACCTGGCAAAAAAGTTCCACGTACAAATATGCACACCGCATTTTCAGTCGTTTAGCTGCTCCACCGAAATCATTTAGTTTTCATTCAATTTTCATTGCGTCTCTATCCAGCAAGGTCTTTTACAATTAATTATTGTATGTTTTTCGAAGCGGTGGGAAGGAAATTGAACGGTTCATTAAATTATTGATTATTCATTTGTTGTAACCTGAATTTTCTATGTTTTTAGAGGAAATATGGTAAACTACTTTAATTTCTTTTTCATTTCGTTGGTATTTTACAGGAAGTAGTTTGTTCTTGTAATATAGTCGTGTTAAGAAAAACAGTAACATAATTATCTGCAAATTTTTAGTTAAAATAGTTATTTTTACACTTTGTGAATTTAGTCATAATTATTTGAATCATAGACTTGTAAATAAATAAATAAATAAATAAATAAAGATCAGTGAAACAGAGAACATCCAGGTACATTAATTGATTTTAAATAAAATTTTGTATATTTTGATAAAGTACTTTACATTTATATTACAAGAACAGAAAAAAATATTGTAAAAAGTGATTCATTACATTCTTTTGGATTTTAATTAATTACAATTCTTTCCAAATTACCAAAGCATTTAGTAAACTAATTCCTTTAGTTTTATTTTAAACAAAGTTATTGTTTCCAAGGATATAACAATAGTTTTCACTGTATGTAACATCGAGGTGCACTAATAAATTAATCTGTTAGATATTAGAAAAATTATATTCTGTAATTCATATTATAATTTAATTTTGTAACAAAGGTATTAGTTTGATTGAAAAATATTAAATATTTTAATTTTTATTTTATTATTAGTATTACTAAATAAATTGATGACTATTTTGAAAGAAAATATTGCATAATACAGTAAAGTTAATCGATATAATATAAAATAAGTAAAAAATTCAATACTTTTAGAAGGCCTAGAACATTTTTATATTCATTGGCAATTATATACCTTTAATTACAAGATTCTAAATTAGAACATTTGTTCCATTACGCTAGTATTTACTTGTAATGGTATGCGCAAGTCGCAGTGCTGTGTAGTGAAAAAGGTGAGAAGAAAAGTTTTCAGTTTTTAATAGAAATTTAATGTTACTTTAATTTCAATAAGTCGCACGGCTGCACCGAAGATCAAGAAGGTTTTTAGACGATTAAAGTTTAGAAAACTTACCAATTCATTTACTAATTCTTGCTGAACTTTCCAGACGCTAGCTATTCGGTAAACTTTACCTTTAGAAGTTAAATAGTACATCTTTGTTTTATAATTGCAATTAGTACCAGTAACACTGGGTTATAATGAAAATTCTTTTCTTCTTTTTATTCACTTTTGCGATACGATTAGAAATAATAAAAAAAGCTTATTGAAAAAATATCAAGAATAAATGGACAAAAATTGACACGCCAAAGTGATTAAAATTTTAGCGTCAGAACAGAACTAATTGATGCTTAATTTCCTGTATTAAAGTAAATTTTCTAAAATAATTGAATAACAAACGTTATTGATTATTAAATTAACCATAATCTTTGATTATTTTTCTTATCCATTAATGATTATCGATTATTAAATAGCCCAATTTTACATTAATCATAATTCTTTATTATTTGATTTATTAACCTTATCATTTGTAAATGACTGTTTTAAAATTATTTGTGTTAATAAATAAAAAATTTTATTTGCATCAAGAGTACACTTCTCATTTTATGCTGTGCTATAAATTTAAATTTTCCTTGTCAAAAAAATGAGGGCAATTAAAGAAAAATGCGAATAGTTTCGAACAAAGGACATTTGAGCAACATAGAAATGATGGCAGACACGATCGTGATAATTCTTAGTGATCACGCGATTACGTCAACGATCCGTAACAATGTGAAATTATTAACTTGGAAATATCTGCTCGATACGCACGGGGATATCAATTTGTTGCGTGCTCGTTAATCAAATTGTAGAGCAAACGACGACTTTCACGCGACAGCGATTCGATTACTTTTCAAAGAAACAGACGGCCGATTTCAGTGCAAAGGAACTTAAAAGAGAGCGTAAATAGCTAAATGACTATTTCCTGTCGTGACCAGACAGGTTATCGCCAGTAATAAGTTAATAATCGCCTCGAATCGTAAAATATATTTACATAGCTGTACCGTAAATCTGTCTCTTGAAACAAAGTGTTCCTATTAAATTCTACATTTTTTCCGAGAAAGCTTCAAAAGCTATATTTTATTAATACTTGTCCTCATTCCGATTCGAAATCTTCAGTACTCTCAAGATAAAAACTTCAATATTTTAATTTGAAGTCTACATTTTTAGATGAAAAAATTTCTCAACCTAACTATTTAACACATTTAAAAAATTTCGTTTGGTAATAATTTTATTTTTGGAAACTTTATATTCTGTTTCCACAATATTTGGGGATTTTTATTATTCATAGTTTCAAATATCTTGTAGGAATATGTTTAATCAAATAAACGAAAGAATTTGTCATTGTGTAGGCGATGGTTTTTTATGGAAATTCAAGTGTCACCCATAGGTGGGTGACGTGGCAGTCAAAGTGTTAAATAATTCAAAGAATTATTAAATTATGAACCGTAGCTGAAAAGTTCACAATTTAACCCTTATTCCATTATGTTTCTTATGAAAATTAAAAATTTTATTTTGAATAGAGAAAATTACAAATATTTATGAATCTTCTATATTCCAATATAAATAAAATTTGAATATCACATTTCAAAACGTCTTATCCTGAAATATTATTTTAAAAAATTTAAGAAATAATTATATACAAAAGCAGTACTTCTTTCTTAAAAAAAAAATACTTCTGAAATATCTGTAATGATACCGCGGTAGCTGAACAGCGACTTACTCCGTGAAGGGAAATTGTCAAGCAACTATTCACGGTTGCTTGTCTTTGAACGTCTGTAATCAAGTTGACGATCGGTTTCTAGCATTACGTGGTCTCTTTGCGTACAGATGTAATTTGATTTTGAATAATGAGGGCGTAATTTGTAACTGTGTACGGATTGCGAAAAACTAATCAGCCGGTTGCTGCGTATTGAGAACGTTCGAGGGCAAAGCCACTTTTCCTTATCCCGATATATTTGCCATTTAGAACGAAGAAAATGATAACCTAATCGTATCTTAGAGCAGACTGCGAATTTCATTGATATCGCTCGGAGATTTTGAGTTCGGGGAATCAAAGTTTTCTATGCCGAAAAGAAAATTGAAAAGTGTAGTTTTGAGAAAACAGTGGTTAAACCTTGCCTTTCATTCCTTTAAGAACAGTTATGAAAATAGATTAAAGAAGGTTAAAACACTTCTATATTGAGCTGTAAATATAGTTCTATTGAGTATTTGTAAAGCAGCTCGCTTTTAGAGTTAATTCATTTATATACAGGTAACCCTCCTGTAACACAGCAGATAGGTTCTTAGAAACCAGAGGCAGTACAAAAAGGAGGGTTACGTTTTGAAAACTTATTAAGAACAAACATTTTTTTAAATTCCATAAATGTATCTATAACACAAAACGATAAAAAAATATTGTTTTCATTTAATGTAACAAAACCCTGTCATCCAGTGATGTAGAAGTACAGTGTTGTACAAAGGTTTTTGCAATTTTCTTATTGTGTTGTAGGAGGGCTCGTACAATTAAAGAATGAGAGAAATTTTAAAATTACATCAGTTCTTTTCAGTCCAAGCACCATTGTACACCGAATCAAAGTTTCAAAGGGTTGGACCGCGATTGACCTAGCTTCGTCGTTTGATGATTAAAATAGTGGTCCTTTAAATAAGCTATCGCAATAGTTCGGCGCGACGATGATCAAATTCAGACGTACCAAAGTCCGCGCATAAATGATCAAATTTTTATTGTTCGTTCCCATTACGATATTCCCCTTAATAATTGTTGAAGCGTGAGCAAGTTTGAAAATGTTTTTTTGGTGAAAGCAAGTCTTTCTGCTATGCTCACCTCGAACGTCAACTTTAATGACTAGCGAGTTAATTGTTTGAAGGACGCGGGAAAGGTGTTCGATTAAAATGCGCTCGGGTTTTTAATGAACTAACAAAAATATAACTCTATTAAAATAACGAGAATTAAACTAGTCGGACACGTGTATCTTGATTGATTGTGATTTTTTGTGAATTTGATTTTGTCAGGGTAAAATATTCCTTTAAGTTGGGTTTCTTGAAGATGGGCGGGTAGATATGAAAAATTGTCATTGGCTATTCTTGATTTTAAAGTTTGCCAAGTTTCCCTTCATGACTTTGGCTAAAACAAAATTATATAATGGCTTGATACTCAGTAATTACAATTGTAATATTTACTATATGGTCTCGTTATGGAAGAAACGGAGGTAGAAATTCTAACAAAAAGTTATTTTTTCCGTAAATTTATACGTTTCTTATTTACAAGAAGTGAACTATGTAGAAATAACTAAAATACTTAGGTATAATGCTTTTATTTCAAGTTTCAATTGCACTAGGTTAGACCGAGATATAATTATTGGAATTATTTATTTTAGTATGTATGTTAATACATTTTTTCACTTCAGTGCATTTTGAATTAATTGAAAAATATCATTTTTGTCCATCTTCAATTCACTATGCACCTACAAACTAATGGCACCCTTAGATAGTGTAAGTACCTAAGGGTGCAGCGAAAGGGAATTTCCCAAAAGCAATAACTTTATGAAGCTTCTTTAAATCTAAAAACACATGCTGAAGGTACGAAAACAGGCTAGAAATATTACTTTAAAAAAAGGCAATTGCCGCCAGGAAGTTCGAAAAGGACTAAAATATTCAATGGCTTCATTAACACGTTGACTGCCACAGTAGATACAGACGTGTGTGGTAAGACACACTTAAATTCCAATTATTATCATTTTATTACCATTTTGTCCAAGGATGTATTATTGAACACTTAAAAATTAGGATTAGAACATCCAAAAAACTAATTCTTTGGACCAGAATTCGTAATTTTACCACTCTGTGAAAGGGTTAATTTTCAAGTGTAACCATTCAAATGAGTACTTTACACTGTTAGCCTAATATTAGCAGTAATTAGAACTTATTTGACTTTTTCTTCTATCAATTACTTTAAATTATTTAAAATTTAAGGCGCCGGTCATTCTTGTTATGGGTTTATTCAGAATTTCTAAAGATGGTAAAATCCATTCAAGGCGACGACCATTCATAACTAAATTGTCTTTCGAAAGTTCAATATAATATTATTTTATTTTGGGCTTTAACAATATTGTTGCTGGGCATTGTTTCATAGAAGTTTTGAGTTACACTATGTGTCTTTATTTTCTTAAAGGTACTCCATATTTTATTCCATGTTCGTCGTTTGGTACGACGTATTGTGACAAATTAGCAAATCTTCGTAACTTTTGGATTAATAAATTTACAAAACTAAGAATAGCGGATGATTTTTGGATCCGCCTATGTTTTAAATAATTCCTACACCGCCGTTTTCCCTAGGGAAACCTGTGGTGCTGAACACTGAAATAACCGGACAATGAAGGACAATCTCGTGTTGCTGCGCGCTATGTCGGTGCAGCGATATGCAAATAATACAAGCGGTCACCGCGAAATCCGATTGGCGGCGATGCGAGCGCGATTTTGCGGTCATTGATAGCTCTTCACACGTGAAGGAAAAGCAGTTGTTTGTTGGCAGTCGCACAGGATTACCTACATCCATTGCTACGACTGACGCATCGATTATTGACCCGCTGCGGAATTTGTTTAAACGTTATCACGACCGTAGCATTTTGGCCGAGCGTGAACCAGGCGTGGACAATTTTCTCACACGATTCGATAGCATAAATGTACTGCGAAATGGTATTAACTTACATTTTCTATGGTAGAATATTTCATCAAAGAAAAGATAAAATACACTGTTGACATTGCCAGTATATTAACCCTTTGCACTCGAGTGGCGCCTCTGGGGCGAATTTAACTTCTGAGTATTTGTATTAGATCGTAGCAAATTAATGGAAGAAATAAAAGTAAATAGACGATAAACATTTATAATTCTTTTATTGGAAAATGTATTTAGACTTAATCATATGCAAAAATTCCTCGAGTGCAAATGGTTAATAGCGCAAAATACCAGTTCGAATGGTTGAATTTAAAAATTAATCAATAGAATCCTCAATAATTGGAATTTAAGTGTGTCTTGCCGAGTATGTCTATTTTCACTGTAACAGTCAACGTATTACCGGAAGTGGTTACTCAAACGTTTCTTTAATATCCCTTCCGTATATTGGTCGTTTCTTCGTTAGAATCAGTAATGTTAACACGTTGAGTGGCACGCCGAAGCTGCTGAAAACTTCATTAAATAGTAATTTTATTTGTGACATGTTTTGTCTGTTATTTTCTCAATGTTTTGTTATTTCTATCATTCATATTTTCAAATGTCCATTTCAAATATTTCTAATTAAATAAGCAAACAAATTCCTAAAAATGTAGGTGACGAGTATCTATAGAAA